>JANHMN010000004.1:143068036-143164591 GCA_030674055.1 Rhabdomys pumilio | reverse complement strand
CACACACACACACACACACACACACACACACACATATACAAACACACGCACACACACACACACAGGCACACAGATAAACAAATATAACAGAAAATTAAAAAGCATATACCCAGGGAGTACACAAGAAGAGATTGGAACAATATTTTGCCTGTGAAGTTATTTCCCCCTCCAATACTAATGAAGACATATAAGTAAGTAGCCAGAGAGACTGACAGAAGTTTGTAATGAATGAACTCTAAATATGGTAAAATAGAAAAAGTCAGATAACGAGCCAAAGAGATGAAGAAGAGAAAATAGATCAAATGATTTAAGCATGGATGTGAGAATTTTTCCCTTAAATAAGGAGACATGTGGAGTAGGGGTTATTCTTAAAGAAAAGAGAGAAAATTCGTAGTTTACTTTAGAATGTTAAAATGAAAAAGTAACATACATTATTCGGGTGAAAATAGCCTATGTATAGTTGTACACAGTCAGAGCTATTCTGATAGATTTGATGAAAACTGCTATACCTGGTATGACTCATGTGTATATCTTTCTAGAAGAGAAGAAATAATTCTTTCCTTTTACCACTGTGCCCCCAGTACCTACTGTTTTGTGTTAGATCATCTGCAGGTATTTTTTAGAGCATTGCTAATTTCTTTAAATAATTTGATCTTTGTAAATATTTACAGATACGGATATATGCTCTGTGAATGCAATCTAACTAGCCCATTTAGCTGACATGATTCCCTTCTTCAAGAATAAAATCTAGAATGGTCCCTATATGTTTTGGTGAGAGAAAAACAAAACAAAAACTAAATCAATAAACAAGAACAGACTTAAAACAAAGCGTTGCCAACTTCCTACTCCATTGTAACCCAAACATAGAAACAAAACAAATTTATTATGAAAATCACATGTGAGTTACATTTTCCTTATCTACTCTAAAACCATTAGGTAAATCTCTACACCACTTGAGAAAAATTGTTAATAAAAACTTTTGCTTCTTAACTTATTATTGACACCACATAATTTTTAATGTACCATATTAACACTGAATGGTGTCCTTAAATAACACAACAGAACAAGTGTTAATTAGGTTGAATAACGTTTCTTACTGTTTTTCATTTAACAATGTTGAACAGTGTAAAAACCTTCTGTATGTTTACAACTTTCTTCTTTGAAACTTGTATTCTACTACATAGAAAGAAAACATTTGTTTCCATTGGTGCTAAATTTATATCATGGCAGCATTCAGACATTAGAAGAATCTAGGTCACTGTGGGAAGATTAATAACACCTAAGGGACAAATAGGTAAGTTCCCATCATTCCATATTTCTAAAGTGTTTTCAGGAACATCAGGATGCCAATCTTTCTCTCTCTACTTCATGTCTCATATCCCTACAGGAAAGCCAATTACCTAAAGAGTCACCTGGCAGATTTCCAGAATTCCTTTAAGTGACTCTATCTCTGGTTGTGGTTCAGCTAATTGAGGATCTAATATTCTGTGATTTCCTATGACAACACTGAAAACACATTTATATTTCTTTATTTGGGTCATTAGCTTTGTAAAAACAAAATTATCTTTATTCCAGCAAAATTAGTTCTCCCTTCCCACCAAGCCTCCACAAAAAGAAAACTGTGCCAGCATTGTCGTATCCTACAAGTTACTAAAGGAAAGAAATTATTAAAGACTCCTGCTTTGAAATAAAACCTACAGTTTTATGTTTGGAAGCTTGCTTGTGGTTTTGACTGGAGTACAAATTTTTCTTTCCTATTTAAATTGACCTTCTCAAGCTGACATTCTACAATGATCTATTTCATTATGTAGAAATATTTCTACTGACCTTAACATGATGAAAAATCAACATGGTGATGTTTTTCCTCTGGCTTAAATATTATGTGTCTGTCAACTATGTTACGTTATTGGCAGATCTCTCCCTTGCATGCCATTAGGCCATAACAAATTGAATTTCATCTTTTTAGATTTGCATATGAAATAATTAAATCACATCTTCAGTGAACCCAAGAGTGAACAGGCCAGAGAAGTCCTATTTTGATTTGCTTTGTTATTTTGTTTGTGGTAGTGGAAGGTTTTAATTATGTGTTTATTTGGTTAGTCAGTAGGTTACTCTTTGTTTCCTGGACATGAGCTCCAGTTGGACTTGAACTTACAAACTTCATAATTCTGCTCCCCACAATGCTAGAACTGCAGGCACAAGTCAACACATCTGTCTTTGTATTTTTTTTTTTTTGTCTTGTGGGATTTTTATTTTTGTATTTAAGGTCAGTAAGTTTACAGAACATAAAAAAAATCAAGTGATAATTTTTAACCAAGTTTATGTCATTAGGGATTTTTTTCTCTTTCTTTCTTTTATTTGTTTTCTTCTGTGCATATATGTTAAAATCGTTGATTTTATAGAGAATTATCCATAAATGCTGATCTTTTTTTTGTAAATGACTCTCAATAAGGCACCTCAAATGTAGTCTAAAGTCAAGAACCATTAGGATTTGTGAACTGACTGCTGGCCACTGCTATATATGGATATTTTAATCACACGTCCTTCAATAAGCATATAAGAAACTGAATCATGTTAGTTATGAGTGCAAAAATCAATTCACAATAATGAGCCAGTTCTTAATTCTCCAAATACCGAACAGAGTTCCACAGCCAGGAGGAGAAACAAAGAAAGGATAGTGGTGTAGCATGACAAATATTAGAAAAACACAGAGCAAATTAATGTAACTAATAACAGATAGAGCGTTTTGACTTAGAGATATGTTATAAAATAAAATATAAACATTTTTCAGGTGGACCTGTGAGAAAGATAGGAATGTACTAAGAGAATATGGAGAGGAAGAAGAAAAAGATAAAGGCAGGGTAATAATTCAGAGAATTGAAAATATGCAAACAATATACTCACCTATAAAGCTATTGTCACAATATATCTTATAGAATGTTTTATAAGGCCATTAGTGCCATCTTTAATATCTAGCTTTCCTTTGTGTATACAGCCAGATTTTGTTGAAATTCTAGGACCTCTCTTAGTCTTCTGAAACAGCTCTTCCACTATTTCCATCCTGCACAAATTTATCCTCCCACAATTCATCACTGTCAATTTCTAGGTGATCTTCTGTATTCTAGTCTCTTCCATTTTGAGACTGAATGCATCCTGCTACCAAGGATACCTGTAAAGAACATTCTGTTGATCATCCCATCTTCCAGACCAAAAGATTAGCATCACCCTGTTTATTCTTCCATCAGAAATCTTTTCTTATCTTCAGCTGTTTATAAATAGCAGAAATTTATTTCAATACTCCTGCATTTGATGTGCTGTGTGATTACTGTCCCTGTCTATATTCTTGTTCTTCACTGGACAAGTTCCTCCTGCATGCAGCTGCTTTGTCAATATAGGGCTGAGAATCTTGGATTCACGCAACATCAAATTCTTCTTCCCTATCTCAAGTCTCTTTGTTATTCTCCTACTGTACTTTGAATTAAACACCATAAGTCAAATATACAACATCAGCAACTCTTTCATGGTGCCCTTTCCTTACTTGAGGTCTTGTTTATGATCTAAATCCAGTTAGAAGGATAAAAAGAAGGGGTCACACCACTATTTATTTAACACAGGAATGCAATTATACTAGTTTGCTGGCTCCTCCTGTTTCTCTGCTAGTAGAACTGATGACCTTCTGATTCTATAGCAAGACCTGGCAGGTGGGACTACCCTGCTCATTTTAATTCCCATGCCCTTTCCTCTGACTCTGTACTGAGTCACTTGAGTAGAGCACTGACAGCCTCGTCAAAAACTTGCAACAAGGAAATGTATAAATCTCCATCATAGCAACTCATTGTGCCAAGTAGAGATGTCCCCCTCTCTCTGCCTCTCTCTGTCCATTTCTCACTCTCCCTTTCCCACTTCTTTTCTCTCTCCCTTTCCCTCTCCATCTCTCTCCTCCCTCTGTGTATCTCTCTCCCCTTTCTCTTCTGTCTTTTCTATTTCATGTTTCCTAGTGTTTCGTTCAATAGCTGCAGAGACTTATCACATGTTCCTCTAGTGTGTTGCAAATCAAAGTGAGTCTGAAATCTCAATCTCACCACGGGGCATGAGCATATGACTTTATAAATCACTACCTGTAGTTTCTTCTCCAATAACAGTATGAAAAAATAAACATCCCTTTCTGGTCTTTGGACTAATAGCCCTGACATCAACTCAGCAGTTCAAAACTCTAGAGACCTCTTCTCATCATTGAAATCTCCCTTCATTTTCTTATTTGCTTATATAAAGGCAAGATGACTAAGGAGTAGAAAATAAGAAAGTGGTAATTTAAAGAACAGAATTAATTATTTTAGGAATAACTGTGAATTATAAAATATAATACACCTTCTGTTCTGTGTCTACACATTTAAATATTGTTAACAGAAAGAAAAATATATATTCAAAACCTGATTGTATCAGTGAATGACTGATCAGTCATCTTTTTCAATTTGAATCCTAAGAACTTTTACTAGCAGAGTGAAATCTCCTATAAAGAATGCAATTATTTGTAATATTTCTAAAAAGACCAGGGAAATATATGACACATATCAGGAAGAAAGTAGGTATTAAATAAATACAGATGCTTTCCTGGAACTGTTCTAATAAAAAGTGCCCTGCCAAATCACTTGCTACTCATTGCTCTAATATATACACTTTTCCAGATTCCAAAGCAAAACTGCTCTAGTATTACCACATGATTCTACACACTGCATCTCAATAATTCCATGGTACAAATAAAATGTGCTCACTTATCCAAAGAGAATAGCTATAGCCTTACCATATCACAAATATTGCTTTAAGATTTTTTCTATTCATAGTATAGTCAGAACCTTGGGATTGATATATTCAACCCTGTATACTAAAATATATTTAGTTTTTCATTATTTGCATAAGTCACATTAAGTAATAAAATAGATTCTAAAATATGGCTGGATATAATGATATGTATAATTGGAAAGGAAGCAACTATTACTGTGCTATCCTAAACTTTTTTTCTGCAAATGTCCACAAAGCTGCAGCTGATATTTATATCTATTTCTTATACTAGATCCACTGTATATTTTATATGTTCTCAGGCAACTGGCTCTTTAGTTTCTGAGTAACCAGAGAAAACAAATATTTTAATTTTATAGCAATTGGAAATCATCACCAAAACCCACAACTGGATACAATGTAGAGTTCAGCACATTATTGGGAGCATAACCCAAGGGAGATATCTATACCACAGCTCCTGCATTTAAGGATTAAGAGAACATTGTGGAACAAAGGACAGAAAGACTATAGGAGACCAAACACCAGGACGTCTGATGTGAAACAGTCTCTCCTAGAAATGGCTGTACAAACAAGGCCATAACAATGTCAATAATAATTGTCATGCTAAAATGGAAAGAGGAAAATTTCATAGAGTCCGACTCTTAGATGAAGAATGATAGGCATCTAGTGTTTGCTGGGAGGAGAATTAGTCTCCCTGGGGCTGACCCTGCCTTACTGGTTATCCAATACAAAAGCTTCGAAGCCATAAACACACAAACAATAAAAGCAGACTCAGCTGGTTGTATTTATATATTGACAGAGTCATCTCCCCAGTCTCTTTTCTAAAGCTTTACAATATGCATTGAGTAAAGTCATAGAAAAAAGAAACAGAAAGCAAGTGGTCACTCCAATTCCCCCTGCCAAACCTCCTTACAACCATCACTCCAGATTCCCAGACTCATATCACCCGTCTCTGTAGAAAATGATAATGTAAATGTTGTGCTTCTAAGGACTTGTTCTTTACCCTATTGCAGAAAATCAAAATTTAATTTTTATACAATCTGACTTGCCATTTAGTCTTAAACAAGCATTCTATTTCCTACCAGGCTTGTTTATTTGGTGATAGAATGCATATTTGTTTATAGTGATTATAAAATATAGATATTGTGATAACTAAATTATTTTTTTATTTTATCTGAGGTAAGTAGAATTCTTTAGTAGGAAATTATGGTTTGTTCTATTTTCCTTTTTCTTCTATGATAGAGAATAAAAAATGTCTCTACTTATGAATGATATAAATGGGAAAAATTAGAGGGAAAAATTCATATGTAGAATAAAAATAAATTTTAAGGAGAACAAGCCACTGTCCTTTTGAAAGAAAGAAAGTGTTCCAAAATAACTGACATTTTCCCAAATTCTCAATTAGTGTGTCCAGCATGTGATGCTCAATGGGAGTCCTGTATAAGTCCCTGCTCCCAGCAGGTAGGGCACTCTAAAGAACCTATCAAGAATATTCTTGAGGAGAGAAGTCCTGTGTTCATAAATCTTCGTTGATACTTTATTTTGCACATCATCAGGCTTTGCACACAATCAAATAAAATAAGAACTCGGAGAAATGCAGGAAAAAATTGCTTGCAACAAAAAGGGAATCTTTCTGGGGATTATATAGAGAGAGGTTCCTCTGCAGACAGAACCATCTGCGGATCATTCACACGGGACACCAATATTTCAAATGTGAGGCCCATTTACATAATTTTCTCTCAAATCTTGTCATTAATCTTCCAGACTTATCCTTCCAAATCCCTGATCATCTGGCCCAAAACTTGCTATAGCTCATAAATTTAAATGAAGACACACCCTGCTCATCACTTCTCCCAATCAAAGTGAAAAACTCATCTTTCCAACTCAAAGTTTTGCCTTCTCGCGGGATTTCTTTTCTGTGCTGTCATTTGAGGACAACTAAATGGTCTTTCTAGAATGTTCTGTTCCTGGTTATTTCTGGGTCATCATTTAGATGTAACCATTGGTAGGATTTAAGCCTGTCATCACCTGTCATAGACACAGGGAAGGTTCAGAAGCTGGGTCAGAAAGGAAGAGGTGGCAGTGATCAATACATGTGGACAGACAACTGCTAGTTGACCTTCCATGTTGGTATTTTTTTTTTTCATATAAACCACTTTCAAGGCAATTGTATCTTTATAATGGAAGCTCAAGCTGCAAAACTGTCCCATGTCAAACAATGACCTTAGAACACCTAATAGGTAATAGCAGTTCCTTTAGATAGTACAATATTTACTAGAGAACACTGTTTTTCTTTCAAATATACGATTCTTTTTTATTGGATATTTTATTTACATTTCAGATGTAATTCCCTTTCCCCCCCACCTAGGTACTCCCTATCCTACCCCCTCTTGCTTCTATGAGGATATGCCTCCACCCACCCTCCCACTCTCACCTCCCACCCATAATTTTCTCTATACTGGGGCGCCCAGCCTTCACTGGACCAAGGACATTGCCTGACACTGTCATCTTTACCTACATACACAGTTGGAGCCATAGGCCCCTCCATATGTGCTCCCAGACTGGTGGTTTAGGCACTGGGAGCTCTGGTTGGTTGTTATTGTTGCTCTCCTCATGAGGCTGAAAATCCTTTCACCTCCTTCAGTCTTCTCTCTCCCTCCTCCACTGGGAACCCCATGATCAGCTCAATGATTAGCCGTGAGCATCTGCACCTGAATATGTCAGACTCTGGCAGACCTCTAAGGAGACATCTATATCAGACTCCTGTCAGCATGTACTTCCTGGCATCCACAGCAGTGTCTACCTTTGGTGAATGCAAAAGGAATGAATACCCAGGGTAAGCAGTCTCTGGACAGCCCGTCCTTCAGTTTCTGGCCCATGCTTTGATTCCATATTTTCTCCCATGAGTATTTTGTTACTCCTTCTAAGAAGAACCGAAGCACCCACACTTTGGTCTTCCTTGTTCATGAGCTTCATGCAGTTTGTGAGTTGTAACTTGGATACTGCAAGCTTTTGGGCTAATATCCAATTATCAGTGAGTACATGACATGTGAGTTCTTTTGTGATTGGGTTACCTCACTCAGGATGGTATTTTCTAGTTCCATCCACTTACCTAAGAATTTCTTGAATTCGTTATTTTTAATAGCTGAGTAAAATTCCATTGTGTAAATGTACCACATTTTCTGTATCCATTCTTCTATTGAAGGACATTTGGGTTCCTTCCAGCTTCTGGTTATTATAAATAAGGCTGCTATGAACATAGTGGAGCATGTGTCCTTGTTATATGTTGAAGCATCTTCTGGGTATATGCCCAGGAGTGGTATAGCTGGGTTCTCAGGTAATGCTATGACCAATATTCTGAGGAACCGCCAGACTGATTTCCAGAGTGGTTGTACCAGCTTGCAATCCCACCAAAAATGTGTTTCTCTTTCCACATTCTTGCCAGCATCTGCTATCACCTGAGTTTTTGATCTTAGCCATTCTGACTGGTGTGAGGTGGTATCTCAGGGTTGTTTTGATTTGCATTTCCCTGATGACTAAGGATATCAAATATTTCTTTAGGTGCTTCTTGGCCTTTCAAGTTTCCTCAGTTGGGAATTCTTTGTTTAGCTCTGTACCCCATTTTTAATAGGGTTATTTGGTTGTCTGGAGTCTAATTTCTTGAGTTCTTTCTATATATTGGACATGAGCCCTCTATCAGATGTAAGATTGGTAAAAAATTTTTCCCAATATGTTGGCTGCTGTTTTGTCTTATTGACACTGTCCTTTGCCTTACAGAAACTTTGCAATTTTGTGAGGTCCCATTTGTCAATTCTTGATCTTAGAGCATAAGCCATTGGTGTTCTGTTCAGGAACTTTTCCCTTTGCCTAGGGTTTTGATGGTCTTCCCCATCTTCTCATCTATTAGTTTCTGTATATCTGGTTTTATGTGAAGGCCCTTTATCCACTTGGACTTGAGCTTTGTACAAGGAGATAAAAATGAATCTTTTTCATTCTTCGACATGCTGACCTCCAGTTGAACCAGTACCATTTATTAAAAATGCTGTCCTTTTTCCACTGGACAGTTATAGCTCCTTTCTCAAAGATCAAATGACCATAGGTGTGTGGGTTCATTTCTGGATCTTCAATTCTATTCCACTGATCTTCCTGCCTGTCTCTGTACCAATACCATGCTGTTTTTATCATTTTTGCTCTGTAGTACAGCTTGAGGTCTAGGACGGTGATTTCTCCAGAAGTTCTTTTATTGTTGAGAAGAGTTCTCGCTATCCTAGGTTTTTGTTATTGCAAATGAATTCGAAAATTTCTCTTTTTGTCTATGAAAAATTGATTTGGAATTTTGATAAGGACTGCATTGAATCTGTAGATTGATTTTGGCAAATGGCCATTTTTACTATAATAATCCTGTCAGCCATGAGCATGGGAGATCTTTCCATCTTCTGAGATCTTTGATTTCTTTCTTCAGAGACTTGAATTCCTTGTCATACAGATGTGCTGCTTGATTGGTTAGTGTCACATCAAGGTATTTTATATTATTTGTAGTTATTGTAAAGGGTATTGTTTCCCTAATTTTTTTCTCTTCCTGGTTATCCTTTTAGTAGAGGAAGGCTACTGATTTCTTTAAGTTGATTTTATATCCAGCCACTTTGCTGAATTTGTTTATCATGTTTAAGAGTTTTCTGGTGGAAGTTTTAGGGTCACTTAAGTATACTATCATATCATCTGCAAATAGTTAAATTATGACTTCTTCCTTTCCTATTTGTATCGCTTTTGACCTTTTTTGTTGCCTAATTGTTTTGTCTAGAACTTCAAGTATTATACTGAATATGTAGGGAGAGAGTGGGCAGCCTTGTCTGGTCCCTGATTTTAGTAGGATTGCTTCAAGTTTCTCTCCATTTAGTTTGATGTTGGCTGCTAGCTTGCTGTATATTGCTTTTACTATGGTTAGGTATGGTTCTCGAATTCCTGATCATTCTTAAACTTTTACCATGAAGGGATGTTGAATTTTTGTCAAATGCTTTCTCTCATTTAATGAGGTAATCATGTAGATTTTGTCTTTGAGTTTGTTTATATAGTAGATTACATTGATGGATTTCTGTTATTGAACCATATGTGCATTCGTGGGATAAAGCCTACTTGATCATGATGGATGATTGTTTTAATGTGGTCTTGGATTCAGATTGTGAGAATTTTATTGAGTATTTTTGCATCGATATTCATAAAAGAGATTGGCCTGAAGTTCTCTTTCTTTGTGAGGTTTAGGTATGAGCATGATTGTGGCTTCATAGAACAAATTGTGTAGTGTTTCCTCTGTTTCTTTTGTGGAATATTTTGAAGTCAATTGATATCAGGTCTTCCTTGAAGGTCTGATAAAATTCTGCACTTGAAGGTCTGATAAAATTCTGCACTTAAAGCATCAGGTCCTGAGCTTTTAGTGTGGGGAGACTGTTAATGATGAGGTGATGAGAAAAAGGTATATTCTTTTGTTATAGAATGAAATATTCTATAGATATCTGTTAAATTCGTTTGGTTTATAACTTCTGTTAATTTCATTGTGTTGTTGTTTAGTTTCTTTTTCCATGATCTGTCCATTGCTGAGAGTTGGGTGTAGAAATCCCCCACTATTATTGTGTGAGGTGAAATGTGTGCTTTGAGTTTTAGTAAAGTTTCTTTTATGTAGTGGGTGCTCTTGCATTTGGAGAATGGATGTTCAGAACTGAGAGTTCATCTTGGCAGATTTTTCCTTTGATAAGTATAAAGTACCCTTCCTTATCTTTTTTGATTACTTTTGGTTGAATGTCGATTTTATTAGATATTAGAATGGCATTTGATGTTTTGATTATTATGTGAAGGAAGGAATTTCTTTTCTGTTCTAGTCTATTTCGGGCTCTGTAGGCTCCTTGTATCTTCATGGGCATCTCTTTCTTTGGGTTAGTGAAATTTTACTTTATAATTTTGTTGAAGATATTTACTGGCCATTTAATTTGGGAATCATCACTCTCATCTATAGCTATTATCCTTAGATTTGGTCTTCTCTTTGTGTCCTGGGTTTCCTGGATGTTTTGGGTTAGGAGCTTTTTGCATTTTGCATTTTCTTTTACAGTTGTGTCAGTGTTTTCCATAGTATCTTCTGCACATGAGATTCGCTCTTCTATCTCTTGTATTCTCTTGGTGATGCTTGAGTCTACAACTCCTGATTTCTTTCTTGGGTTCTCTATCTCCATGGTAATCTCCCTTTGAGAGTTCTTTATTGTTTCTACTTCTATTTTTAGATCCTATTTGGTTTTGTTTAATTTCTTCATCTGTTTGGTCTTGTTTTCTTGTAGTTCTTTAAGGGATTTTTGTGTTTCCTCTTTAAGGGCTTCTGTTTACCTGAGTTCTGACTGTACTTAACGGAATTATTTACATCTCTCTTTATGTCCTCTATCACCATCATGAGAAGTGATTTTAATTCTGAATACTGCTTTTCTGGTGTGATGGGGTATCCAGTGATTGATATGGTGGGAGATCTGGGTTCTGGTGATGCCAAATAACTTTGGTTTCTTTTGCTTATATTCTTGAGCTTTCCTTTAGCCATCTGGTTAACTCTAGTGCTACCTGCACTCACTGTCTCTAACTGGAGCCTGTCTTTCCAGTTACCATGCTTGTGTCAGAACTCCTGAGAGTCCAGATGTTTCTATGATCCTGAGCTCCTGGGTGGAAGAATTGCTGGGACTCAAGACACCTCTGGGATCCTGATATCCTGCTGCTCTGAGTGCAGTTGTTCCTTCTCTGTTGTGTGCACTGGTTTCTCTATGATGGCTCAGGATATGGTGTCTGCTCCTCTAAGTGTGGTGGTTCCACTAGGATGGCTCAGGAACTGGTGTCTGCTGCTCTGAGTGCAGTGTTACTTCTAGGATGGCTCAGGATACAATATCATCGCAGGAGCAAACAAGCTAGGTGTCCACTGCTCTGCATGCAGTGGTTCCTCTAGGATTGCTCAGGATATGGTGTCTTCACAGGAGCAGACAAACTAGATGTCCACTGCTCTGAGTGCAGTGGTTCCTCTAGGGTGACTTAGGATATGGTGTCCGCTGCTGTGATTGCAGTGGTTTCTCTAGGATGGGTCAGGGTATGGTGTCTACACAGGAGCAGACAAGCTAGGTGTCTGCCCCAGCCAAAAGGACCAAGTGAGGAGTGGAAGGGAAGTGGTATTCCAGAGGGGCAGGGTTTAGGTGGCTGATGCGTCCTGAGTACCTCAGGCTCCCAGTTATAGCTCTGGAGTGTAGGTTAGTGGGAGAGATTTCTTACCCGATGCTTTGAGTGCAGTGGTTTCTTTAGGATATCTCATGATATGATGTCTTTATGGGAGCAGACCAGCTAGGTGTCTGCCTGAGCCAAAAGGACCAAGCGAGGGCAAATATACAATTCTTTATTTGGTCTTGTCCTAGGCTCTTCTCAACACACTAATCAACCAGTCATACAACTGGAATTCTGCCAATCTGTAAGAACTCAGGGTTAAAATTATTTCTTCAACAGCCTGAAACAATGCAGAATCAATGTTTGTTCAGTGGGTTCAAATAGGAGTTGGTAGCCTATTTATATAGTAACTAGGTTTAGATTTTGTTCTTGGAAAATTGTCTTCTGGAGGCTCTGAATTTCCTCCAGGATATGTGCATCTTATCAAGGTGTCTAAATAGCTGCTATTTCATCTTTCTTAGATCCTGGTCACATATGTCATCAATGAAAATGCCTGGTGAGATACTCCAGGAGAGGTCGAAATGATGAACTTCTCTTTGAATGAAATTATGGTCTCAGGGTAGAGAAATGACACATATCTCAGCTTAGGCATTGAAAGTATAGTACTTGCCCAGCCAAGTGAAATAAATTCCACCTAGTGTTCTCTACTTACTGAAATAGAAAGTTGTTTAAATCAATAACTATATATCAAGCACCACAATAACACATTAGTGCCTACTTGTTTCTTTAGCACATATAATATTAAAAGCATTAGTTGTAAAGTAATACCCGTCTCTAAGGCAGAATCCATCTTCTTCCTCCAAAGTAAGCAGATGGCTTGAATTGAGAGGTCAAAATTCCTGTTTCTCTTTAAGTCACTCTTGAACTTTATTACCTTAAGCTTGTTAGGCTTTCCTGACTAATTAAATTGCTCAAAAATGCAGTATCAAAATTATTAGCAATGACTCAGTCTCCATTATTCAACACTGCACAAGCAATTAAATTAGAATCAGTTTTCACTGTATAATTATTTTGGTGAACTGTCATAGGTCTTTTTGGAAGGTCCATATAAAAGCTGGGAAGAAATTTTATATTTTATTTTTATGATATTTCAAACATCTCTCTTCCATGGACTTAACTATGCACTTATTAGAAATGTTGAGTATCTAAACTTATTTGCATCTGTTAAATTAATAGGTAATAAAATAAGAAATTTGCAGATCATCTCATGCATTTGTGATACTTATAATTTATTTCCCTATGGCAATCAAGAAAGCACTTAATGAAAAATTTCTCATTTATTTTGGTATCAAAGACCCCACAGTAATTTGGTCCTCAGCAAAGACTTATATGGACCAGAATTTTCTGGTCACAAGTCTGTCTCTGCTGCCCAGTTCAAGACCCTTGCATTTTGTCAGATATAGAAACACTGTACTTTAGCTTATGACTATGGAACAAACTACTTAATTCAATGGCAAACTTTCATGACCATCTCAGGCTTCACAGAATGACTTACCATGGTGCTAATGGTACTAGAAGTAGTATACTTGGGAGCATCCCGAGAACCTTATCAGAACGTAAATGTATTGGATGTAATAAGTTTCATGTGACATTCCTCTCAGCATTTGTCATTGCACTTTTACTTTTGCATCCTTTTGTAAGTTTTTTTTAACCTATTATCCATTCAGGACAAAATTCTTATGAATAATGCTGATCAGCCAAAAAAATAAATAGAAGCACTACCTACCATTTTTGCTAACACACTAAGAATCTTTGGCAGGTTCACCAATGTAAATAAAGACATTATTAATTATATTTCTTCTTCAATGATCAAAATTAATTTAAGGTCATGTCCATTGTCTACTCCTTTCTATTCCATTCCTAAATTTTAGAAGGCTACAAATTTATGCAACCAACTTTTATAATACTATAACATTTTAAATACTACAACTTATTTAGGAAATACTTGTTTTGTAGTTGGGGAACATAAGATTATTTTTTATTTTTTGGTGGGACTATGTGTGGTACATATGTATATTGTTTGTGTGTGTGTGTGTGTGTGTGTGTGTGTGTGTGTGTGTGTCTGTCTGTCTGTCTGTCTGTCTGCATTTATGAATGTATAAGCCAGAGTTCTATATCATGTGCCTCCCACAATTGTCCTTTGTCATATATTTTGAATCAAGGTCTCTTACTGATTCTGGAGATCTGGAGATTTTGGTTTCTGGTAGACTAATGGACAGTAAGTTCCAAAAACCCACTTGTCTCTGTCTCCCCAACACTAGAAGATGATATGTGTACATGTGTATCCAGGTTTCTATGTGGGTGCTGGTGAGTCAAATTCAAATCCCATGCTTGCTAATTGACTAGAGCACTTCCCCCACCTCTGTTTTGTAAATACATTTATTTGACTCAATTCTCAGAAGCTATGTGATAGCCACTTTTCCAACCAAACTTATCAATTTGTAATCATATCACTTTCTCTCATAAAATGTCTATTAGAGTTAGAAATAGGAAACCCAATTCATAATTATGTTCTCCACGATCTTCCAAGTGTCTGACATTACAGTCATTTAGTCTCTACCAGAGCCTTGTCTTTCTGAGGACATTGAAGTGATATGGAGAGCAAAGCAACATAGCAGTTGATTATGTGAGCTCACACATCATGGAAGATGTTCTCTTGGACTCCCTGGATCCCTGCTGTTTCAAACTCAGTATGGGTGAGAAAATAGATTTGAAGTTCCATGTGTTTGAGGTTGAATCACTTGAAATGGTTAGTGTTTTGATCAGAGTTACTAGGTGAGGTCAGTGTTTCCCTTTTAAGATGTTATTGGGATCTGGCAACATGAATTAGAAGGTAGTTTTCACCCTACAATAGTGAAGACAGGTGTTCCGCCACGAGGATCCAAAGTGAAACAAATGAATTGATTCCACAAAAGGTTTGCTCTGACCTCCATATATATACCATGATATGTGGGTTCCCTGGCTCTCTATAAATCACATATAAACTCAAATTAATAAATGAATGACTGTAAGTAAATAAATATGCAGGACAAGGAGTTATTAAGAACTTAGAATCTGATTTTTTAATTCAGGTAAATCCCGGACAACATTTTTTTAAAAAGTCACAACTTAATATCTATACCAGTGGTCCTCAAAAGTACTAATGCTGCATCCCTTTAATATAGTTCCTAATGTTGTGATGACCCCAAAGCATTAAATTATTTTTGGTACTAATTTATAACTGTAATTTTGCTGTTGTTATGAATTGTAATGTTAATAGCTATGCGGTCTTTTCCTGATGGTCTTAGGCAACCCCTGTGAAAGGGTCATTTGATCTTCAAAGGGATCAAAAGCCACTGATACACACCCTAAGAAATGGCATGAAAAAGTCTAACAAAGATGCTTGATACTTTTTTCTTGAATGTGGTTAATTTATACATCACTCTTATTTCATGAGACTTAGCTGTTAGAGAAACACTAGTTTAGATGATTTTACAAATGCATATTTTTGTACATGATCAAAACATAATTTGATTTTCAGTAAAAGAGATTACCTTTTCCATGTGGCTGAGTCTCTCCCAAATGTATAATGAGCAAATAGTTCCAGTTTTTAGTTTAATTTGTTATAAAGAAACTCTGCATGAGTGTTCATCTTAGATATTTGTTTTGAAATTTTGTACTCGATGTTGCAATTATTTATAAATGTATTGTTTCTTCATATATTACATCCTAATGGCAGGTTCTCCTCCCTCCATCACTCCATCTCCATTTCCATCAGAAAATGGCAGGCCTCCCAGGAATATCAACCAAACATGGCATATTATGTTGCAATAAGACTAGGCACCTCCTCTCATACCAACGTTGGACAATGCAACCCAATAAAAGGAAAAGGATCCCAAAAGCTGGCACAAGAGTCATAGAGATCCCACGATACAACTTTTAAGAGTCCCACAAGAAGACAAAACTACACAACTATAACATATAAACAGAGGTCTTAGGTCAGATCCATGTAGTCTCCCTAATTCATTCATTGTCTCTGAACCCTTATGAGCCTAGGTTTGTTGATTCTGTGGATTTTCTTCTGGTGGCCTTGACCCTTAAATCTACTCACCTTCTCATTTTATGTTGAGTTAGATATTTAAATGAAGACTGCTGGACTGACCGACTGTCTATGTTGTGGCGGCTCTGCCTAGCTCAGCTGCCATGTTCCATAACCAGAGGCCATGTGTGCACCACAGATAGAAGAAATGGCCAGCCAGAAACACCAGCCCTGCCACCCACCAGATGCCAACATGGATGATGTCTCTGCCAATCTTCCACGCTGTCTCCACAAGGCTGAGCATTGCCCAGACCATTCCGTCAACCATGCTGGCTCAGTACAAATGAGACTCTAATGCTTAGATTATCCAAAGGCTTATATATTTGGTAATGATCAGTAACAAGATGCCCACACAATTAGAGGTGTAACCCAATACCCAACCTAGATACACCCACTACCTTTGACTGGAGGAGACACATGAACATCTGCCTCCATATCTCTCTCTCTCCTCTCTCTCTCTCTCTCTCTCTCTCTCTCTCTCTCTCTCTCTCTCTCTCCTAGCTCCTCCTCTTCCTTCTCCTCCTCTTCCTCTCCTTACTCCTCATACCTTAGCTCCTCCTACATTTTCTAGTCAATTTTACATCTGTCACATTTTTTGCTTGAACAAGCCAGTTATTTATTATGTTGTGTGTGCACATATAATGTGTGTGTGTGTGTGTGTGTGTGTGTGTGTGTGTGTGTGTGTTTAGCTCTAAATGTCAGCTCATCTCATTCTCCTCTAGATTCTAAGTAAGGCATGCATTTATCAACTGAAGCTATCCTTGATTACTCAGAGAAATCTGGCTGCATTGGATTACAGAAAATCTATTCTTAGTCTTCTGTGCTTTTGGAGAGATTAGAATGACAGAGAAAGATTAAAAATCATATTCAATATGTCAGTTTTCAGAATCTGTAGCACAGATTTGTATTTTTTTACAGATTAGCCATCACTAGCAATTAGTCAGCTCTTTCAAACAATAGAACCAAAACTAACTCCATACAGGCCACCAAATGTAGCCACTCTGCTTGTCACTGTGTATAGTTAGAAGCTATAATATTTTATATTATATTTAATGATTTCTGTGATTTTGCTTTTTATCATCAAGTCGACCTTTAAGGAAAAGGAAAAGATGTTCTCCATTTTGAGAGCCCTCACACCCTAGTAATGAATAATTTCATCTAAATAAATGTAACTTAAGGATTACAGACCCTGCTCTAAAACATATGACTTGTAAGATTTTATCAGTACTTTACTATGTAGCATGCAAAGTCAACATTATGACTATGTGGGTTTGTGCCTAGTCTCACTGTAATTTGTTATGCCTTATTCAATTGCAGTGGGGCACAACATGTGAAGGAGTGGAGGAAGGGGGACCTATAGTCAGGATGTAATGATTGAAAGAAAAATTTTAAAAATAAAGGAAAAATAGGAAGAAAGAAGGAAAGAGGAAAACTAGAGATGGAGACAGATAGACAGACAGACAGACACACACACACACACACACACACAGAGAGAGAGAGAGAGAGAGAGAGAGAGAGAGAGAGAGAGAGAGAGAGAGATGATCACCTAGCTACAGTCTGGCTAGTCCATGTGAAAAAAACCTAACAAGTTGGGGAAAAGAGATAGTCCAAACACAGACACTCACAAACCCATACAGTCCCAAACATCACTGTTTAAGGGAAGGAAAAAAAATGCAATGTATATAGGGCATTCTTTCCTCTGGGTATTTAATTTGTTACCAATTTATATTTATAATTTAGAAAACATTCCAAAATCTAAGCCGCAGCCTGTGCTCCCTCACTGAATTCAAATAGCCCACTTTTATTGAACATTTTACTAAGCTTAGATAAATCAGAGAGATTATCCCAAAGCATTCAGCTCATTGTAAAAAACACCACAGAGACCCTTAAAAGGATTGTAAAGACTCTCAATCAAACCAGTTCTCACAGAAATGTGTAAAAGGACATGGGACACTATTAAAAAGCTGAAAGCTGGATCTATTTCCACAGCTGCCATTTAAATCCAGAGCTCTGTTACTTAATAGTGTAACAATGTCCCTTAGAACTGTGTCTCTTGCCTGGTCCTTTTCTTACAATTCTATCTAAAAAGCTGCACAGATCTCTCTCTCTCTCTCTCTCTCCTTCTCCCCCCCTTTTTTTCTCTCCCTCCCTCCTGTCCTCCTCTCTCATGTGTGTTGTTTAAGAGAGAGGCTGTATACTGATAGTGCATGATTTACAAGAAGGTCCCTGAATGTGAGTGTGGTCCCTGTGTGACATGTCCAGAGGTCAATACAGGATGTTTCATACCCACATTCCACATTGTTCTAGACCCAGTCTCTTTAGTATTGCAGTAGTCAGACTAGATTGACTGCAAACAGCAGATATTCTCACTTCTCTGCCTCACGTTTTGCTATTAGAACATGAGTAATACATATACATCTGACTTTTCCTGGCTTTTCACAAGGACTAGGGATCTGACTCATCATGGCTTTTCAACACATGAAAAAAAAATTTAAAAAAGCCCTCTATGACTGTGCTATCTCGGCAGCCCTCCATTTGTCTTCAAAAAGGTATTACTGCATAGCACTCTTTGGATCAAGTGAGGAAGAGCAGAAGAGCTTTATCAAATACTTCTTGGCTTAAATCTTTCTCCTGACACTTAAAATGGAAAATGTATTTTAACTCCTCTACCTTCTTTCTCTCTCCACTCTGTCTGGGTATAGCACTATTAAACAATCTTCTACAAAGTATGATCCTGACAATGCTCACAAAAAAAGATTATTTTGAAAAATAAATGTTAACTACTTAAGTTAAAGCATTTCTGTCTTTACTCTTGTGGCTTTTATCTTACATACACCTATGCAGTTACTCAGAGTGCGCTCACTTACATACTCCCTGTGCTAATCTAAAAATACCATATGGGATGCACCCTAAGCAACAGAGGGATTGTCATTTCAAGAATTACATTTAAATGCCACGTTTAGTAAAAATTGCTGGCCAAGATAATATTTAATCTGCCCCCAAAATGTCAAAAGCTGGAAATGATCACATACTTCTAGAGCATCACAACACAGCATAATAGCTCTCAAAAATGACAGTCTTTAATGTTTTGCTATGAACAGCTTCACAATTTGTTACTATTCCTTAGAGAATGTAAGACACATTGACATATCATACAATCAGGAATACTTCCTTGGGTTCACAATCAAGAGGTATAACTTCAATATATGTAGTTATTCTTTACCCATCTTCTATAGGTTGAGAAAAATATGGACCTGAGATTGTCATTAGTAGAATCTTATATCAGATTGGTTTAGAATAATGGTATTTAAAGGTATTGACTGAAATAACAGCTGTGTTTCAGTATTAAGCACTTAAAATTATAACACACTGTTTCCAATTTTAACCTTTATTCCCAAAGAACATCTTATTTCAAAATAGAATCAAACTGAATATGGTTGCCCATGCCATAATTCAGCACTATAGTCATATAAACAAGAGGAATGAGAATTCAAGGCTAACATATACAATCTTCTGATGTCAAGGATAAATATGAGCCTGCCTCAAAACAATGCAAACAAAATGTTGTTAGAAGTATTGAAGGCACACAAAGATGAATAAGTATTGTGTGAAGTATATGTATTAACTTAAAATTTCAATTATGTTTAAAATATTGCAAGTACCTAGTCTTCAGAATACACATTCAGATATTAAACTGTCCCTATAGTTCCTCACAATTTCCTTCACAGCATTGTGTTTCTCTAAGCCATTTTGTATTAAACAAAATATGCATTGAATACATCTTTTATCAGACTTGTAATTTATAATTTATGAATGTACACTTTAAAAGTTACTGAAATTACCAATACATTATAATATATGCATACAAGAATTATTGTGCCAAGTTCATCCAGTGAATTACATAGTCTTTTGTTTGTTTGTTTGTTTTGGTCATATAATTATACAATTTCTCCCTTCCCTTTCTCCCTCCAAACCCTACTATATACTGTTCTCTCTTTACTTTCTTCCAAATTCTTGACCTCTTTTTTCTTTAATAGACGATGTGTGTGTGTGTGTGTGTGTGTAATCCTGCTCTGTCTCTTCAAATTTACTTATATGTATAGTTTCAAAACAAATTTTATTTGTGTTTCTGTGCATATATGCGTTATATTCTGCTCTATGAATGTTATTTGTATGTATGTTCAGAACTAACTATGTCATATCAGGTAACCAATTGATGAAACTGGAAAAGACTTTTCTCCTGTTCTCAATGTCCCTTAGTCACCTGTACCTCTTTGTGAAAGGTTGAAGCCTATGTGTTTTCCCCTGTCCTCCTTGGCATGTCCTTTGTTGTCATTTTTCAATTCCTGTTTAGGCAGTTATGTTGGTGAGTTATGTTGTAGCTTCTGACTTTTTTAGGATACATTCTAAGAGAAAACTCCATGATCCTCCAGCTCTTACAAGTCTTCCTCCCCTCTTCCAAAATGTTCTCTAAGCCTTAGGCATGAAAATATTTTTGTTCTTGTATGCACCAGGATGGAGCTTCATTAATACATCTTGATTGGTTGTGGTATTCTATAATAGTCTTCTTCTGTTGCATAGAGGAGCTTATTGAATATTTACAAAATATATAATAATAAACACATACATTCATACATGCATTTACACACACACACACACACACACACACACACACACACACACACACAGTACCTCCACAGGCACTCAAGTATACATAGTACACTCAGATACAAAAAAAATGAAAAACACACATAATTAAAATGAATAGAAAGTAAATATTGACAAAAGTCCCCTAGTGTAAACATGCAAAACACTCTTTAGGGCAGTGGTTTTCAACTTATGGGCCACAACCTCCAAAGGCAGATATTTAAATTATAAGCCATTATATTAACAGAAATTGCAGTTAAAAAGTAGCAACAAGAATAATATTATCATTGGGGGTGACCCCAATCTAAGATGTGCCTTTGTTTCACATCTTCATTCCCATGCACATTTGTGTAAGTCAATGTTTCATAGGTTGTGACAAGATCCTTTGGGATGGAAGAAGGCTTTAATACAACTTCTCCCTAGGCTTATAAGGTTTATTATGTTGCTGCTTGCTTGTTTTTTTATACTATGCCTATTCCTTTTAAAGAGACTTATTTTCCTAGGATATTCTATGCTTTCCTGATCTTTTATTCTATTTTGTTTTTAATTTTGTCCATTCGGGCTATAGCTATTTTCTTGTCATCTTCCACTGTTATATTTCTAAACTGTGAATGCTACTTGACTTACATGCCTACTTCTAAGATTTAATAATTAATCATTTCTTCTATATTAATCCAAACAGTTTGTGTTATCGTGTTTAGACAAAAGATAGGTTTGCTTACAAACCTTTCATTTTTAAAAAGCACCTATCCTAGATTATGTCATAATAATTTGTAGTGACAGAAGAGAAGTCATTACAAACAACTCAGCAAGACAGAAGGCAGAATTCAGTCAAAGATGGAAACCACATACAGATTCAAACAAAAAACTTTACTATTAAAAAAAAATATTAACCAAGACAACACTCTGGGACAATGAGGCAAAAATACCTATGAAAAACAGAATTGTGGCAGATTTACAAATTACCTACAACTCTTGGTGCTTTGACAGACCCCTTAAATGACATCTCACACCTGCCATTGAGCTTGAGAACCTGCTGGAGAGGATACAGCTGTGTCCTATGCATGGCACAAAAGATCAAAATCCTAGAGAGATTATTGGAAACTGCTACACAATATCCTATGGGAAGAATACGATCTCCTCTTCTATTACCAGGAAAACCTGTTCTCAGGGGAGACTCTTGCACTGGTGACACCTGGTGCATCTCCCAGATGTAGATACATCTCTACCAATGGCCACCAGAATTTGCAAGAGAACCCTTACTTCCAGAGTAAATGACAGTGCATCCAGCCATGAGACTATAGCCTTCTGGCACCTGAACAATTACCAGATAAAGCTGGACTGAACCCTATGCCTGACCGAAACTGGGAAATGATAAATGTAGATCAGCCTCAACTGCTGAATTACAGATAATTTATTATGCAGGAATAATTTTTGTACGAGAATACATTCTCTGCCTATACTGACACTCTTACTGAGACCTTTACTAAATTTAAATGTGACCAGTGAATAAAATTTTGCCAAAGTAAATGGATGCTAACAGAGGAGTAAACTGAAGATAGAGGATTTTTTCCATTGTACATATACATTTTTTGGACATTTTATTTATTTACATTGTACATGTTATACCCTTCCCCACTCCCCTCCCCAGAACCCCCTTAGCCCATCCCCCCTCCTCTTGCTTCTATGAGGTTGGGCCCCTACCCACTCACCCACTCCAATATCACCACCTTCGAATTTCCCCCACACTGGGGCATCCAGCCATCATAGGACCAAGGACTTCTCTTCAACCAATGCTGGACAAGGTCATCCTCCCCTACATATACAGCTGAAGCCATGGGTCCCTCCATATGTGCTCCCAGGCTGGCAGATTAGACTCTGGAAGCTCTGGTTGGTTAGTATTATTGTTCTCCCCGTGAGGCTACAAACCCCTTCAGCTCCTTCAGTCTTCTCTCTAACTCTTTCATTGGGAACCCCATGAGGATTTCAAATACTCAGGCACTTTCACCATAAAAGGTTTGATGAATCATGGATTTAATCAGGCAGGACTCTAAAATAAAGCCATGAACTCTAAAATATCAAGATTTTTGGTAGCAATCTTTTGGTACTAAAAAACAACAAATACAAAATCCTTATTAGTGGGAGGGCCTTACCAGCAATGACTTTCAAACCAAGGAACATTATAATTTACAAATTCTAGCAAATGATATAGTGATATCTGCTAAGGATGTCCCAGCCATGGTCCAGAACCACCCTTGATTAGATGTGGGGCAGTTGGTGTGCTACTCTTTGCCAGACCAAAATAAATGTAATAGTAAAAAGAAAGAAAGATATTAATGCTTGCTGTAATGCCATGTTATATAAAAAATTCAATGTTTCACTCTTTTTACATGCTATGTCTAGAACTCTGCTTAAAAATTCACACAAACAGAAAGAACACTGTATTCCAATAAAAGTAAAATTAGTCAATTAGTTGATCTAGGTCTCATAGAAAAATGTAACTCTGCTTAATATGGTCAAGAAAGTACAGAAAAGAATTAAGCATAAAATGCACAATTTTAGATTATTAGAATGTAGAAGTACAATGAGATATAAATAATAAAACTGAAATTGTAAGACATTAAAATTGAATGTCTAAATGTGAAATCAAAATTAAATAAAAAAAGGATTAGTGAGCTGAGAGACAGACCAGAAAAAAATTAAAACTTACATTCACAGAGAGATTATCTGTGAATAATCTGTGATTATCTGTGAAAAGTTGAAAAAAATAGAAGAGACCAGCAAAATATGAAGAAAGTCTTTTTTTTTTAAGTAATTGGATTTCTATAGGAAGAGGCAGGGTATCAGACAGAAGAAGTATATGAAAGATGATGAACATCCCACATACTAAAAAAGGGAATCAAGTATAAAACCAGGACTGTGAACAGTAAGCAGAACACATAAAAAGGAAAACAAAGCATATAATGCGATTAGTTACTGAATATTCAAGATGCTGCAAACTGAAAATTAGAAAAAACACATAAATAAAATATAACAAAATAAAATAAATCAAAAGAACACAGCATTGAAGTTCATCAGGGGTAACAATATGATCAAGACTGACATTTCTTAAAATATAGAAAGTAAGAGGAAGTCTTCTAACATTTCTTAAAGTGCTGGAGGAGAGTTAGTGTTCCCTTGGAACTACAACGATGACTCTGAAATGTGAAGGCAAATTAAAGACCATCCCCAAGAAATGATAATGGAGAGAAAAATTTGCTAGAAGAGCTACAATTTGAAATTGTTTGAGGTAACCTTTAATTCATTCTTTCATGTATCTTATTAGGAATTCTTTTATTGATTTTTTATATACATGGTGTTTGCTTTTACCATATGTTTCTGTGCCATCTAGTCTCTTGTTCTTTGTCACCCAAGCACAGTTGGGTATGGGTTGCTTTTCACAGAGTGGGACTTAAGTCAAACCAGATGTTGGTTAGCTATTCTAACAAGTTCTGTGTCATCATTGCCCTCGTGCTATACCTTTGAGCCAGGACAGATTGCAGATCAAATGTTTCATGACTTGGTTGGTGTCTATGTTTTTATTTTTCAGTAGCCAGAGGAATATCTCTCATCACTAAAGAGACTAGATATGTCAGAGAGGTGAAAACTCTATGTAGGCAGCAGCTTGACTGCTTAACACCAGCTTGGGTTGCTTGGAGATTTCAATGGGACCTCTCAGGAAATTCTTTAAGCAGAAGAAAACAACACAAAAAGTTAAAATAAAAATAAAAAGTATTTGCCATGTAAAAGTACTCAGAAATATTATCATTTGATTTTATACCCAGATTACCATTCCTCCTGCAGCTTATTTATGAGAGTGGTACAATGCCACTGAAAATAAAATCACCCTTCTTTGGATAGCTAAAACATCAAAAAGAAAATGAAACTAAATGTAGAAAGAAATAAAATTAAAACTTTATTCAAAATATGTTATTTATTTTAGGATTGATGTGTAGCTAAACTTACAAAAGTTGCACAACAAAAGAGATGCTGAGAGTGAATAGAATTAGTATTTTTATTAAGTTAGGATAAAGACTGAATAACAGCTGTAGCAATTTACGTTAAAATAATTTAGATGATTAAAAGAATACTACAAGGTTAGTAGCCCTGACAAAAGAGAGAATGTTGAATGACAGTATTAATAACCAGCACATTATCAATTCAATAGAAAACTGAAAACAGGAGAATATAAGTACTAAGCTTATAGCTGTCTAAGAAACAGATAATATTTAGTATATACTCCCTAAAAGGAAATCGAATGTAGGAAATATAATACATAACCAATGAGAACTATATTAAGAAGATCTAGAATGGGCAGGTGAGGATGCACATGAGAGCACTTGCAAGGCAAATCTTATTCTCTGAGTAGAATCTATGAAGTCCACATAAAATTAGGAAAGAACTGATTCCACAAAACTGTTCTCTTACCTGCAGGTGCACAAGTATGCCCCCAACCAGATATCATAATTCATACAATAAATACAAAGAATGTCAGTGAAGCAGTCACCTACTTTTACATGCCACTGAAAACCTGTTTGACAAAATTTATTGTACAGTAATTTGTTATATGATTAGATTTACAAATACCCTTTGACCCAGTGATTCTGCAGCTAAGTAAATGGTCCACAAAATCATTGCTTGTGTTCACAAAATCACATGTGCAGTGTGTCATGCAAGTATGATGGACTCAGTTACATTATTAGTGCTTAACTTGCATATGGACTTCACTGAAAGATTTTATAAAGAAAATACCATGCTTCAAAAATTTGAAAAAAAATAAGCATGTCTTTAATGTCTTAATATAGTCTTCCATTTGTGCTTTAAATATTTATAACTAATAAGTCTTATGATTAGGGGAGAAAATATTTTTACTACATAAACTTCCTAAAAACTATGTCTTCATCATCTCAGTTTAAATTAATTCCATGGACACTTAGAAAAACCATACAATCATCTCTTTTCTCTTTCATCACACATCTAATTGACTAATATTTTGCTCCTCTATGCTAAGTATCAAACAATATTAAATAGAACTGACTGGCACATGACCAAGTATATTATACTTCCATTTTTAAAGATGTAAAAAAAAATCTTAGATACAGAACATTTTAGCAAGAGAGCTGTTAGTTACAGGATTTTGTTGAAAGCTTTGTACACATTTCTCTTCCTTAGTGTAAACACGAGTACTTCATAACAGACAGAAATAGGTCTATTATAAATGGGAGTGGGAAGAACATGGAAAGAAGGTCTGGTCTAAACCTAGCAAATAATCCAAACTGAACTAGGATTTCCTCTCTATAATCCTTTAGTGATAGGTTTATATATATGTTTAATAGACTGATCAATCTTCCTTAACACACTTACATGCCATAAAACATCTGGTAAGGAAAAACAGAACACACTATTTGGCTTAATGCTAGTTTAGCCAGGGTATATATTTCTTATTATATTAGTAACAGACATACAAGTCTACAATACAATAAGCAAAAATGTCTCCTTTTTGAAAGCTAAGTACTCCCCTTTTGGAAATAAATTACTCATGCATGTGTTGGCATGTAGCCCCTAGGAATCAGGAATTCACTTCAAACAAAGGAAGCAACCTTTAGCGGAGAGGAAAGTGAATGAGCAAATACTAAATTTCCACTGCTTTCTGCCTTAGTTTCCTTGAGTAAAATGTAACGTAATTTTTTATATTTTGTGAATACATTGGAACAAATAAATAACCATCTGCTAGTGTTTTTCCTCTTTACAAGCCTCATCTCCTGAGTTATGAAATACTCCAAGCTCAATGGGGGTTCTCCAACTTTATGGAAACTATCATTCACTGTTAAGATCTCAGAAAGAAGTAAACTGAAGAAGGAAAGAATTTTTCAACAGTACTGTACTTATACAACTGAACATTTTCTATTCATCTGGATAAGGTTGTTATTCACTTTTGAATCAAGTATTATTGAAGTAGAATTTTAGCATATACTTGCTTGTCCCATTCATTAAAATATTTAACACCAACAAATTATTTAAAAAACACTTATCGAACTATTGTTGGATTACTTTATTCAATAGACCTTATGTAATTTCATCTTAAATCATTGCTCAGGATCAGTGCTGTAAATCAGAAGTCTCAACTACTGGCTTCTAAGCACAATGCTGACTGGGAAGTAAGCAGTTCTCTTCATAGCTGTCTAATAATGTAGGTCTAGCTTCACCTCACCCTTTCTTTGGATTTCTTTAGAAAGATGTATTGTCTGCCTGCATGTATGTCTGCAGAAGTGCAGGGATGGAAATGGAGGACAGCCTGAGGAAAAGAAGGTCCAGAAACAGGCCCAAAGTGCAGCTGAAGGGGAGGCCTCAAGGCCTGACACTATTACTGAAGCTATGAAGTGCTCACAAAAAGGCATCTGTCATGATTGCTCTCCAAAAGACCCAACAAGAAGCTGAAAAAGTCAGATGCAGGTATTTGCACCCAACAAATGGACAAGAGCTGCTGAACCCTGTGGTTGAATTAGGGGAAAGCTGCAAGAAGATGAGAAGGAGATCAACCCTGTAGGAGAACCAGCAGTCTCGATTAAACTGGACCCCTAGATCTTTCAGACACTGAATTACCAACCAGGCAGCACACACACAAGCTGATATGAGGCCCCCAACATATCTTCAACAGAAGGCTGCCGGGTCTTGGATCAATCAGAGATGATGTCGCTTGGGCCTCCAGTCAAGTATATGAGGGCCCAAGGGAGCTTAGTGCGGTTGGTGTGGGCTCCATCCTCATGGACACAGGGGACAGATGGGAGGTATGGGATGTAGAAGAGCCGGAGGGTAGACTTGGAGGAAAATAAAATCTGGAGTATAAATAAAAGGAACAAAAATAATAACAGAAATAAAAAGAGAGATGTAGTATTTGTTAATCATGTTGAGTAGCTAGAGGTTATTTATTAGTCTCAATATTTTCTTATATTTTTACATCTTGCATTAAAGCAGGTCTTTTTATCTCGTGAAAATGTTAACAAAAACCTGACTTTCAGACTGATTTAGAAAATTAGCTTCATTTCTGAATTGCTTTTGGCATTTGACCTGCCTAAGCCTTTTTCCCTCTCTTTTTCCTATCATATTAGCAGTATTGTGATTCTCTCTCTCTCTCTCTCTCTCTCTCTCTCTCTCTCTCTCTCTCTCTCTCTCTCTCTCTCTCCCATTCCCTCCCTCCCTCTCTCTTTCTCTATTTGACTGTCTCTGTATTTCTGTTTTTCTCTCTCTGTCTCTCTCCTCCCCTGCTCTCTCCTCCCTCCTCCCTCACCCTCTTAACTTTCTCCCTCTTCCTCTCTCCCTCTCCCTCTCCCTCTCCCTCTCCCTCTCCCTCTCCCTCTCCCTCTCTCTCTCCCTCTCCCTCTCCCTCTCCCTCTCCCTCTCCTTCTCCCTCTCCCTCCTCTCTCTCTCTATCTCTCCTTCTCATCACAGTAACATACTGATGGGTTATTCTATGCAAAAAGAAAAAAGAATAGAAGTTACTAGTGACTGAGTAGGCAGTCATTCTATCAAAGGATGAAATGAATAGGAAGAGATGTAGTAAAAAATGACTCACAGATCAAGAGTAGGGTAAACATTCATTGTCCCTGTGCTTATTAGACCATCAGTCTCTAATTTGATTGAGAATTAACCAAAAGGCAAAAAAGCCCACCTCTGTGTTATTCTTTGATAGCATTTCAGATACAATTATATTAAAAAAAAACTTTCAGCTAATGAGTTTTTTAATTTCTTTTTTCTTTTTTTATTGTATGTTTTATTTATTTACATTTCAGAGGTTATCCCCTTTCCCCATTCCCCCCCAACCATAAGCCCCCTATCCTATTCCTCCTCCTCCTTTTTGCTTTTATATCATTTTAATTTCACACAAGTATTAAGGTCAGTTCTAGGTTAATTAACTAGCAATACAATACATGCAAATAGTCAAGGAATAATCAAGACAATAAACACCAATAGTCAAAGAATAAACAAGATAGTAAACAGTCCCAGAATCACTCCCATGATCACTATTTCTAAGGGCTTATCAGGACGACCAAAATATCTGAGCCTACTTCCCTGTCCTAGCTCAAAGTAATTTTCATGCCTGAAGCCTACTTCCCTGTTCTAGCCTAAGTTTTGGATTCCTGCCTGTAATTACTTCTTTGTACTAGCCTAAGATTTGCATTCTTGACTGAAATTACTTTGTTCTAGTGTAAGATTTAAATTCTTGCCTGAAATTACTTCAGCTTCCTGCCTGCAGCCCATTTCCTTGTCCTTGGCCAATGTCAGATTCCTACCAGGCAGCCCCAAAAGCACTCCACTTCCCCGCTTTTTATTGCATAAACAAGACTCAAACTGTCTTAGGTGTTTCTGACAAGAATACTTTTTTTACCATCATAGAATATACATTAACAAAAGCAATGCACTTCTGTCTTTGGTGGGTAAGGCTCTGTGCAGAATCTTACCTTGGCTTGCCAGCCTGTTAAATTAATAAATCTGTCTGGGGGTTCCTTTTTGTTTCAAGTCATGTACTTTGGCTGCCAACATGTTGATGTTGTTAAAGATAAGCTTTAACATAATGAGCAGAAATAAAAGTATTCCCCGGACAAAATGCCATTCTTGAAGCTTGACCAAAATGGAAATACTGACCTCAAGCCATGGATAGTTTTAGCAGCATTATCTGCAGCATCAAGGTTCAGCAGAGCAGCATTGTTTAAATTCATAATCTCACTATACAAAATTAAAACATCCAGAGAGGTGTTAAAATTATGTCAAATGCCCTAAAAGTGTCTTTAAATGAAGTAATCAAACTCCATTGGTATTTGGCATGACACTTGAGATGGCTCCTTACTCTTAAGCTAGGAAACTCCTTCCAATAATTTGAATAAGATAAAAAACATCAATCCGCTGTTCCAAATGCCTATCTAAATCCTCTTGTATACTCAACACATTAGTAACATTTTTTTGCTAAATGATTAACAAAAGTAGCTGTCTTAATTTCTTGTGTCAAAGCAATTGCAGAAGCAGTGGTGCTAGCAATTAATATAATTAAAGTTCTTATACCAGCAATGATCAAGCCCACTACCCTCTTGCTTCTGTTTAAAGCCTAACTTACTTCTTCCAGTACTTGCAAGCTTTATTCAGAAAATCAAAGTTCTGTACTACTCAAGATAGTAAGACAAAATCTGGTTGATAGAACACTGTAACAGTCATGTCAGGTTTCAACACACTAACACAATTAGAAAGTATATAACCAATACAACTTACAATAAATACTGTAAAAGAGACAAAAGTAATTTTAACTTGACAATTAAAAGAGCCTTTCACATGTACTAACACTTGTTTGAAATCCAGAACCTGTTCCAACTTTATCTCTTACAAACATAATATCATAGAGAACTGCAGTTAACTACAAAATATGTCTCTGAAAATGTCCAGATCCAGACTTCCAAATGAAGGCTATTATTTCCAATATTGGATAAATTTCTAGATCAGTCCATAATTGACTCCCAATAACTGGTCACCTTTAAGAAAAATATAAGAGTCATTATAACTTCTCTTTTTGATTCTCTGTCCCAAAAGGTCTAAAAAAAACTTGAGGCAAGGTAGCTTGTCCCATTTGGCATATAGGAAAGCAAAGGTTGGTCAGAAACATATGTCGAATACAGCTTCCCAGTGACCATTGTCAGGTCACTCAACAAGCTCACGGGTCAGCATCATTCTTTATCTCAGCATCAGCATACCTCACCAATCACACTGGCGGCCACCATGCTTCTTCAGCATCCCGCGGAAAACACACAAACATGTACTCTCCCCCATATTAGATACCTGGTCAGGATTATGCCATGTACCAGTAAGTGGATCCTTCCCTTTCATCTTTCATGCATAAGTATGCCTAGTTGAAGGGTGCCATAGATACTCAGCAGAAAGTTTTCTGGCATCCAATTTTTTTTTTAAAAATTAAAATAAAAAGAGCATGATTTAAATATATTTGTGGTATATGGGAATATACCTCCCCATTTTTTTTTTGTTTTATGAAGATATTGTTTTAAAGTTCCATGTGCCCTTTCCATAATAGCTTGTCCTTGAAGACTATAAGGAATCCCCTTAATAAATTGTTGACAAAATGTCTCAAATGCTCAAATGCAATTGCCAGTTCTGTTATCTATATTTTTATTGGATATGTTATTTATTTATTTTTCAGATGTTTTTTCCTTTCCCCTTCCCCCATGAAACCCCTTATTCCATCCTCCCTCCTTCTACTTCTATGAGAGTGGGGCTCCACCCATCCACCCATTTCTGCCTCCTTGCTCTCAAATTCCCTGACACTTGAGCATGCAGGCTTCCAGGGAACAAGGTTCAGCTCTCCCACTGATGCCTGACAAGGCAATACTCAACTATCTATACAGCTAGAGCCATGAATCCTTCCATGTGTGTTTCCAGACTGGGGTTTAGTCCCTGGGAGCTCTGGTTAGTTGGTATTTGTGCTCTCCTAATGGGACTGCCAGCCCCTTCAATTCCTTCAGTCTTCTATCTAACTCCTATGTTGGGGACCCTGTGGACAGCTCAATAGTTAGGTGTAAACATCTGCCTCTGTTTATGTCAGGCTCTGGCAGAGCCTCTCAGGAGACAGGTGTATCAGGCTCCTGTCAGCATACCCTTCCTAACATCTTCAACAGTGTCTGCATTTGGTGACTGCACATGGGATGGATCCTCAGGTCGGGCAGTCTCCAGACAGTCCCTCCTCCAGTCTCTGCCATATACTTTGTGTCTGTACTTGCTCCAGTGAATATTTTGTTACTCATTCTAAGAAGGACCAATTTTCTGAGGAACCACCAGACTGCTTTCCAGAGTAGTTGTACCAGCTTACAATCCCACCAACAGTGGAGGAGTGTTTCTCTTTCACCGCATCCTTGCCAGCGTCTGCTATCAACTGCATCTTTGATTGTAGCCATTCTGACTGGTGTGAGGTGAAATCTCAGGGTTGTTTTGATTTACATTTTCCTGATGATTAAAATGTTGAAAACTTCTTTAGGTTTTTTTTGACCAATCAAGTTTTCTCAGTTGAGAATTCTTTGTTTAGCTCTGTACCCCATTTTAAATTGGGTTATTTGATTGTCTAGAGACTAATCTCTTGAGTTTTTTGTATACATTGGATTATAGCTGTAGCAGGATATTTCATGCTACATTATATTTGCAGTGGAGCTCTGTGATTGGGCAGTAGAAGAGGTAGGCAGAGTGAGGAGTTGGGAGGAACAGGAGAAGCAGGAGAAAGGGAGAAAGAGCTGGAAACCATGGAGGAAGATGGATGGGTCGAAGCAGTCCTGGGTAACAATTTATACCTAAAGGTTAGATATTGGGTAACAATTCTAATTGTGTGGGCATCTTGTTAATTGAGCATTTCCAAATATATAAATTTACTCAATACTCTTTATGTTTTAATAGTTTTCATTCTATCGGGTACCATGAGAATGGCAGATATTATCAGGGACTCAACCAAGCTTTATGGAGGCAGTTCGTGTCTTCTAGGTCTAGCTGCAGCATGCTTGGCCTCCTGTTGCTTTTAGTGTGGAACATGGTGGATGGAGCTAAGCAGAGCAGCCTTGCTGATTGGATAGCAGGCCCTTACTGCAGCTTTTTAAATATTAAAAACTACAATTAGCCCTCTGTCAGATGTAGGATTGGTAAAGATCTTTTCCCAATCTGTTGGTTGCTGTTTTGTCCTATTGACAGTGTCCTTTGCCTTATAGAAATTTTGCAATTTTATGAGGTCCTATTTGTCAATTCTTGATCTTAGAGAATAAGCCACTGGTATTCTGCTCAGAAATTTTTCCCCCGTGCCTAAGTATTCAATTTCTGAATCATCAATTCTATTCCATTGATCCTCCTGCCTGTCTCTGTACCAATACCATGCAGTTTTTATCACTATTGCTCTGTAGTACAGCTTGAGGTCAGGGATGGTGATTCCTACAGAAGTTCTTTTATTGCTGAGAATAGTTCTCCCTATCCTGGGTTTTTTGTTATTCCAAATGAATTTGCAAATTATTCTTTCTATCACTATGAAGAATTGATTTGGAATTTTAATGGATATTGCATCGAATCTGTAGACTGCTTTTGGCAAATGGCCATTTTTACTATATTAATTCTGCCAATCCATAAGCATGGGAGATTTTTCCATCTTCTGAGATCTTCTTCAATTTCTTTCTTCAGAGAGTTGAAGTTTTTGTCATACAGATCTTTCACTTACTTGGTTAGATTCACACCAAGATATTTTATATTATTTGTGACTTTTGTGAATGGTGTCATTTCACTAATTTTTTTCTCAGCCTGTTTATCCTTCAAGTAGAGAAAGGCTACTGAATTAATGTTATATCCAGCTACTTTGCTAAAGTTGTTTATCAGGTTTAGGAGTTCTTGGGTGGAAATTTTGAAGACACTTAAGTGTACTATCATATCATCTGCAAATAGTGAAATTTTGACTTCTTCCTTTCCTATTTGTATTCCTTTGACTTCCTTTTGTTGCCTAATTGTTCTGGCTAGGAATTCAAGTAGTACTTGTAGGATATGTAGAGAGAGAGTGGGCAGCCTTGTCTAGTCCCAGATTTTAGTAGGATTGTTTCAAGTTCCTCTCCATTTAGTTTGATGTTGGCTACTGGTTTGCTGTATATTGCTTTTACTATGCTTAGGTGTGGGCCTTGGATTCCTGAACTTTCTAAGATTTTTACCATGAAGGGGTGTTGAACTTTGTCAAATGCTTTCACAGCATCTATTGATATGATCATGTCCTTTTTTTTTATATATATCGAGCTTGTTTATATAGTGGATTACACTGATGGATTTCTATTACTGAACCATCTTTGCATTCGTGGGATAAAGTCTACTTGATCATGATGGATGGTTGTTTTAATGTGTTCTTGAATTCGGTTTGCAAGAATTTTATTGAGTATCTTTGTATCGATATTCATAAGGGAGATTGTTCTGAAGTTCTCTTTCTTTGTTAGGTCTTTGTGTGCTTTAGGTATGACCTTAATTGTGGCTTCATAGAAAAAATTGGGTAGGTTTTCTACTGTTTTTATTTTGTTGAATATTTTAAAGAGGATTGGTGTTAGGTCTTCTTTGAAGGTCTCAAAGAACTCTGCACTAAAACAATCTGGTCCCACACTTTTTTGGTGGGTAGGTTTTTAATGAGTGCTTCTATTTCTTTAGAGGTCATGGCACCCTTTAGATGGTTTATCTGGCCCTGATTTAACTTTGGTACCTGGTATCTGTCTAGAAAATTGTCCATTTTATCCAGATTTTTCAGTTTTGTTGAGAATAGGCTTTTGTGGTAGCATCTGATCATTTTTTAAATTTCCTCCATTTCTGTTGTTATGTTTCTCATTCGGTTCTGATTTTATTAATTTGGATACTATCTTTCTGCCCTCAGGTTAGTCCAGCTAAGGGTTTATTTATCTTGTTTATTTTCTCAAAGAATCAGCACTTGGTTTTGTTGATTCTTTGCAGAGTTCTTTTTGTTTCTACTTGGTTGACTTCAGTCCTGAGTTTGATTATTTCCTGCTGTCTATTCCTCTTGGGTGTGTTTGCTTCTTTTTATTCTAAAGCTTTCAGGTGTGTTGTCATGCTGCTAGCGTATGCTCTCTCCAGCTTCTTTTTGTAGGCACTTAGAACAATGAGTTTTCTTCTTAGGACTGCTTTCATTGTGTTCCATAAGTTTTTGTATGATGTGCCTTCATTTTTATTAAGTTCTAAAAAGTCTTTAATTTCTTCTTTATTCCTTCCCTAACCAAGTTATTATTGAGTAGAGTGTTGTTCAGTTTCCATTTGTATGTGGGCTTTCCATTGTTTTTGTTATTATTGAAGACCAGCCTTAGTCTGTGGTGATCTGATAGGATGCAAGGGATTATTTCAATCTTTTTGTATCTGTTGAGGCCTGTTTTGTGACCCAATTATATGGTCAATTTTGGAGAAGGTACCATGAGGTGCTGTAAAAAAAGGCATATTCTTTTGTTTTAGGATGAAATATTCTATAGATATCTATTAAATCTATTTGGTTCATAAGTTCTGTTAGTTTTACTGTGTCTTTATTTAGTTTCTGTTTCCATCATCTATCCATTGCTGGGAGTAGAGTGTTGGAGTCTCCCGCTATTATGATGTGGGGTTCAATGTGTGCTTTGAGCTTTAATAAGGATTCTTTTATAACTGTGGGTGCCCTTAGTTTTGGAGCATAGATGTTCAGAACTGAAAGTTCATCTGGGTCGATGTTTCCTTTGATGAGTATGAGATGTCCTTCTTATCTTTTTTTGATAGCTTTAAGTTGAAAGTCAATTTTATTCAATATTAGAATGGCCACTCCAGCTTGTTTCTTAGAATCATTTGCTTAGAAAATTATTTTCCATCCTTTTACTGTGAGGTAGTGTCTGCCTTTGTCACTGAAGTGTGTTTCCTGTATCCAGGAAAATGTTGGGTCCTGTTAACATATCCAGTCCATTATTCTATGTCTTTTTATTGGGAATTGAGTCCATTGATGTTAAGAGATATTAATGACCAATGATTGCAGCATTCTGTTATTTAAGTTATTAGAGGTAAAATTTTGTTTGTGTGGTTATCTTCTTTTGGATTTGTTGGAAGATTACTTTCTTGCTTTTTCTAGGGTATAATTTTCCTCCTTGTATTGGAGTTTTCCCTCTATTATCCTTTGTAGGGCTAGATTTGTGGAAAGATATTGTGTAAATTTGGTTTTGTCATGGAATGTCTTGGCTTCTCTATCTATGGTAATTTAGAGTTTTGCTGGGTATAGTAGCCTGGGCTGGCATTTGTGTTTTCTTAAGGTTTGTATGATATCAGTCCAGGATCTTCTGACTTTTACAGTCTCTGGTGAGAAGTCTGGTATAATTCTTATAGGTCTGCCTTTATAAGTTACTTGACCTTTTTACTTTACTGCTTTTAATATTCTTTCTTTTTCTGTGCAATTGGTGTTTGGATTATCATATTACTGGAAGTATTTCTTTTCTGGTCTAGTGTATTTCAAGCTCTGTAGGCTTCTTATATGTACATAACCATCTCTTTCTTGAGGTTAGGGAAGTTTTTTTCTATAATTTTGTTGAAGATATTTACTGGCCCTTTAAATTGGGAATCTTTGCTTTCTTCTATACTTATTATCCTTAGGTTTGGTTTTCTCATTGTGTCCTGGATTTCCGGGATGTTTTGGGTTAGGAGCTTTTTGCATGTTGCATTTTCTTTGACAGTTGTGTCAATATTTTCTGTGGTATCTTATGCACCTGAGATTCTCTCTTCTTTCACTTGTATTCTGTTGGTGATGCTTGCATCTATGACTCCTGATCTCTTTCCTAGCTTTTCTATCTCCAGAGTAATCACCTTTTGTGATTTCTTTATTGTTTCTACTTCCATTTTTATGTCCTGGATTGTTTTGTTCAGTTTCTTCATGTTTTGGTTGTGTTTTCTTATAATTCTTTAAGGGATTTTTGTTTCCTCTTTAAGGGCTTCTACCTGTTTACCTGTGTTCTGTATTTCTTTGAGGGAGTTATTTATGTCTTTTCAAGTCCTCTATCATTACCATGAGAAGGAATTTTAAATCTGTACCTTGGTTTTCCATTGTGATGGGCCATTTGGGACTTGCTATGGTGGGAGAACTATGTTCTGATAATGCCAACTAACCTTGCTTGCTGTTGCTTAAGTTCTTGTGCTTGCTGTTCAACATCTGGTTATCTCTAATGCTAATTGCACTCACTGTCACTGACTGAAGCCTTTCTTTCCTCTTATCTTGGATGTGTCAGAATTCCTCAGAGTCCAGCTGTCTCTGTAATCCTGGGTGTAAGAGTTCCTGGGAGTAAGAGTTCCTGGGAGTCAGGCTGCCTCTGGGATCCTAAAATCCTGATGTGACCATCTCCTGAGATCCTGTGATCCTGTGATCCTATGATCTTATGATCCTGATCCTGTTAGAGCTCCTGGGAGTCCAGCCTCCTCTGGGTTTTGTGAGAGTGTGTGCAGAGCTGATGCTCAAGGTCTGCTCAGTGCTCTGATGCAAACTGCAAGGAATGAGTGACGCTGGCCAGGAGTGAGGTCCTGGGACTTCATGGGTCCCAGTTACTTTCTGTTTAGAGTGGGTGTCTCTGCCTCCTTACCTACGATCCTGGGTGTATTAGAACTCCTGGGAGCCCTGTCACCTCTGGGTTTTGTGGGATTGGGTGCAGAGCTGAAGCTCAAGGTCTCTGCTTAGTGCTCCAGTGCCTGTTTAATTTCTTGATGGCTTCTTCATATGATGGTAATAGTGGGAGTGAATAGAAGGAAGGTGAAGCCTAATTAAAAAAATTATACCACAAGAATACAATTTTGGAAGTCATGGTTTGCCATGCCCACTTCTTATATACCTTTTGTTTCCTGCTTCTACAAAGCTGACAATTGGTCTACTCTATCATAATGAATTGAAATTTCTGAAACTGTGAGCAAGATAAACTTTTCTTTTGAAAGTTGCTCTTTGAGTATTCTCGACACTGGTCTAGAAAATTAATTAATAAAAACAGATGACCTCTAACATATAAGACGAAAGTTATCTTTGAGCCTTTATTTATTATCAATGTAATGAATATGATATATTATACCTTGAGAACGTGATTTTTTTTCTGAGATTTCTTTTGCACATCTTTTTGATATTGATAGTCTCTGAAAAGATGTGTATCTTCCTGTTATATAGTCCTGTCAATGGAAAGCTATTATTCATACATCTGGCTTCATACTTATGCCTATAATTCTAACAATTATATCTGTTGCCACAGTCTCTTCTCAACCTACTCCACATGTCTTTAAAGTCCCAACTGTACCCCAAACTTAGAAATCAAAAACTATGACTTGAAAGTGATTATTTCTCACAATTCTTTCTCTCAGTAAAGAAAAAATACCTATGAAATTATCAAGTTTACAAAAGCCTTTACATTATTTTTTACATGATCATAAATTTGAAAGTCTTTCTAATATTTTTCCTAGAGTATTTTTGTCTGTTCTTATTATTGTCATCCAAGAACTCTCAGTTTGTGTATTTTTATTGTAATATTAAATACTGAAATTTAAATTCTTCCCATGGTGTGTAGTTAAAGATGCAGAGGATCTGTTGAGGTTTCCCTAGATTCCTCTTTCCCTGGCTTCTTAAATTCTCTACTTGGTTTTTAGTCTATGTCTGCTTTGTCTGTTTTTTATGCCTAAATGTAACCTTTTGTTACATTTCCATGAAAACATGGCTGCTAAAGATACATAAACTAATTTTAGCACTGTTTCACAGCCATTACTCTCTTAAATTAAGTGTAGTGCAGTTGGATCTCAAAAGCATCCCAAATATCTAATATTATAGTTCAAAGAAGAAGATGTAAATCAGATGAGTATTATTATTACATCACATTCATATATATATATATATATATATATATATATATATATATATAAAGTATTTTTAATGTTTTTCATTAAACACTAAGTTGGTTTAAATGAGAATACTCCAATAGGCTCATATATTTGTATACTTAGTCCCCAGGTGATAAACTGCCATGGGAGAATTGGAAGGTGTGGCCTTGTTGGAAGAGATATATCTGGGAGTGGACTTTAAGCTTTTTAAGCAAATTATCTTAAGCCCAGTGTTGCATTCTGTCTGCTTGTGGATTAGGGCGTAAAGTTCTCAGCTGCAATGCCTGTCCACATGTTTGCATGTTCCCTTGTATGTTGATAATGGGCTTAACCTTTGAAACTGTAAGTAAGCCCCAATTAAATGCTCTCTTTATAAAAGTTGCCTTAGCCATGATATATCTTCACAGTAAGAGAACAGATGACTAAGATGAACACCAATTCTGTTTTCTTTTATAGGCTTTCTAAACTTGGATTTAATAATCCAAAAGTTCATTATTCTTAAAATATTTGCTCTTGAAAATATTCATATTGTGTAAATAATAGGATTGCTGACCATTTGTCACAATCTGCACACAGTAAAATGTAAAGAGGAAACTGAAAATAAATACCAAACACTTTAAAGGAAAGCTTGACAGGAGTAAAGGATTTTCTCACATTTCTAACTGCAAAAATTCATGTAGAATATTTACTTGTTTTTACTGAGCAAACAAGAAAAGTAAGAACAATACATGTAACTGAAGCATGAAGTACAAACAGCACATCAATCACGTATGAAAAGAAAACATCAGCATGGCTCAGAACCACTCACAAACATACATCCTAGTTCCTAAAGTTTAGTTCTTAATTCTAAATTTCGATCAGCTGGCATGCATTTAGGTTTGGTTATAGAAATCTAAGCACGTGTGCTTCCATGTGCAGAGCTTAACTTTTGTGATAGTCTTGTGTGTACTGTTGTATGTTGTCATCAGGATCTTCACCAAGTGTGACTTCTTGTTTTCAGTGAATACCATTATCACATCAGGACCAACTACAAGCTTCTGCAGACAGGGATTGTGCTAAAAATTGACAGTTATAAATGAACAGGCTACATAATAATCATGACAAGTAGGAATTTAAAATCCACTTTTAGTACTAATATCAATAATTGCTCTAGGACCTGTGAAAGTATGATTTATAGAAAATGGAATAATAGATGACTCTTTGCAGTTGGTTTTAAACTGTATAGTAGTTCTCAAAAATGACCATTCTCAGTTACACAATCAATGTATTTCCGCTTCAACAAGGATCTCAGGAGCCATGACCCATTCCCTCTTACTGTACACATGAAGAAAGTAAGGTCCAGATATGTAAATTTATTTTATCAAGATCATGTGTTCAGCAAAGTTATAGGTAAACAACAGAAATCCCAAGCAAGAGCATATGTTTTAGGGACTCATAGAAATCTGTATGCAGTTACATAAAAAGACTCACAGCCTAATGGCTGCATTGGAAAGTATCCAACTTATTGTAATGGTGCTTAGATCTGTGTGGGAAACATATTCAGAATTTCTATTCAGCCTGATCCAGATTCTAATATTAGATTTAAATGTTCTCCATTAAATAATTGATTTCCACTCTTTGCAGGTGGAATTAAGTACAGTAACACAAAATAATCGAGACATATTTAGCATTTAATGGTACCATCATTATTTGCCTTTCAAATTTTTTTCATTTGGGCTGCTCAGGGCTTTTTAATTTTATCTTTGGAAAGTCTGTCTACAAAGACCCAGAAAAACAAGCAACTATATTTAAATAGAATATTTTTTCCAGGAATCTATGTGTAATTTTGCCACCGAAGCAGGGAGTATTTAGAGTAACATCAACAGATGCTATTTAAAAATAGACACAGAATCTATAAGAAATGTGAAAGCCTGTAGACTTCTTGGCAGCAAATTGCTTTAGGTTGTAGTAGATGATTGCTGCAGATCAAAAAGATCAATTGTGCTTGAGAGATACATTCACCCCTTAGCATGACCCAAGAGAAAAGCAACACAGCAGATATATGTACAAATAATAAGCAGTCTTTTCAAATAAGTCAAGTAATCATTATATATAGATTTCAACACACTCTCTTCTAATAGACAGCTAGCTAAAAAGAGAGGGAGCAAATCCTAGAGTAGGAATAGCCTGAGAGTGTTGGCAGCCTCCATGTTCTTATGCACAAAATAAGGAGGAAGAAAGAATTGACTTCATAGTGACATAAGAAATAAATTAGAAAAAGTAAAATAAAGGCAGCTGACCAGGGCCTGACAGGTTTTAACCACTCACTAGCTATTGAAGACCACCCTGTTAATGACAGTAAACCAAAAACACACCCTAAAGAAGCAGCAGCTTCTGCAAACTCAGTCCCAGCACCTTCACTGTTCATAAAAATTTCTTTTACCTATTATTTTTCTCTTCCCAACACTTTAATTTTATTTGGAAGTTGTGCACATTGCCTCCTGATAACACTTGTTTCCAATTTCTCCTAGGTTCATCCTCATACCCTTGTACCCCAACACCAATAAAAATATCAGGTCCAATTTGTCTTGCTTATTGGAGCATGGATAAACCAGACTTTATGAAGGATAAAGAAATCCAGTCCCTTATTATCTAAACTAGCTTATCATGTTTAAGTCACACTTGAAATTTAAGTATCAACTATTGCCAGATATTCTTTATTTATTTTCATTGAATTCTGATTAATAGACTTCTTTATTATCATTGAAGGCAGAAAGCCCCAGCATGGATAGCATACCATTAATCAATCATGGGAAACATCAAATTTTTAATGTTAGTCTTACATTGATTACTTATCACTTCTGTAATGAAGCCAGGATCTGTGCCACCAGAGGGTAGGGAATGACAGAGAGGAGAGAGAGAAGAACCTGTGAGGAGAGCTTCTGTGTTTATAGTATTATTAGTTCTATAATCCTAAAAAATTCTGTTCTTGGTGTTATAAAATATGTATTTTTTAAAAACTTATTTATTTTTATTTCATGTGCATTGGAGTTTTGCCTGCCTGTATGTCTTGTGAGGGTGTTCGGTCATCTGGAACCAGAGTTACAGACAATTGTGAGCTAATATGTGGGTGCTGGGAATGGAATCCACATCATTTGGAAGAGCAACCAGTGCTCTTATCTGCTGTGCAAATAGCCAAATCAATGACTACTCTGACTCAAGACTCATGCCATGACAGGAAACTCATGCCTGGCACTACCTGGTTGGCCAAGAAAGAGGCTCTATAGCCCAGAAAACTAGGATAGAATCAAACAGACTGGAGATAAATAAATAAATAAATAAATAAGTCAATTAAATGATTACTAAAAATATTCTGCTATACTCATAGCAGGAACCTAGCCCAATCATCATCAGAGAGGCTTCATACAGCAACTAATGGGAGCAGATGCAGAGACTCACCATCAAATATTAGGCAGATCTCAGAGAACCCCAAGCAAGAGGGGGAAATTATTATAGGAAGCAGAGGAAACATTAAAAAAAAACATGGTATCTAGATAGATACCAGGTACCAAAGTTAAATGAAGAACAGATAAACCATCTAAACAGTCCTATAACCCCGAAAGAAATAGAAGCAGTCATCAAAAATCTCCCCACCAAAAAAAGTCCAGGGCCAGATGGTTTTAGTGCAGAATTCTACCAGACCTTCCAGGAAGACCTAATACCAATTGTTTTCAAACTATTCCACAGAATAGAAACAGAGGGAACAATACCCAATTTGTTCTACGAAGCTATAATTATGCTCATACCAAAGCCTCACAAAGACCCAACAAAGAAAGAGAACTACAGACCAATCTCTCTCACGAATATTGATGCAAAAATACTCAATAAAATTCTCGCAAACCAAATCCAAGAACACATCAAAGCAATCATCCATCATGATCAAGTAAACTTTATCCCAAGAATGCAGGGTTGGTTCAATATTTGAAAATCCATCAATGTAATCAACTACATAAATAAACTCAAAGAAAAAAACCACATGATCATCTCACTGGATGCTGAGAAAGCATTAGACAAAATTCAACATCCCTTCATGTTAAAAGTACTGGAAAGAGCAGGAATTCAAGGCCCACACCTAAACATAGTAAAAGCAATATACAGCAAGCCAGTAGCCAACATCAAACTACATGGAGAGAAACTTGAAGCAATCCTATTAAGATCAGGGACTAGACAAGGCTGTCCACTCTCACCCTACCTATTCAATATAGTACTGGAAGTCCTATCTAGAGCCATTAGACAACAAAAGGAAGTCAAAGGGATACAAATAGGAAAAGAAGAAGTCAAAATTTCTCTATTTGCAGATGATACGATAATATACTTAAGTGACCCTAAAATTTCCACCAGAGAACTCCTAAACCTAATAAACAACTTCAGTAAAGTGGCTGGATATAAAATTAACACAAACAAATCAGTAACCTTCCTCTACTCAAATGATAAACAGGCTGAGAAAGAAATTAGGGAAATGACACCCTTCACAATAGTCACAAACAATATAAAATATCTTGGAGTGAACCTAACCAAGCATGTGAAAGATCTGTATGACAAGAACTTCAAGTCTCTGAAGAAAGAAATAGAAGAAGATCTCAGAAGATGGAAAGATCTCCCATGCTCCTGGATTGGCAGGATTAATTTAGTAAAAATGGCCATCTTGCCAAAAGCAATCTATAAATTCAATGCAATCCCCATCAAAATTCCAAATCAATTCTTCATAGAGATATAAAGAGCAGTCTGCAAATTTATTAGGAACAACAAAAAACCCAGGATAGCTAGAACTATTCTCAACAACAAAAGAACTTGGGGGAAATCACCATCTCTGACCTCAAACTGTACTACAGGGCAATAGTAATAAAAACTGCATGGTTTTGGTACAGATACAGGCAGGAAGATCAATGGAATAGAATTGAAAACCCAGAAATGAGCCAACATACCTATGGTCACTTGATCTTTGACAAAGGAGCTAAAACCATCCAGTGGAAAAAGGACAGCATTTTCAGCAAATAGTGCTGGTTCAACTGGAGGTCGACATGCAGAAAAATGCAAATCGATTCACTCATATCCCCTTGTACAAAGCTCAAATCCAAGTGGATAAAAGACCTTCACTTAAACCAGATACACTGAAACAAATAGAAGAGAAGGTGAGGAAGACCTTCGAATACCTAGGCACAGGGGAAAAGTTTCTGAACAGAACACCAACGGCTTATGCTCTAAGATCAAGAATTGACAAATGGGACTTCATAAAATTGCAAAGCTTCTATAAGGCAAAGGACATTGTCAATAAGACAAAACGGCAACCAACAGATTGGGAAAAGATCTTAACCAATCCCACATCCGATAGAGGGCTAATATCCAAGATTTACAAAGAACTCAAGAAATTATACTTCAGAAAACCATATAACCCTATTAAAAAATGGGGAACAGAGCTAAACAAAGAATTCTCAACAGAGGATACTCGAATGGCTGAGAAGCACCTTAAGAAATGTTCAACATCCTTAGTCGTCAGGGAAATGCAAATCAAAACAACCCTGTGATACCATCTCACACCAGTCAGAATGGCTAAGATCAAAAACTCAGGTGATAGTAGATGCTGGCGAGGATGCAGAGAAAGAGGAACACTCCTCCCTCCTCCACTGTTGGTGGGATTGCAAGCTGGTACAACAACTCTGGAAATCAGTCTGGTGGTTCCTCAGAAAACTGGACATAGCATTACCTGAGGATCCAGCTATACCACTCCTGGGCATATACCCAGAAGACGCTCCAACATATAACAAGGACATATGCTCCACTATGTTCATAGCAACCTTATTTATAATAGCCAGAAGCTGGAAAGAACCAAGATGTCCATCAACAGAGGAATGGATACAAAAAATGTGGTACATCTACACAATGGAGTATTACTCAGCTATTAAAAATAATGAATTCGAGAAATTCATAGTCAAATGGATAGATCTAGAAATTACCATCCTGAGTGAGTTAACCCAATCACAAAAGAACACACATAGTATTTACCCACTGTTAAGCAGATGTTAGCCCAAAAACTTAGAATAGCGAAGATTCAACCCACAGACCATGTGAAGTTCATGAAGAAGAAAGACCAAGAGGGGATGCCTCAGTTCTACTTAGAACCAGTAACAAAAATACACAAGGGAGCAATTATGGAAACAAAGCATAGGACAGAAACTGAAGGAGGAGTCATCAGGAGACTATTCCACCTGGACATCCATCCCATGTACTGTCACCTAAGCTAGACATGGATGTGGATGACTGGAAATGCATGCTGTCAAGAACGTATTATAGCTGTCTCATTAGAGATCTGCCAGAGACTGACACATTCAGAGGACGATGCTCACAGCTAACCACTGATATGATTAAGGGTTTCCCAATGGAGAACTTAGAAGACTGAAGGAGCAGTAAGGGTTTGTGACCCCAAGAGGAAAGCAACAATACCAAACAACCAGAGCCCCCCAGAGTCTAAACCACCAGCCTGGGAGCACATAGGGAGGGACCTACGATTCTAGCCGTATACGTAGGGTATGACGGCCTTGTTGGGTATGGGTGGGAGAGGAGATTCTTTGCCCCATGAAAAACCAACACAGAAGAGGGGGAGTGTGAGGGTGAGGAGGGAGTAATGGGGGTGTGGGGTAGGTGCGGACACAGCCTCATAGACGGGATATAAGGAGGGGGGATGGGATAAGGGGTTCCTGGGTGTTGGGGGAAATGGGATAAGAGGATAAAACTTGAAATGTAAATATGATAACCAACTACATAAAAGGGGGAAAAAGTTGTTAGAACCAACATCTTTTAAAAAAAAAAATTCAGCCCCCTAGAAAAAAAAATTTTTTTTTCTTGATACTAAAACTTGTCCAGAGAATTGTATATTGCAGAATGCACAGCCTTGGTGTATCTACTCATCAAGCAAAATGAGCAGACCTATTCAAACTTCCGGTGTCTGGGAATTCCATCTGGATGCAGTGAAGACACAGCGTCAGAAGCTTATCAAATTACTCTTCCCCCCACCCCTCTTCTAATATCTCAACACCTGTAATCAGCTTGAAGAAGTTAAAGAAGAATCAGCGCTCCTATTTTCCGGGCTTGGGGACTAAGGTGGTTAATATGGGGCTGTCTCTCTGAGGAAAAGTAGTGATTTTGTTGGAACAGGAAGGACTAGCTAGGATTTATGGCATAGCCATAACCTATCGGTAAAAATCTGTATAATTTAGTATCAAGATGAAGTTATAATTTCTTAAATGGTACAAAATTCACTTGGATTTCAAATTTAAGGTTTTCATTGGTATAAGCTTCTTATTGACATGAAAGTGAAATGAATATTGATACTCTCGTGGGCATTGTGCCTATATAACACATTTAGAAATACAAGGCTTAGACCCAGTCCTTCTTTAACTTTTTTAACTGACTTGGGATGATTAGCCTGTGAGTTAAGGGACTATAGCAAATACATGACTTTGAGTTTATTGTTAGGGTGTTTTCTATAATTTATTTAGAAATAGCTGAGAGGAGTTAACAGACAACAGTCCAGGCTAACTTACATGGATAGTAGGATTTCAAAACGTCAGAAATCCATAGAATTGACATCACAAATATTTCTATATTAATGTTCATTTTGATTAGAGACCTGACTGCTCCTGACAGCTTCCTGTCTTGGATTCTAAGAAGAAATTGAACATTCTTGGAGTTACTCCAGTTGTGGTGAGACAGTCACCAGGCAAGAATTGCCTCTCTCCATCTACAGACAAATTACTGTCCTGAAAAGGACACACTTGCAGAATAGTCAACTGATTATATCTGCCTAGACAGAGTAACCGGCCCTTAATAATTTTGCAGCACTAAAGTCTGTCAGCTGAGTTTGGGCCAGAAGACTGAAGATTTGATGCTCCAACGTTTGGTAGTATAGGGGTTGTCCAGGTGTTCAGCGGTCTCTATAAATTGGCTGTTTTAGGGGCTATACTTAGTGCTTCCCATAACTTCAGTTAATTTAGTCATTCTGGATTTCTGGCGGCACTGAAGACCTATAGACTCATAGACAATCCTGGCTATTTACCTTGAGAGAAAAGATCTGAGTGGAAGTTTTCAGCTGACATTCATTCTAAAGCCAAGAAAAAGCCAGGTTCAAAACTAAGTGTTCTAGTCAAGAGAGACGACAGAGGTTCTGGCTAGTCAACAAAAGGATGGACTGGGTATTAAGACTATCTTGTACCTCACTGGTACAAATAGGAATAATTATGCTCTAATTGTATTCTGAGAGAAAAGCTTTATTTTAACAAGAAGGGTAATATGTAGGAGGAGCTAAGGGGGAAGGAGCACCGAGAGGAAAAGATGGAGTAAGGAGAGGAGAAGATGAAGTAGATGAGAAGCTAGGTAATGAGAGAGAAAAAGAGAGAGAAAGAGAGAGGGGGCATGGAGGCATAAGTTCACGTTTCTCCAATAGTCAAAGATAGTTTACAAAGCTAGGTTGGGTATTAGGTTACACTTCTGATTGAGCATTACCATACTTATAAAGTACTTGATTAACATTTTAAAAAAAAATTGTATAAAAGCCAAATGGAAAAGGGGGGCACAGGATAGGGGTTTTCTAGGGAGGGAAAATGGGGAAAGGGATTGGCATCTGAAATGTAAATAAAATATCCAATAAAAAAAAAAAAACATGGCCCATAGAACCAATTAAGGAGTGCTTATAGTGGTTCACAGAGACTGAAACAACTATCATTTACCCTGTATGGCTCTGATCTAGGTCCTCTGCTTAAATGTTGCTGTTGTGTAGTATGATGTCCTTGTGGGTGGGATTCTTGTTTAATGGGAGTGGGGATTGTCTCTGACTCTTTTGCCTGCTCTTGGGATCATTTTCCTCCTCCCAAGTTGCCTCATCCAGCCTTAATATCAGAGTGTATGACTAGTTTTATCGTAATATGTTATGCAATGTTCAGTAGATGTCATTGGGAGATCGTCTCTTTTCTAAAAGAACACAAAAGAATGGATGTGGCAGAGAGGGGAAGTAGAAGGGGAGGGACTGGGAGTAGTGGAAATGGTCAGGATATAATATATGAGAGAAGAATAAATAGCAAATAAATAAATAGTGCCAATCAAAATGAAAAATCATCATTGCAACATAGCATAGCCCCTTACAGAGGTAGATACCAATGCTTCTGTGACAGTGTTATGATAGACTATAATTTATGTACCTCCCTCCCAGGCTTTAACTCTTGATTTTTAGCAGTTTTGCTCAAATTTAACCATCTTAGATTGACTATGCACATGTTTGTAAATAACAGCTTTCTAGTTTCCCCTTATATCCCTTGAGTGAATCTCATGTCTTCCAGTCACTCTCCATCAATGGAAGAAACTCTGACCCATTAATTCTTTGGAAGTACAGACTTTTATAAAGTCTCTGAATCGTAATAGACACGTTGAAGATAAGAAAATAACTAGCAAATTAAATAAAATAATACATTTCATTTACTTTTATAAGTACCTAGTCTTTTTTATGGCTGAATTCAGATAATTTGGGATGATGTTTCAGTTATTGGAGATAATGGCATTTTTGTTCTTAATAACCAGTGACCTACCAACTCTTCTTTATTAATGTCAACTATGGCCTTTGAATGTCAAGGATCATAACATAGAGCCCAAACACAGTCTTTTCACTTGAGTGAAGAACAGAGCCTATGTCATTTTGGATCATATTGTCACCCATGAAGATTCAACATAACCCTCATGATGACAAATTTAGAATTCTGAAAGCTTTATTCACAATGTGGAAATATCACACTGAGTGTAAATACCTCTAAGTTTTTAACTGTTCTTAAAAATCCATGCATGTTTTCCTCATTTCCTCTACTATGAAAGCAATCTGTAGAAATACTTTGATATTTTCTGGTAAATTTTATTTTAAAAATTTTATTAATGCTATTATTCACAATCACCATAGTAATCAATTATAAATAAACAATATCAATAACAAAAATCTTATGAACACATTTCTAATTTGGTAAACTAGTAGCAAATGGTCATCTTCATGACAACATTTATTTTTTCTTAAATTTTCATTATCATTATCATTATCATTATAAAAGCCAATCGTGAAACAAAGAATATTTAAAAATTTACAGTATTACACATAATCTTCAATGAAATATCTTGGGGTTTTGGTCGTGTTCATTGTTCAGATTTTAACAAGTGGATAAGACTTTTGAAATAAATTCTGTCAAGCATACTCCCAGGCATTAATACTCAAGGAAACAAAAATTCTGTTGAGTTACTGATTGCTCAAGTCACAGTTAATACAAAACACAAACCTGAGTCAAGTTTTAGACTTTAAATGTAAGTATTTTATTTGCTAATCATGTGGTTTCTTTGACTAGTCCATTTGGAACACAATTCTATAGAGAACATGCATGTGGTTATCAGCAGAAAGTTGGACCAATATTGCTGGTTTTGGCAAGTTGTATCAATCTCTATTGAAATAGCAGTATGTCACTAAATTTAGTTCATTATCTAAAATTACTAAAAAATTCAAGAAAAAATTGTCAACTAAAATTTTGCTTGAAAGAAGTAAATGTAGATTAAAGGAAAATATTTTAATTTTACTACTGGAGTCAGTATTAAAATGTGTGGTAAACATTACCATTAATATTTGATATTTACATTTTATGTACTATAAATATTATTTTCTTACTATAATAGTGGGTATCTGTGGGGCCATGAACCAAGACCCCTTTCACGGCCCCATTTCCAGTGCTTATATTTAATATTTTTCTTAAAAATTGGGTACATTAGTGAATAGTGGATACACTGACTATAACTTTTTCATAAGCTGCTGCTCTTTAAATTTATCTATTCACTTTACATGCTGGTTTTAGAACTCCTCCCTGTTCCACTCACACATCTCCTCCCCTATTTCACCTCGGAGAAGAAGAATAGGCACCCCCAGTGGTACCAACCCTTCTGGTACATCAAATCACATCAAGACTAAGTGTCTTCTCCCACTGAGGCCAGAAAAGTCAGTCCAGCTATGGGTAATGGATTCAAAGGCAGGCAATAGAGTCAGACAACCCCATTCTAATTGTTAGGGGACTCACATGAAGAACATGCTACACATTTGTATAGGGGACCTAGATCCAGCCCATGCATGTTCTTTGGTTGATGGTTCAGTATCTGTGAACCCCCATGGACATAAGATAGTTCACTCTGTAGATCTACTTGTGGTACCCTTGATCCCTTTGACTCTTTCAATTATTCCTTCAACTCTTTCACAAGACTCCCAGAACTCTGCCTATTACTTGGCTTTGGGTTTCTATCAGGTGCTGGATGAAGCCTTTCAGAAGACAATTATGCTAGGCCTCTATCTGTAAACATAGCAGCTATCAATAACTATCATTAACAGTGTCAGGGGTTGGCTCTCTTTCATGAGGTGGGTCTCAATTTAGGGCAGTCATTGGGTGGTCATTCACTCAAACTGTGTTCCATCTTTATCCCTGTACTTATTATAGGCAGGTAAATCTTTGGGTGGAAGGTTTTGTGGGTGGATTGGTGTACCCTCTCCCTCTATTGGAAGTCTGGTATACAGGGTTGGGTATACAGGCTCCCTGTGCTTTGCTGGTAGAAATCTCAGCTAGGGTCACCCCATAGAATACCAGAAGCATCCCACTTTCCAGAGATGCCCCCAGTATTTTCAGTTCTCTCTCCAGACATTCCTCCTCCACACTCCTGATGCTAATCCCTGTTCCCCTTGCTAATCTTTTCTCACAATGTTCTCTTCCTCCATCTACCTCAGATGTCTATTTTATTTCGTCTCCTAAATGAAATTCAAGGATCTTTACTTTGGCCCTCCTTGTTACTTAGCAGCTTGTTACTTACATTGTGGACTGTAGCCTGATTATCCTGTTCTTTATGACTAATAACCACTTATGAGTGAATACATTCCATATTTGTCTCCCTGGGTTGCGTTACCTCACTCAGAATGATATTTTCTAGTTTTATCCATCTACTTGAAAGTATCATGATATTCTTGTTTTTAATAGCTGAATAGTATTTCACTGTGTAAATGTACCTCATTTTCTTTATCCACTGTTCCACTGAGGGACATCTACATTGTTTCCAGTTTCTGTCTATTATGAGTTAAGCTGCTTTACATAGAGTTGAGCAAGTGTCCTTGTGGGATGGTAGAACATTTGGGAATATGCCCAGGAATGGTATAGCTTGGTCTTGACGTAGAACTATTTCCAATTTTCTGAGAAATGAGCAAATTGATTTCCACAGTAATTGTACAAGTCTGCACTCCCACCAGCAATAGAGGAATGTTCCATTTGCTACAGGATGTGCTGTCACTGAATTTTTATCTTAGCCATTCTGATGGGTCAAGTATGAAATCTCAAAGTCATTTTGAATTCCATTTTCCTGATGACTAAGGAGATTAAATATTTCTTTATGTGCTTCTCAGACATTTAACATTCCTCTGTTGAGAATTCTCTGTTTAAGTCTATATCCCATTTTTAAAATAGGTTGCTTGGTTTGTTGATTTTTAATATTTTGAGTTTTTTTATATAGATTGGATATTAGGCCTCTGTCAGATATAGGGTTGGTGAAAGTCTTTCTCATTTTGTAAGCTGATGTTTTGTCCTATTGACGGTGTCCCCTAACTAGAGTATTTTCAGTTTCATGAGGTCCCATTTATTGCTCTTAGAGCCTGAGTTGTTTGTGTTCTAGTCAGGAAGTTGTCTCCTTTACCAGAGTTCAAAGATATTCCCCACTTTCTCTTCTATTAAGTTTCATATATCTAGTTTGATATTGAGGTCCTTGATCCACTTGCACTTAAATTTTGTGCAGGGTGATAAATATGGATCTATTTGCATTCTTCTACATGCAGACATCAAGTTAGACCAACATCATTTGTTGAAGATGCTTTTATTTTTTCCATTTAATGGTATTAGTTTCTTTGTTGAAAATGGAGGATCTATAGGTGTATTGATTTATTTTTGGGTCTGTGATTTAATTCCTTTGATCAATCTGTCTGGATTTTTGTTAATACAATGCATTTTTTTAATTATGTTTGTTCTGATGTACATTGAAATTAGGAATGGTGATACCTTCAGAAGTTCTTTTATTTTTCAGGATTGTTTTAGCTATTCTGGGTTTTTTTCCCCATAATATGTAGAAAATTGCTCTTTCAATGTCTGTAAATAATTATGTTGGAATTTTGATAGGAGCTTCATTGAATCTGTAGACTGCGTTGGTAGGATTGACATTTTTACTGTTAATTTTACCAATCCCTGAGCATTAGAGATCTTTCCATCTTCTGATATCTTCTTCAATTTCCTTCTTCAGAAGCTTGAAGTTTTTTGTTATATAGGTCTTTCACTTGCATGGTTAGAGTTACCCCAAGATATTTTATATTCTTTGAGGTTAATGTAAAGGATGTTTCTCTAATTTTTTCTCAGATATTTATCATTCCTAAATAGGAGACTTACTGATTTTTTAAAAGATAATTCTGTATCCAGCTACTTTGCTGAAGGTGTTTTTCAGCTATATGTGTTTCTTGGTAGAATTGTGTGTGTGTGGGGGGGGGGGTAACTAAGCATACTATCGTATCATCTGGAAATAACAATACTTTGACTTTGTCCTTTCAAATTTGTATCCTCTGGATGTCTTTTAGTTGTCTAATTGCTCTATCTAGAACTTCAAGTACTATATTCAATAGATACAGAGAGATTGTGAAGCCTTATCTTGTTCCTAATTTTAGTGAAATTGCTTTAAGTTTCTCTCCATTTAATTTGATGTTGGCTATTGGCTTGCTGCATATTGCCTTAATTGTGTTTAGGTATGTGACTTGTATCCCTGATCTCTCCAATACTTTTAAATGGAAGAGGTGTCAGGTTTGTTAAAAGCTTTTTCAGCATCTAATGAGATGATCATGTGTTTTTTTCTTTTGGTTTTTACATACATACTGATTATATTGACAGATTTTCATATGTTAACACATCCCTGGGATGCAGTCTACTTGATCATGGTGAATGATGTTTTTGATATGCTCTTGGATTTGGCTTTCTAGTATTTCACTGAGTATTTATTAATGTTTATGTAAGGGAAATTGGCCTGAAATTCTTTCTTTTTTGAGTTGTTTATGTAGTTTACTTTTGCAATGTTCCTTCTATTTATATTTTGTGAAATATATTAAGTAGTTTACTTGATATTGATTTAAATTTAGTAAGTGGTATCTATCTAGAAAGTCTTCCATTTCATTTAGATTTTCCATTTTGTGGAGTACAGTATTTTGAAGTAAAACCTAATGATTCTTTGGATTGCCTTTGTGCCTGTTGTTATGTTCTCCTTTTCATTTCTGGTTTTGTTAATTTGGATCCAGCTCTCTGAGTTTTGGTTAGTTTGGATAAAGATTTGTTTATGTGGTTGAGTTTTTTCAAGGAAAGGGCTCTTGGTTTTGTTGATTTTTATAGTATTGTCTTTGTTTCTAACTTATTAAGTCCTGAGTTTGAATATTTCCTGTCTTCTACTCCTCTTCGGTGTGTTTGCTCTTTTTCATTCTAGAGCTTTCAGGTGTACTTTTAAATTGCTAGTATGCAACTTTCTTTATGGAGGTCCTTAGTGTTATGAACCTTCCTCTTAATACTCCTTTTATTGTGTCTTATGTTTGATTATGTTGTGCCTTCATTTTCATTAAATCTTAGAAATTCTTTAATTTCTTGCTTTATTTTTTTTCTAACCCAGTGTTTCTTAACTAGAGAATTATTCAGTTTTCATGAATTTGTAGGTTTTCTGTTGTTTTCAATTCAAGATTTAATCCTTGGTGATCTGATAAGACACAAGAAATTATTCCATTCTTTGTATCTGTTAAGGCTTGCTTTGTGACCCACTAAATGATCAAATTTGAAGAAAGTTCCATGGGGTACTGATAAGAAGTTATATTCTTTGGTGTTGGGGTAACAGCTTTTTTAGATATCTGTTAGGTCCATTTGAATCATAATTCAAGTTACTTTCATTATTTGTCTGTTTTGTTTCAGTCTTAGTGACCTGTCCATTAGTGAGAGTGGGGTGTTGAAGTCTTCCACTATTAATGGGAATTAGTGGGGTTCAGTGTATGATTTAACCTTTAGTGATCTTTTTTTTTTTTTCTAATGTGAGTACCCTTGTATTTGAGGCATATATGTTCAGAATTGAAACATTACCTTGGTGGAGTTTTTCTTTGATGAGGATGAAGTATATTTCCCCATTTCTTTTTTTATTGGATATTTTATTTACATTTCAGATGTAATACCCTTTCCTCATCCCCACCTTACCCAGGAACTGCTTATGCCATCACCCCTCCTGCTTCTATGGGGATATGACCCCATACAACTTCTCACTCTCAACTCCCTACCAAAATCTCCCCCACAGCCTTCACTGGACCAAGGACTTCCTCTCCCACCTATGCCCTACAATGCCATCCTCCCCTACATATACAGCTGGAGCCATGGGCCCTTCCCTATGTGCTCCCAGGCTGGTAGTTTACACTCTAGGAGCTCTGCTTGGTTGGTATTGTTGCTCTCCTCGTGGGGCCTCAAACCCTTTTACCTCCTTCAGTCTTCTCTCTCCCTCCTCCATTGGGAACCCCATGATCAGCTCAGTGGTTAGCTGTGAGCATCCACCTCTGTATATTTCCAGCTCTGGCAGACCTCTAAGGAGACAGCTATATCAGGCTCCCATCAGCATGCACTTTCTAGTATCCACATTAGCATCTGCATTTGGTGACGGAACAGGGGATTGATACCAGGTGGAGTATCTGACCAACCCCTCCTTACGTTTCTATCCCTATGTTCAGTGAGAGACCCTGTTCCAAAAGCTAGGAGGCAGTGAAAAAGATCCTGCTCATGAACCCTGACATTTACACATATGTGCACATGTGTTTAGACACACCAAAATTTTGGGCTTAAAATAGCACTTTCAGAATTTTAAGTACTCTATTTTACACAGAGATGTCTTTCTGGATGTATAATTCTAGCCTTCATAGTCTCCTCCATGAATGAGCCATTGCTTATGAAGAAGACAAGTATCACCCAGAAGTGTCAACCATGAACTATTCATGTATTACACCAATCCAATCATTACCACTACAGAAGAAATATTATTCTCGAAAGTGATGCTCTTTATAATATTTCAGGCTCAAGGTACCAAAAGAGAATTGACTTCTTAAGGTTATTCTTTAATGTCCACATGTGCACTGTGGTACTTTTAAACACACACACACACACACACACACACACACACACACACAGAAAGAGAGAAAGGGAGGGACAGAGGGAGGTGTCCATATATGCACTGTGCTTTTAAACACACACAAACACAAACACACACACACACAAATACAGAAAGTGAGAGAGGGAGAGACAGAGGGAGGTGTCCACATGTGCTCTGTGGTGCTTTTAAATACACACATACAGAAAGAGAGAGAGGGAGGGACAGAGGGAGGTGGGGGAAAATATTAATTCTAATATTAATAACATCAGAGACTGGTAAAATGGCTCAGCATGGAACCAGAGTTTGGATTCCAAGTAACTATGTAAATGCTTGGTAACTGTAGCATCCTACCTTTGATCCCAACATACACAGGCATGTGTACCAGCAAACACAATTGTGTTCCTATATACATATGAAGATGTGTACACAATGCACAAATACCATGTATACTATACAGACACCAGAATAAATATGAATAAATAAATATAAATTTAGAGTGGTCACATTTTGTCTAAATATGCCAAAAAATAGTAAACGCTAAAACTCTGCCATGCTTCTAAGTCAGAAATTGAACCTGAAACCTGTCAAAATCATTTTTTTAAATTTGTTTGTTTTATTTTGTTCTGGAATCCATGCCAAACACAATAATCAGTGGAATATTTAAAGAATTAGAAGCTTCTATTAAGATAGGAAAATCTAAATTGTATGTTGGATACAATCAGTAATCCCCACAATCTGTTACACCTAGAGACTTGAATCTAACAGTCCATAGGAGTGATGAAACACTGTTAATACATAACAGAAGAAAGCAAACCTTCTCAGAGGAAAGCTGCTGTGAGGAATTTTTGCCTGTGTGGTGGATCTCTGGTGGGTCACATCAGAGCCTGGGCAATTTTCTGTGTCTCCGAGCATCCGAGAGACAGAGATTTCACTGTGCAGTTGCTGCAATTTTCACCTGAAACAATGTATAATAATTGTATCCACCAATACAACTAGAGACATGGACAACTAACATGAAGAATCCAGAACTTCGGAGCTCTGTTTTGCAAATATATCACATTATTTAAGGAATCCAGAAAGCCATATAAATGTTCAGGACTAGAGGGGCAATCAGACAACACCTGAGGAGATTCTAACTTCTTATGTCTAGGTAGGCTCAAGCTCACTGTGAGTAGGCAGAGAATGAAAGGCAGAGTTATCAATTGCCTATCACTGAAAAGATGTGCCAATGATGCAGGCCAGAGGGACTCTGTTTTAGCCATGGAGTTAAGCACTGTTGAGTATTGTAAGAAGGAAGCTTGATTACATACACTTAGTAATTAAGATAGTATATGTTAAGCTCAATGGTTAGTCATTGAGATATGTGTTTCCTGCTGTTTTGTCTTGTGGATTCTCTGCTAAGATCTTGGTTTGTCCTTGAATACATTGTGCTTTGGGCAACAGCTATTTTCACACTTTTTTCCATGCAATGATTGTCCATGTGGGAAGCCATTTCCAAGAATCTTCTTGGAAAATAATTCTTGTGACTCAAGGTAGCCCAGCTATTTCAAATGCCCCACTTCCTCTCCAAGGAACACTTCTCTGCAACTGACATTGGAACTATGACTGTTGAACACTCTCCTCTGTTTCAGGGTGCTTTGTTCTTATGAAAGCCGGCATCAATGCCAGAAAGCTTCACTCTAGGCAAATCAAAACTTGAAAAATTTTTATATGGCCTTCCTTGAGAGCCCCACCTGTTACTGGTCTGAACCTTACTATGGGTAAGGCTCTATGTCTATCAACATGTCTGCCTGTGTACCATGTTTCCAACCATGATAACAATGGACTAAATCTCTGAGAGCATAAGTAAACCCTAATTAAATGCTTTACTTTATAAGAATCGCCTTGGTCATGGTGTCTCCTCACAGCAAGAGAACACTGACTGAGACACTCAACACAAAGACTTACCTTGATAATAGAGGCAGACAAAGGTATCACACAAAAAAAGAAGAAAAGAATGAAACGAGGAAATGAAGAAAGGACAGGTCAGTGGGAGAAAAGCAATGAAGGAAAGAAGGAAGGTAGGGATGGAGGGAAAGAGGAGAGAGGGAGAAAGGAAGAGAGAGAAAAAGAGAGAGAGAACAGTGCTGCTATGTTAGAATATGACTTGTACATGAACTAGAGTCCTATCCCACAGTTTAATAATACTGACAGGAAAATTTATTAGAGATGGTACCTAGTAGGACACAATCAGATTATTAGGTACAATGCTTGGTAACAAAGAAACTAAATGTAAAGTTAAAACACTAACTTCAGTTATCATGTAATGAGAAATTGTATGTGTATGATTTAATCAAAAGGTAAAACATTCTACAATATAAACCTATAAAACATTGCTGGAAGATGTTAATTACCAGAAGAAATATAAAAGTTATCCATGTTCATGTATTCAAATAACTAATAACAATAAAATGGCAATGGCAAGGCAAGCAGCCTACAAGCTTGATGCAAAGTATAAAATATTTTAATAAAAATCCCAGGTAACTTTTTAATCAAAATGGAAAAAGTCATCCTAAAATTCTTGAAATGAAAGAAAAATAAATAGAAGAGGCATTTTTCCTGTCAAAACATACCATAATGTCATGCTAATTAAAAGGTCCCTTTATCAAAATAAGGAAACATAGTGACATTTGAGAGATGCTGTCACAAAATATAGAACCTGGGAATACAACACATAAATCTACAGGAATCAAAGGAAACCACAAGAGTCAGATGCAGCTTTCTAGAAGAAGTTATAGACACTAAAATTCCTCTCACAGCTTCTATCCTAAAATTGGCCACAAAACCTAAGTTAAGGGAGCTTAGAGGGTAGCTCAGTTGTTGAGAGTCCATGTTCTCTTGGCAAGAGACTTGGGTTCAGTACCCAGCATAAACATGATGGCTCACAAACATCTAAACCTCTAGTTCCAAGCGCTCAAACCACCTCTTCTGGTCATGATGGCATTGAGGACAAAAAAGATCAGCATACATATATGCAGGCAAAAACACCTATGCATATAAAATAAAATAGATAAATCTTTTAAAGATTAAGAAATAACAAAGTAACACATGTTCACTCTTAAACCTTCTGCTGCCTCGCCCCTGAAGAATTTCATGAGGTCACTGTTTTGCTTGGTGGAGGAATGTTTTGCATGTCAAGAAGAATCTGAACAACCAGGCATCTTGTATTTACTATGCTTCTGGGGAAAGCAGCTTAAGGAAGAAAGAACTGATTCTAGGTCATAGCTCAAGGTACAGTCCATGAAAACGTCAAGTCTACAAGAGTTTGAAGTAACTGGTCATGTGATACTCACCCTTAGAAATCAGATGCATGTATGCTATTACTCAATCCCCTTTTCCCCTTTGTACAATTCAGGATCCCTGTCAGAGAATGGTGCTACCCACAATAAGCAGGTCTTCCTACTTCTATTGTTGTTATCAAAACAATCCCCTCATAAGCTTTTGGATTTGTTGCAGAGTCCAGTTCTGGGGTCTAGGGAAACAACAATGCTTGTACATTTGCTTGAGCCCAGAAAGATCATTTTTGCTCTGTCCCTCCTCTATTCACATCTCCGAGTTGTATTCCTAATTCTGATGTTACCACTAGCCTCTGGCTATCCTCTCAGCCCACTTCCACCCGTTTGGAACTCCCTTCCTTATCCAACCCAGGTACCAACTGAGAGGAATACCCAGAATACTTATTTTCATAAAGAGAGCATGCTGATTTTTATTTGGTATGGTGTAGGGCAGAAAGGAGGGAGTGACCAATCAATGAATGCTACAATCTGAATGAAATAGTAAAAGGCGAATAAGTATGGGATAATTTGGAAATAAAGAGTAATATTGTGAAAAAGTATTATTCTGCTACTTATGATCTGTGAACACTGAAAAGGTTAAAAAAATGTTGGATTTTCCATTTTTTTAAAAAGGAGTGTTATTTGGATAGCATGGAGTAATTCTATGGATTTCTGGAATTAGTATATAAATCCTGCCAAATGCATATGCAAAGCATTCTGAAGGAATGCAGGGACTAAGAGAGTAAATAGTACTAGCTTTGATAAAAGGAAAATAGACATAATACAAGCAAGGTATCTTCTCGAGTTCTCAAAGAAACACAGCTACAAGCCCAAGCGAGTATAAGTTTCAAGGATATATATATATATATATATTCCTCAGCATTGGATGGCTCAAATCTGCTATCTCTGAAAAATGAATGGGCCAAAGGTGGTAGAGTTCAGTATAAAATATTTGCCTACTATTCTCAAAGCCTTGGGAATGATTTAATACTCACATGCTCCTACAAAAATTAAGATTGAAGATCAAATTGTGAGGTAAAATAAAACTATTCTTTTACTCTAGTAATTTAAAAGCAACAAAATATACCCAAATCTTGGATTTCAAACTGGTCTTTAAAGCAAAGCAGATCTTATGAAAATGAGCCTGTATTTTTTACCACATTGTAAATTGACTAGCCCTAAGTCCAAATTAACACAGAGGAAAGCATTATTTGCTTTCAGAATAATTTGGTGTGGAACATAAAAATTTCATTCTCTAATTTCTTTTTTAAGAGCACCATCATTTCAAAACAATTTCACCAATAATGGCCTTTGTGTGAAACTAAATGCCATAGATAATGATTTGAAACTTTTGAATCTGGTACACCCTGTGCTACAGATAGTTTAATTTTACATTCATGTCATCCATCCTTTACAAGATGAGCAGATTTATTCTTTCATAATCCCATTTTGACGGTTTATAGACCAAATGGGACACATGTCCTAGGGAATGTAAATTCAGAAAAGATTTGCTCAGAAATATAATCTTTTGTTAAAAAGTAAAATAAAATTTAAAGAAAATGCACCTTTTTATGTAAACTGGTATTATAACAGAACCCTAGCATATTCCCACTTTCAAAATAGCTAGATTATATATATTTGTAGCTCAATATATTTTTATTCTGATAAAGGTTGAAAAGAAAACAATTTAGCCATTTAGATTTTACAAACAATTTGTGCATAATATGGCCCATTTGCTTTTGAAGTTATTGGATCATGATTTTAGATGCCAAAAAATCTGCAATATAAAATCCACAATTGAGTATGTTTGTTGACTCCAATACATTAGATTTTCAGCAATGTTTCGTTGAAAAGATTATCCAGACTACTTAGAATGCATCATTTCAGAACTGTCATGGCTGAAAAGGTAACATAGATTATAGGAGCCAGAGGGGTCAAGGACACTACAAGAAAACCCACAGAATCAACAAAGCTGGCCTCATTAGGGCTCACAAAGACTTAACCACCCACCAAGAAGCCTGCATGGGACAGAACTAGGCCCTCTGCACACATTTTACAGTTGTGTAGTGTGGTCTTTTGTGGGATTCCTAACAATGGGAGCAGAAGTTGTCTCTGACTCTGTTGCCTGCTTTTGGGACCCTTTTCCTCAAAATGGACTGCCTCCACCAGCCTTAATAAAAGATGATGTGCCTAGTGTTACTGCTTTATGATCTGCCATGGCTGGTTGATATCTATAGGAGGCTTGCTGTTTTTGGAAGAGAAATGAAAGAGGAATGGATAGGGGAAGGGAAGAATAGGGGAGGTGGAAAGCAGATACTAGGAGAAAAGAAGAGAAGGCTGTGATAATCAAAAGGAGTAGTAAAAGAAGTAAGAAAGAAGAAAAAGGAGGAGCAGGAGGAGGAAGAGCAGAAGGAGGAGGAGGAGGAAGAAGAGGAGGAGAAGGAGGAGGAGGAAGAGGAGGAGGAGAAGGAGGAGGAAGAAGAGGAGGAAGAGGAGGAGGAGGAGGAGGAGGAGGAGGAGGAGAAGAGCTTCCTGACTAGCTCTAATTTCCAATACAAATCATGAGGACACAAGCTTTGATATCAGTGAGAGTCAAAGTGAGACGTTAGCCCTGAGACTCATCTTAGTCTTCTCCAGTCTTTAGGACACTGGGTCTTGACTATTCCTATTAAATTTTTTGTTTAATTTGTTTTGTGATTGGATGTCTCAGGTTTTCCAAATATCTATAATGGGAAGTGAATTACTCTCTAACTTCTATGGCTCCTGGTGTTTGACTAGGAGAAAAACTACTGATACTTAGTGTAGGTTTTTCCAAGATTCTCCCAAAGATTTCGAGTGCCTGACTGAAGCCGTGTTTTTTTAGATTGGTAATCCTGGACCATATTCAGAGAACAGCAGCCAGTTGGGCTTGAAGCACTTAACCTTGTTTGTAAGTTAAGTGTTTTTCCCTATCCTCCAGAATTGTAGCTCTGCTTCATGCTTCATTTTCAAAAGAAGTTATGCTTGATTGAAACTGATCCCCCTTTGTCAAGCAAAATCATTCTTCTCAGTCATCCATCTAACTACCTATTTATTTACAAATTTATCAATCCTTCTCTTGTGCACCATTACCCACTCTTCAGTAGACAAGGTTACCAGACAGATGGTATTAAATAGTTAAAGTGTGAAATAAACATGGCTCCTCTCACCAAGCATTTCTGACTGTCTTCAGCTTTCTGCAGAGCTAAAGGTCTGATCAAAAGATAGTTTGTTGGCAAAAACTTTGGAAGGATGGGCCATAAAGAAGCATCTTATCCTTATGACCTTACTTCTTATGAGTCAATTTTTGATGTTCATTTATGACTTAAATTTAGGAAAATGGACTGTTGTTTCAACTAAATATCTGGTAGGAAGTTTTATTAACTCATATTAATACTCCACATCAGTGAAGTGTCCACACACATATCAGCACACACTTATCAATCATTTCTAACCATCTCCTCTCTCACTCTCTATTAAAATCTATTCTATTTTCAGGGTGAATCTTTTGAAAATCTATACGAAGAAAAGACAAGTGATAGTTGTATTTTCATGTCTGACATATTCCACTTACACGCCTGATTCCACTGCGGGTTTTTTTCTATAAATGGTTGAGTTTCATTCATTTTCATGATATACATATATGAAATACTTTATTTAGAGCTTCTACATCCATTCCTCTGTTTCTGGTAACAGTACTGAAAGATGGTAGATGGATGGATGGATACATACATACATACGTACGTACATACTAGATAAATAGAAAGAAGGAAAGATATGAGGTATATACATAGAGAGATGATAGAGGAAGAAGAAATGGGGAGAAATAAAGAAACAAAGAAAGGTGAAAAGAGACTGAGAAAGACAAAGAGAGAATGAGAGAGAGAGAGAGAGAGAGAGAGAGAGAGAGAGAGAGAGAGAGAAGGTGTAAAACGAAAGAAACCAATACACTATTGTGGTAGTATGAATAAGTGAAATCTTAGAGAACAATGTAGAAGTTCTCCCCAATAACTAAAAGCAGATCTATCATGTGACAGTGTGACATGCTTATGCCACTTCTGGAAATATAGCTGAAAGAAATTAAATTCATGTATTAAATAGTATTATGTTTACTGCAGCACAATTAACAGCAGATAAGATAGTTTTTAAAAGGCAACTGGATATGCTTTTCCTAGGTGATTGTTGATTTGAAAGAATGAAATACACTTTTTTGTCAAAAGTATCTGATTTATGAACTTCATGCATTTATTTCTTCCAAGTCAACAACAAATGCCGAATATGCACTTTGCCAATTAAGGATTAAATGTTGAAGTGTGAAATAAAAATGTTAATAAGGAACACTCATTTCCCCAGTAATGATTCGTGCTAACAGTGTCCTAACAGTATCCTGCACTCTGACTCACGCTGGGAGCCAAGAGGATTCAGAACACCAAAGTATAACTCATAATCTTAACCATTAGTTTTTCTTTCTTATTGAAACATCCCCTGCAACATAAGCACACAGAAGTGTATCTCATGTTCTTACCTGCAATCTTTTCTTACTTGAAACATGTTTTTTATACTCAACATAGTTTCTATGCTTTGTCAATGAGAGAAAACTCATAGTGTTATCTGTTGTCATTGTTTCAGTTGGCTTCCAAGTCTTAGAGAAAGAAATCGAGTACTGCATAGGAAGACACAGAAATGAGTCTTTTTAATGAGAGGTTCATTAGTGTAGAACATACATGCAAAACACACATTTGGAGAGCACTAACTTAGTAGATTTTCCTTAGCAGTCATTTACATGGAATCATAATGTATTGAAATTAAATAGTAAGAAGAAAACCATAATATTAATCTCAGTAGTTAGGAGGATGAGACAGGAAGATCTTGTTTTCCAGACTAGCCTAGGCAACATAGGAAGTCTTACTCTCAAAAAGCACCTGAAAATATTGAAATCATTGTATATATTAGAATAAATATTATGTCATTGAAATTATTTTAATATGATATACTAAAGACTAGATTTTAATTAGCCATTTCATAATTATATCAAGTCATCTTATTATAACTAATAATAATAATAACATAATAAAGTAATATAAATATAAAGATAATATACTTTTGCCATTTTATAAAGCCCAAAGATTTTTTTTTGGTCCAATCTCATTTCTACAGTATAGATAATCTCTCTGTCATAGTTTTGGTTCTAGTTAGCTGTGGTATATTTGGTCACATTTTTCTTTGTACTTCACTAGGAATTCCTAAAATAGGAGACATTTTAATCCAGAGGTGATGGAAAAAATATATGTGTAATATAAGCTGTGCGATATATTCATATAGCTCCCAAAGTACCTTGCAATTCATCTCCATGACAGCTGTTATTGAAGCTTAAGATTATTAGCACAGGAAACTTGGCAAGGACAGAGGATCGAGTTATAAATATTGGCTTCAGATGTCATTTCAGGACAGAGTTAAATAATCTCCGGATGTAGTAGCATGAATTGTATGAGAAACCCCAGTTAGATCCAGAGCTGCTGCTGAGATTAATGAATAAGGTGAAAGGAGTTTGAAATAAAGTCTGAATTTATGTTGCTTTTAATTTAATAAAAAAAAAAAGCTTTTCAGCAGACTGGAAAGTGACTTAGATGTTGCTTAACACGAAGCAAGTCACTCCTTGGCTCCTGTTTCCTGTGAATTAATTGAGTTACACTTGTTGTTATTGTTTGGTACCTAGTATATCCTGAACTATTCCCCTTCCTCTTACTCTGTCAAATCACTTTCTTCACTGCCCTCCATCTGTGTCCTCTTTATAGTCTATGGATATTAGTAATACTATGTTCATTTTTCTAGATCCATAGTCCCTTTCCTCTGCTTTCTCAAGATGTTCTAGTTGCTTGCAACATTTTCGTAAGTTGCGTTGATATGTACTGGAAAAGATTGTGAAGTAAATTTCTTTCTCACTATGTACATATCGAATAACACAACTATGGTTCCAAAATCTAGTCCAAAATAGCATGAGGTTCTTTAAAAGACTATGTCCATTCTGAGAAGGTGGAGAATGAGAGCTGAAAATTAGACAAGAAGACTAAGCTAATGCAACATGGCATATCACAGCACATCCTAACACTGGAACACCCAAATATGTTTTACATTGTCTACAAGTAAACTACAGGGAAAATTATAACACTGTAAAAAGAGGATAGGACAAAAAGTATTTCCATTATAAATAAAAACCAACTGTCCAGTATGGCTCTAACACAAACTTGTGGGCAAGGCATGTGATGATTTCCAAACTAGTATTCAATGTTGTAGTCATTTTAAGACATCCAACTGATTCTACTACATACTGCCTGTTATTCATCTTTTAAAATACCTAATGTTAGTATATAGTTAATAGTCTCTTTTCAAAATGTGGATAGCAATTCTCATGATCTCTCACTGTCTCTTAAGAAAACAAAATGGTACCTTGGTCCAGTTCTTTCACCATTTTATTAACAAACATAATTAGTTTGGGAGAAAGTTCCAGGAGGACCTTGTTCTAGTCCTGGGACTGACTTTTCTGAAACCACTAGCATCACAGATTAAAATATTTTACAGGAAAGAATGAAACAAGAAAAGTAAACTCAAAATTTCCCTCCATATACAAATTTTAGCATGATCTTACCAATTAACATGTCAGCAGATATATTTGAGAAATTTTCAAAATTTATTTAGCAGTTGTCTTCAATTGTTATGGTTGCTATTTTAAAAATTGTAAGTTATCAATATGAACATTTATCTGTACCAGTTCCAGAAAAAGATACCAGTAGATTTAATGACTTGTAAGAACCCAGTTTGGCAATAGTCACCTTTCTAACTGGGTTAACACATGGATTGTGGGTTGTCTTTTAGAAGAACACTAATCCCATTGCTAAGAGCTCTACTTCAAAATACAGCAATTTGAGGATTAGAATTCACAGCATGAATCTGAGGTCTGGAGACATTAACATTCTGACCTCTGCAATTGCTGAAGCAACCACGGGAAGAAGTTTTTGTAAGGCTTTGTCAATATAGATGGAAACTGTTAAATTGTGAGTCAAAGATGGATTAAGCAAATATCTATGAATTATAGCAAAAATAAAGCTGATAAAAAAGCTCATATCACCTGAGGTAGAAACCTGACTTCAGATAAAATAAACCTCAATTTAGATAAAACAAAGGGCGGGAAGGTCTATGTAATTTCCATCCAGTAAACTGATGCTGCACAAATCTTAATACCAGCAATTTTTGTTTGTTTGTTTGTTTGTTTGTGTGTATATATGTATATATGTATGTATTTAATAATAAATTTTCTTGTAGCTAATATTGGTCTCAGACTTGGTATGTAGTCGAAGCTAACTATTCTTTGTTTTTTTATCATAATACTGATTATATTTCCAAGGATCTGGGAATACATTCGTGTATCATCACAGCTGACTCCAACTACAGCAATTTTGATTTGAGCATATGTAGAGGTAAATTTGAACACATAGATAATATATTTAATTGATAACAATATACCTAGATACATGATATATAGATACATATATAAATGATAAATAAATAGATTAGATACATATGAAGGAAATACAGAAGATATTCTGAACCACAAAACAGCACTTGTTAATGGATCTTTTCAAAGCTATTTTGCATAACTTGTAAAATCAATATGCAAATATACATATTTTGCCATCAACTTTTCTATGAATTTGTCAGATTGCTTCAGAAAAGAGGAAGATCCAATGAAGTTCAACTGAATGGCTTGCGTGCTTATAAAGCCAGTACCTGACTGTACAGCTACAGTTTGTTATAACAAAGATATGATGATCTCAGAATGCAGGTTCTCATATAGAAAACGCATACATACGATAAAAATAACTTCCACATTTTGCCAGAACAATGATATTATTTTTATTAAGAGCATTGCTACAATGTACTAGAGAAAATGTATTGTAGTTGTAAAAAAATTTAGTAAGCCAAGAAATTTTAGGTTGAAAACAGCTATTGTATTTCAATATATTCTTTGTAGGAGACATATGGCCAAAAACAGATAATGGTCCATGGTGAGAGAGAAACATTTAACAGCTGCTACATTCATCTTGTCCTGAAATCAGTGTGGCCTAAGACATTTCACTAACTGCTTGTAACTACACAGAGGTATAGAGCCGATGTCATTGCAGTTTTAAATTCAGATTATGAAAACAAGATGATGTTATAATTCAAGGGAATTTTAATAAAAAATTATCTTCCTATGTCATTATAACTGATGTTTCTATAAGATATTAAAAATTATCATATTTAAATATACATACACAGATAATCACATTTCAATATATTAAATTATTGACTATTGATAACGTTTATTTTTTTGAACAATCTTTTAAGCACAAGAAAGTACAAAATGACCAATACCTAGGAATACCTCCTACCAGAAATATTTTCAGGGAGACCTTGTAACCTTTCATTCCCATTGGGGTTTGACCTTTTGAACTGGAAAATAATTCACCATGAAGGCTAAAGACCAAGAACAAATACAAAGGATGCAATGAAAATGCTTACACATTCTCATCAAAGGCTTTTCACAGTTGAAATTGACAGTGACACCATCATGATTCAGAATTGGAAAAGAGAACTCACGGGAAAGTGGTTAAGGATGGTGAAGTTGAGCAGGAAACTTTATCCCTAATGCCAGTGTGAAAGACAAGTTGGGCTGGTTTTGACAAACACATCACTTCAATGATTCAGAGCTGAAAATATTCAGGATGAAATACCCATGGAAAGTTTATATAACTAAAAAAGAATCCAACTGCTCGGATACTTGCATCTCTAAAATTTCATTCAGTATGTAACTAGGGTTGGGAATAGAATACAAAATGTTAAACTGGACAGCCAGACGTCACTGCTAACCACAGACTTGCATTCTTTAGCTATTTATACCCTTTGTTTACTTTTTGCATTTCCTCAGCTGGGACGGGGACTTTCTGCTTCAAGTCAATTTCACTCTTATTTTTGGCACAAAAAGTACATTTTCCAGTACTTCTGGAAAGTGTTACATCTAACAAATTCTTTGCAAAGAGATGATGGAAACAATTTTACCAGGATTTAATAAATTCCATGATGATACCTGTTACCATGGACCCAAGAGATGCTTGCTCTTAAAAATATGTTTCAATTGTCTCTAAAATGACAGGAGTCTTATGCCCTTGAACCCCCAATCCAATATGAGCATCCAATTACATTATTCCAATCTTTAAAATATAAATGATCTTCAAGATTAGCCTGGCAACAGCTCATCTATACTCCAGCTCCACTTGAGTTTTCTGAATGATTCACTGAGAATTTCTGTCAATATTCTAACCTGAAATTTTGGTTTCTAGAAGACAGGGTTTCTCTGTGTAGCCCTGGCTGTCCTGGAACTCACTCTGTAGACCAGGCTGGCCTTGAACTCAGAAATCTGCCTGCCTCTGCCTCCCAAGTGCTGGGATTAAAGGTGTGCGCCACCACCTCCCGGCCCACAATTTTCTTTTTGTGTTTAATTATATCTATTTTATTTAAGCCCAAATTTTGGGAAATTGTAAGTCTACAATTACATTTCAAAAACTACCAAAATGTATAATGATATTTTGTTTATAAAAGTTATAGTGCTTATGGATTAAGCAATGTCCATTAAAAGAGAGACTAAAAATTAATTCGCAGATCAATAATCCTCCAACATCTTTGTTAATTATGCTTGCAAAAAGAAGTGGCCCTATTCAAATCTTAGTGTTTGCTGTGAGGAAATGAACTAGTATTCTTATTATCTTCTGCAAGTCCAGGACATTTTCTGTGAAGCTCAATTTTTTTAAAAAAAAATCCATACCAAATAGCTAAATAATAAAAATAAATAGAAAGTTATAAATACAACTTAAAGAGGAAGGAAAAGCTACTTCCTTCCTTTCAGTTTGGCCTTGAACATACTACAACAGAGTATTCTGCCTGTCTGTAGAAAGGTTCCTGTGATTAAAAAAAAAAGTAAAAAGAGAAAGAAAGAAAGAAAGAAAGAAAGAAAGAAAGAAAGAAAGGCAGACAGAAGACTCACACCTTTCCATGAGCACCCCTGAGCACATTGCTCATCAGTATCTTCAATAAACAATTTTTACCTCAAAAAATAGTTTTTATACAGTTTCTCCTGTTAGTAGAAAAGTTAAAATCATTTTTTATCTTACAAATATTATGACTGACAAGGTTTTCTGTCATTATAATGAAAATGTTGGGAACACTACCATCAATACCATACCTCTTTATCCTAAAAGAGTAATCAATTAAACTTAAATGTTTTAACTATTCAAGGATTGGAAGATATAATCAAGATTCTAAATTACCTTGTGAAAGAAATTTAAGTTAATTTGTAATTCTCAATTGACAATTTGTCCATGTAAGTTCTTCCCAATGACAATGAATATAGGTTGGATATGCCTTTATAAAATGCTTGGAAGCCAAAAGTCTTCATGACATTTAGAACACTTCCATTTATATATAATGAGATATCTTGAAGATATACAACAATTATAAACACAATGCTAACATTTTTATGACCAGAGTAAAGATAATTTTTTGAAAGTTTTTGTGTTTAACTTCTGACTACCATGTATTATATAAAGCATTGCCTAGAATATTCCATTGTAGTATCAAGATGGTTTTTAATTTTATTTGAATTATAGAACATTTTATATTTCAGAATTTTGGATATTTATACAGCCTATATTTCCTTGCATGTCTATGTTATTAAATCAAGCAAATAAGAAAAACAAATGATCTTTACATAGAAGTTTTTTCCTGTGGTACATAAATTATATAATTTTATACTTAATTTTAGAATCGATTGTGAGCTGACTTTGGTATCAATCTAGTTATTTAACATAAAAGTATGATCCAAGAATGGTTCTTTCAAAAGATCCTATCAAGTGGGCACAAAGAGAATACACAGTGAGAAAATATTTCCAGGTCTCACATCTGACTAATAACATCTGACTTGAATAAAAAGCTCAAAATCTGATATTAAAATTAAAATGTAATTAGAAAATGAGTAAAATCCTAAAGACCTAGTTCGTCCAAGACGTCACAAGAATGAACACACGGAGATGATGCTCCCCGTCTCTAGCCATTAGAAAAACTCACTACAACAATGCTGTGATAATAAACACATTCATCAAAATGGCTAAAACGCTTAAATCTTAAAGATTAAATGCAGGCCAAATGTAAACAAAATGGAATTCCTAGTTCTTCGCTAATTAGAAAAGATATATAAAATGATTCTGGAAAACAAATAGTTTCATAAAAAACAAAACATACAAGAACCATACAATGTAACAAGGACAACCTTATGCATTATTTTTTATTTTTTTAATTGGATATTTTATTTATTTACATTTCAAATGTTATTCCCTTTACCAGTTTCTCCTCTACAAACTCCTATCTCGGCTCCCTTTACCCTGCTTCTATTAGGGTGCTCCCCATGCACCTACCCACTCCTGCCTCACCGCCCTAGCATTCTTCTACACTGGGGCATCAAGCCTTCACAGGTCCAACGGCCTCCCCTCCCATTGATGCCAGATAAGTCCCCTTCAGCAACTTCAGTCCTTCTCCTAACTTCTCTATTGGGGTCCCTGTGTTCAGTCCGATGGTTAGCTGTGAGCATCCACATGTGTATTGGTCAGGATCTGGCAGAGCCTCTCAGGAGACAGTTGTACCAGGTTCCTGCCAGCAAGCACTTCTTGGCATCTGCATTAGTGTCTGGGTTTGGTGTCTGCATGTGGGATGGATTCCCAGGTGAGGAAGTCTCTAGATGGACTTTCCTTCAGTATTTGTTCCACTCTTTGTCCCTGTATTTCCTTTTGACAGGAGCAATTCTGGGTTATAATTTTGGAGATGGGTGGGTGACCCCATCCCTCAAAGGGTCGGGGGTTGGCAGGGGGCGGGAGGGATGCCTAACCTCTGGACGTGGTCTCTACAGGTTCTCTCTTCCCTTTATGGGGTATTTCAGCTAGTGTCACCCCCGTGGGATCCCAAGAGGTTTGCTTTTCTTATGCATTATCTAAACCTAAGAAATAAAACCTTGAATTTCATCATACTGCATGAATATAACTTCATTTTTAATAGTTTAAAAATTGCCCATAATCCTAGCACCTAGGAAGCTGAAGTTGCATTACTGTGAATTCAAAGCCAGCCAGGACTACATAGAAAGTCCCAGGAAGGATATCTGGAACAGATGGCGACAACTTATGCCATAAAATAAAGACTAAAAAATGAGAAAGAAATATTAATAATAAGGACAACTGTCCGATAGTTGAATAGTTAAATAAGATAATCTACGTGACAAACCAGGACATAGTGTTCAGCAATAAAGCAATGAATTATTGACTCACTCAACATTCACGTAGATCTCAGGACATTATGCTGAGTACAAAACCCAATTAGCTAACTGAACAACCCAATCAAAAAGTTACATATTGTATATTTCACTAATCTAACAAAATAAGAAAGACAGAGCTCTAGAAATTGAACAGAAATCAAAGGTTGTCAATTCTTGAGGACACTTGGAAGAAAGAGAGGGAAATAAAATAACCATGAAAGAATGGAATAAAAGAGTTTTGTAGTGATGAACTAGCTGCTTTTCATGATTGTAGTCGTTGTTGCACAAAACTACACATGGGATAAAATAACATAGAAGCATGTATGCGCAGCAAGGTGCTAACTTGTTGCACTGTGTATTGTACCATATTTATGGGAGACCAATCTACTGGGGAAAAAACTGGATTAAGGTTACGTGAGAACTCTCTGTACTGTTTTCCTACATCACTATAAATCAATAAAAATTTCAAAACTCATTCAAAAGTCTATTGAGAATCCCATTCCTGAGTAAACTGCTTTGTCATACTAATTTCTCTTTGAGTTGACTACATGTTCATCAGACTGCATAAGTGCAGTTGACACATTTTAGCCTTCAAATGTCATCTTAATATTATCAGAAATGAAGGAGAATGCCTGCCCTCCCTGGCCTCTGCTCCTACTCCTCACAATCAGAAGCTCTGTTGTGGGAATAGGCTTATACTTTGCTTTCTCCCCATTCAGTTTGTACCATCTAGGCTTTGTTTCCCACATCCTATTAGCACGAGAAAGAGGCTGTCGAATCAATAACTACCTTCTGATCCTTTTGATTGACTTGGCAGAGCAATGTGACTCATACTGGTCATTCTATGTCCAGATGAAATTAGTATATTCAGGGTTCATTTATTTGCAGTTGTTAGTGTCCTTTCAAATGAACAGAGTTGAATTGAGAATTAAACTAACAAAGCAGTATCACACTTGAATGAATGGATGCCTTTCTTATTAATCTTTCTTCTCTTTTTTTAAAAAAATTTTAAGACAGGCCAAACTTTAGATGGAGCTCAGGGAGTCTTTTGGAAGAGTGGGGGATAGAATTGAGCAAGCTGGACCTGACAAGGATCTACAGAGTCATAGGTGCTCACAGAGACCAAACAACCAACCAAAGAGCATAAAGTGACTGGACCTAGGCCCTCTACATATTTGTATCGGATATACAGGTTGGTCTTCATGTGGGTCCCCTAACAATTGGATCAGAGGCTGTCTCTGACTCTGTTGCCTGCCATTGGATCCCCTTGCCCTAGATAAACTGCCTGGTTGGGCCTCCTGGGAGAGTATGTGCTAAGTCATGCTGAGACTGCATGTCCCAGGATAGAGTGATACCCAAGGGGAGGACTTCCCTTTCTTTGAGGAGAAGGGTAGGGGGTCATGAGGGTGGGATACAATTGGTAAGGGTGGGACTGAGAAGATAGGGGGTTGCAATCAGGATGTAAAGTGAATGAATGAATGAATGAATGAATGAGAAAAAAGGAGAAAAGTGGTATGTAATACACTTCTGCTTAGTTTTGCTAAACACTTTAATGTAAGCCTGTCTGATCAAGACATGACTGGCAGTATCTAATGCTGTGTTAAATATGAATACATTCCTTGGCTTGTCCTATAGGACTATAATCTGGAATGGAAAGTTCTAAATCAGCCCTGTGATTATGTATAAGCCCAATATTTTTGTATAATTCTTTCTTTTACTATCCACTGGTCATCACAATGCTTCCTATAATTTTAATATCCATCCTTTGCAGCAGTTAGCAAAAGGAAGTGTCTGATCTTTTCACATGTAAGAAGACTGAATATTCACAATAATGGCTTCCCAAAATCACAAGGAAACAAAAACAAACAAACAAAAAGGCTCAAAGTACTCAAAGCCACTCCTTAGAATCCTAGCCAATGTTCTTTTCCTTCCCAAACAAATCTTCTCCTTGTGATTCTAAAGACAATTCATGAAAGCATTTTTTGTAAGAAAGTTGTTTTAACTCATTACTGAAAATCATGCCTAAGAAGTGCTAACAAGTCATAAAACACCATTTTGCCTCTCAATGAAGTGTGCAGCATGTATTTATAAGCTTTTAGTATAATAATTTTATAACCAAACAGCTGCTGGAACAATGAATTTTTATAACCAGTGTCTCAGTTGGCATTTTTCTCCTAAATATGACAAAATAAAGGTTTTGTGATACATTTCATCTAGCTCAGCTGCATTTAAAAGAATCATCAGCAAAAGGAGAATCTGTGAGAAAAAAAACATACTCCCAGCAAGATGAAATAAAAAAAAATGCATGTTGGTTAACCCACTGTTCTTACATATGTTTTCCTGGTGGTTTGTATAATAGGTTTTTTTTTCTTATGCTATCTAAACAAATAACAACTATGTCATTTTAAAGCTACTATGGCTAAATATTTGTTCTCTGTCATCAAATCAACATAATGCTAGCTTTTCACATGGCTACCCTTGTGCTATATATTATGACTGGCTGAATATAGTGATAAGACTTAATATTACCTTTTGTTTATAGCCATGAAAGCTATTGGAAATAGATATAACCAAGTAAAATACAAAAGGACATGTGGATACCACCCTGTAATGAACTACCTTGTGAAGCAATGACTTTCTTCTCTCTGGAGGTTCTCCAACACAAGCTCAAGCTAGCCTCAGACTCTGTGACAGTGTTACAGCAATGACTGATCCATGGCCAGAAAATGGCAGTAAATTATATTTAAGAACCTTTGTTATTTTATCCTAAACTCTGAAATAATACAGTTTACAGCTAAAGCTGCAAAATAAACCCCTTCTCAAAACAGCCATTGGCTGTTACATTAGTGGTTTCTTCTACTTTTGATCTCCCCTTCATTATTCACATGCTCCTCTGAAACATTTGTATGAATTGTTGAATGAAACATTTTCTCCAAGAGAAATAGACAGTTCTTCCTTTTACAAAGTGAATCCCGTCCAAGAAATAGCCTTGTTGTTTTCAGAGTGACTTTCTTTTGTTTGTTTGCTTTTGTTTATTTTTTTCTTTGAATACTCTTCTAGAATTTGATAGAAATAATTCCACTGCTAGAGTACACTACAGTCAAGTTACATAATTATTATATTCCCGATAATAAGATTATGTTAAAATGTGAGATACAGTGTAATTAACAGCAAAAAGCTCAACTAACAAATGCAAAATAATTTTTAGGGAAACTTAAAGCCTTTCTTGGCAATGATCAACACTATGTATGGCATGTCAAATTAAATAGGATCCTAATATTCTCACAGTGTGTTTTCTAAAAGGTGAAGAGGTTAATTGTGTTGTGAAAAGAATTTCCTAAAGAATGTATCATATTTTTTACATCAAACCATATTTACTATGGCAAGCGGCCATAGAATTGAACTTTCAGATTAGGAAGGAATTGACTAAGTGTTCAGAAAGAGTTTCCCTAGTTGTTGGTGATTAGAGCACTATATATCATTATGTTTAAATTTATTGATTTCATTTGATGAATTATCATGTTTAAAATGCATTAAATTTCATAAAGTTAAAGTCATGAATTTATCTATATGAAATTCGTTCTAGCAGAGACCAACCATTTGGAGTACATGTTTATTTTTTCTTTTAAAAATGTGTCACATGAGAATTATTGCAATTTTAAAAAACATTCACTTTTTTTCTATTTTGGGGGATTTTTTATTGGATATTTTACTTACATTTCAGATGCCATCCCCTTTCCTCATTTCCCCCCCTAGAAAACCCCTATCCCGTGCCCCCTTTTCCTTTTTGCTTTTATACAATTTTTTAAATGTTAATCAAAGGCTTTACAAGTATGGTAATGCTCAATCAGAAGTGTAACCCAATACCCAACCTAGATATATAAACTATCTTTGACTGGTGGAGACATGTGAACATCTGCCTCCATGCCCCCACTCTTTCTCTTTCTCTCTCTCATCACCTTGTTTCTCCTCTCCTTCATCTTCTCCTCTCCTTACTCCATCTCTTCCTCTCGGTACTCCTTCCCCCTTAGCTCCTCCTACATATCACCCTTCCTGTTAAAATAAAACTTTTCTCTCAAAATACAATTAGAGCATAATTATTCCTATTTGTACCAGTGAGGTTCAAGATAGTCTTAATACCCAGTCCATCATTTTGTTGACTAACCAGAACCTCTGTCGTCTCTCTTGACTAGAACACTAAGTTTTGAACCTGGCTTTCTTCTTGGCTTTAGAATTACTGTCAGCTGAAAACCCTCCACTCAGATCTTTTCTCTCAAAGTAAATAGCCAGGATTGGCTATGAGACTATAGGTTTTCAATCCTGTCAGAAATCCAGAATGACTAAATTAACTGAAGTTATGGGAAGCACTAAGCATAGCTTCTAAAACTTAGCCAATTTATAGAGACCGCTGAACACCTGGAAAGCCCCTATACTACCGAACGTTGGAGCATCAAATCTTCAGCCTTCTGACCCAGAATCTTCTGACAGACCTTAGTGATGCAGAATTATTAAGGGCTGATTACTCTGTCTAGGCACATATAATCAGTCAGCTATTCTGCAAATGTGTCCTTTTCTGGACAGTAATTTGTCTGTAGGTGGAAAGAGGCAATTCTTGCCTAGTGGCTGTCTCCGCACAACTGGAGTAACTTCAAGGATGCTTAATTTCTTCTTAGAATCCAAGACAGGAAGCTGTCAGGAGCAGACAGGTCTCTAATCAAAATGAACATTAATATAGAAATATTTGTGACGTCAATTCTACGGTCTTCTGATGTTTTGAAATCCAACTATCCATGTAAGGTAACCTGGACTGTTGTCTGTTAACTCCTCTCAGCTATTTCTAAATAAAATACAGAAAACACCCTAACAATAAACTCAAAGCCATGAATTTGCTATAGTCCCTTACGTCACAGGCTAACCATCCCAAATCAGTTAAAAAAGTTAAAGAAGGACTGGGTCTAAGCCTTGTATTCCTAAACGTGTTATACAGGTACAATGCCCATGAGAGTATCAATATTCATTTCACTTTCATATCGATAAGGAGCTCGTACCAATGAAAAATCTTAAATTTGAAATCAAGTTAAATTTTGTACCATTTAAGAAATTATAACTTCATCTTGATACTAATTATACAGATTTCAAATTGAAGGACTGGTTTCATCTTCATTGTCAGTTAGTGTCTGTGAGTGATCTGTGTTTCTTTTTCTCATAAATCCCATGGGATTTGTTTCTACTAAAAGGTCATATTTTAATGCATTCAGCCTTCAAAGGAGTTGAGCATCTGGTGAAGATGTATAGCTTCCACATAGCAACTGACATCACTATATCTACATGCTCTAATAACCTCTTTTCTTTAAAGAATGCATCATAATCCCTCAGCAAAAAAAAAAAGTGATTCTTAAAGTTCAAGATTGTTAATAATGCAGACAACATCACCAAACATGAGCCATCTTCATCTTCTTGAGCTGCCATAACAAAATGCCAGACATGAACTTGCTTAAAATATAGAAATGCATTTATTAAGAGTTCCACTGACTGAACTTCCAAAAGAGTCTAGCTAGGTCTCCTGGTTAAGTCTTTCTTCCAGGGAGGAGGTGGGGGAGAATTTGCACTTCTTAACATTCAGTGAATCTAATGAATCAAATTCTTCAACTTCTCAAGGACTTTTCCCTGGAATGCATTAACAGTGGGAAGGTAGCTCTTAATTTTATTGATCAAGTAGAAATTTTAATCTGCTTTTATGTACAAAATACTCACTTGCTCCTCCTTAAATTCACATGTTAAAGCTTTACCCATGTGTGTTAGTATATGGTAATGAGACCTTTTGAAAATAGCTAGGGTTAGATGAGGCCTCATTTAATATCATCTGCCTCAAGCTCTGTATGTCCCACATAATACATAACAGGAATAGTTAGTATTTGCCATGTCTGTGAGTAAATGATTAGTGTGAGATTAGTGTGATTAGTGTGAGATTTGGTCAAATTTAAAATAAGTTTTTCTTGGCTGGAGAGGTGGTTCAGCAGTTAAGAGTATTTACTGTTGTTCAGATAATACAAGTTTAGTCCCCAAAATACACCTGTAACTTCAGCACCAGGGGACCAGATACCCTCTTCTGGTATTCCATAGAGATGCACACACACAGCATATATACACACATACACACAAATAAAATAAATAAGTAAATTTAAAAAATAAAAATTATTTGAAGTCAAATCCATCACAATATATTTAATAAATGTATGATTATTTCACAACACTGAAAAACAAGTTCAATAAGCAGTAGGCCAAAGTAAAAAAGAAACTAGTCATCAAATTATAGTTTCAGATACTCTCCTCTTCCTCCGTGTGTAATCTTAAGTAGTAAAAGACTTATTAAGTTCAAGTAGAACAGGCTATAATGCAAAGCTATTAGTTTCTGTAATAAAATGTTCTCAACTTGACTTTTTACTTTCAGAGAGGGCTTTCCGGGTCAGGGCAGATCTCAGTAACAGAACCCACTCATGTCGATATTTTCAGCTCTGCCTTGTTGGTGTTTACTTCAGAAACTTTCAGTTCTTGGGGCATGAATTGGCTCAGTGTCTTCTTGTGCCTCCTCTCTTTCACATTCAAGAGACATACAGAAGTACAAATGTTTCTGCCCATAAAGAAATAGCTAAGTATCTCTTCTCACAGTCTCAGGAATCATTGCCTCCTAGTGCCTTGCTTACATTTGGAATCTAGACCCTGAATAAATAACTCAAGCCAAAAGAGGCAATCTGGTAGATATTGCTAGCAAATGACATTTTATTGCTCCGGATGGGTATACGGGTTTAAGCGTGGTGGAGAATGCCAAGCTTTCAGCCAAGCTGGGGGTAATCATTTCTCAACAGGAAAAGAAATGCTTCCTGGCTACAAAAGAGAAACTTGTAGCTGATATTATGCCACACATGCCTCTACCTTTCCATATGTCTTTTCTTTGCCTTTAGAAAAACTAATAGAAAAACAATATACATACTTATGCAAGTCTAAACATTTTATTTTTATCAACTGATTTTGAGCCCCAGAAACCAAGTAAGACTCATACTTTTAGAGTAAGAATCTGTAGACCCAGTGTCCCTGTGCCGAAATACTTATCAGCATCAGGAGAAGCCCTCAAAGTTTGTAGCCAGTTAACTGTGTATACACAGATTGAATGAGAGAGAGAAAGAAAGAGAGAGAGAGAGCACAAGAGAGAAAGAGAGAGAGAAGAAAGGAGAGAGGGAGGGAGGGAGAAAGAAAGGAAGGAAAAAAGCAAAAAGATCCTGTCATAAATAAAGTTCCCTCTGACCTCCACACATAAACCATTGCAGCATAAACACCTTCATTAACGCACATGAATGTGCGCACTCGCACGCACATGCACACACACACACACACTATATATATATATATATATATATATATATATATATATATATATATATACTCACAAAGCATTTTAATTTGGAGAGTAAAATTGGGCAATAAAGGGAGGGAAAAGCTATGCAAATTTGGAAGTGGCTAGCCAAAATAACATGTTAGTTATGAGACAAATCAGATGATCAGTCAAGAATGTAAGGTGAGAAATATAAATTAGGACTCCATCAACATAGAGAATAAATCTACTCTGTAAAGGAGCTAATTTCTCTGACAGAAACTCTCTCTATCTTAATTATTTATGTGTAGGAATTATTTTTGTTACTGCTGGCTGAGATCTTTAAAGGGCAGCAATTTCTGATTGACATTCATCCACCACTGTGCTGGTAGCTGATAGATGCTAATAAGGATTTGTGCAAGCCAGAGCTTTTTCACTTAGACCACCTCAGCTACACATCTGTTATCATGCCTTTGTCCTGCCACAGGTTTGCCATGCCTCATTCTTCACCTAAATGAATCTTGCTACCACTTGATGCAATTTGATGTGTAGAGATGGAGATAAATCTCAGAATCAGTGTCTAGACAAGGTCCATTCTGTAGCAAGATTTGGGTATTTCCTGAAATTGTACCAGAACCTAAATTAACTGTGTCATGCATAAATAGTTTCATGCAATCTTTGGACAATTGGACAAGGTATAGTCACACTTCAGTACGAGCTAAATAATCTCAGATATTTGAGTTCGTTTTTTTTAATGGTTTCTTTCTTCCTTCCCTTTTTTTTTTCTATTATTTGTTATTTCATGATAAGTTCTCATGTAGCCCATTACAACCTCACATTAAGTATATTTTTGACGATAGCTTTGGCCACCTGATTCACCTTCCTCCAACTCTTGAATTCTGGAATTATAAACAGGTACCACCATGCCTAGCTGCTCATTGATTGATTGATTGATTCATTCATTTTTTAATACTTGGGACTGAACCTAGAGCATCATATATATATACTAGGTAAGGACTCTACAACTGAGCCATATCAGCAGCCCTCACTTGACTTGTTATCTTGACCAGATTGGATTTACAGTTGTGACTCTCCTAACCTTGGATTTCAGAAAGCTGGGTTACAAATCTGTGCCACAAGGGATTGGAAATCTTTTTGTTTGGAATAGGTGGATGTTCAGTTGCACTCAGAAATGTTTTCTCCTTGTCCATTTTAATAAGATGAATAAGGAAAGGTTTTTTATGTATTTGTATCACTGATATCCCTAATCAACATTTAGCCTCTGGCAAAGCAAGTATATAATGGCTGACTATTTTTATGCTTTTAACAGTTGGTCTATTAGATACATTAATTGCATTCCCATTCATTTTCTGTTTTTGTTATCACAAAATCCATTTCTGTTGTCTTTATCATAAAAATTTAGAATGTTATAACTAGTTGGTTTTTTGTGGGATAAGAATAAAGATAACCCTTTTATCCATCATTTAGAAAAATTTTACCAAACGTTAACATTGTAGTAGATGTAAAGAGTGTTGTATAGATTTCGAGGGTCAAAGAATACAAAATTAATGAATAAAATGTTGATAATGACTCCGTATTTATAAGTTTTTAAGATGACTTAAGTGACTCTTCTGCCCCAACACTGTAGGATGGAAATGAAAATGTTCCAAAGCTGTAGAATCGTTCCTTTTCTCCTAATCTTTCTCTTTCACAGTAAAGACATCTATTAGAGAGCATTCCTATATGGAATATTCATTAATTTTCAAAGTCCCGGTGCTTTGCCAGTTTAGATTTAAATGATGTTCCATTATAATGTTGAGCAGATTTTATGCCTCTCTAATCAAATTAGCTCATTTCTAAACACAAACATTTTTTATCAGAAACTTGCCCAAAGCAATCATGACTTAGTTCTCATCCTGTTTGTTTGTTTTTTTTAAATAAAAAATTGAACAACAGGATATTATGTTCAGCATATCTCCTGCTGTGTGACGAGACCAGCAGAGAAGAGCGACAGACAACTTCCCTTCAGCAGTTTCCGCACATACTGGAGATCAGAGAGTTGTTAGAGGACCAATATTCAAACCCCCCTGGATTTCAATTATCCTTTATTTATTATCTGAGCTGCTCCGCTGTTTTCAAAGTGTAGTCATCTTCTACTCATCCACTGCTTCCACATTAATGGTTGTGAAGTATCCGCTAAGATGCATTTTGTCATTTAATATTAGGTTTACTATGCAAAACACAGCTAAACCCTGACAAGCTCTATAAAAACCTATCCTAAATGAACCATTATATTGTATGCTGTCAACGAAGACTAAAGAAATACAGCACTACTTCACAGAGCTTGCAGAAGCAGCAGAAGAGAGTGAGTGATACAACGTTCAAAACGGAGCCTACCACTACCCATCATGTACTGGACAAGATTTATTGTTGTAAACAACCAATCAGGATAGAAAGTGAGGCTATCTGGGGAGATATGAACAATTAAAATTCAGTACAAAAGTAGTTTTAGAATGCTTACATGAGACTAAATTTTTAACAAGACCTGGATTCTGTTTCCTATCAGTTTAGCAAATAGAGAAGAAAACGAGGTATATGCTTAACTGTATACAAGGCACATTATAACTCTGATATATCAGGCATATAAATCCAAGACACTGGCAGTCACATACTGGCAGTTAATCATGAAACTTGAGTATCCTTATTAGTGTTGTTCTCATAATTCTGATGACCTGGAACTCTTTTCACAGGGTCAAAAAGATAGGATTGTATACCTGCAATGTGAGGATCATAGAGAAGAGTAGACTCTTGGTTCTGACATTGGATGAAGAGCTGAAGGTGCATGGTATGTCTCTATCTGACTCTTATAGACCATTCATCATGAGAAGAACAAATAAATGCTGTTGTCCTGTTCAAAAACTGCTGCAACACCCAAATATAATATAGTATGTATAAATTACCATTTGTATAGGCAGGCACTAAAGTCACTTCCATGCAACAGTAATTGCCAGATATGGCCATTTTGTTGACATTTCTTCTGATCCTTACAGTTGCTAGACAACAAGATACATCTACTTATCTTCCACTACTCAACAACCACCTTCTGTGCCCTAGCTAATAGATAGATCTCTAGAATTGCAGGCTTCTTTACTTCTTTAGGTCTCTTTCAAACAGAGTTCTATCCTCTCTGAGTAGATCAGGTTTTCAGTCATACAGTCAAAGAAACTAGACTTTAGTATTAACATTTAAGTTGTTGAATTGTGGGCCTGTGGAGGTTATTCCTTTAATGCCACTAATAGTGAATGCATAAAACCTTTGTGTGGTATATATACTGATTATTCACAACATATTCAAATATAGTACAAATTTTTATATACAATTTTTATATAAAACTATGGCATTTTCATTTTATGACAGTGGTTAAATATACTTGTGAATATGACAGTGATTAAAATATATCAGATACTGATAGTGCAAACTTCAATGTGAAGCTTCACAGCCCTGTGTGACTGTTCTAGCAGTATAGAAGACTACTGAGATCTACAAATTTCAAGTCTGAATAATTTCCCTATGTGGGGTTTGTTATTTGAAAATATTTTATAAGAAAGCTCTAATGGATTATTTAAAATTTTCAAAAGAAATTAAGATATGTTTTAAAACAAAAAACACTTCTAAAATATTTCATATTTCTATTATTATTAATTTTTATACCCAACCTCAGTTTTTCCTCCAGTCCCTCCGAACAACTTCTCCTCTGTCTTCTCTCATCTACTTTTCCTTCTTTTCTAATCAGAAATGGGCAGGCCTCCCAGGGACAGCAACCAAACATGGCATATCAATTTGCTGTAAGACAAGGTAACTCCCCTCATATTAAGATTGGACAAGCAACTTAGTATGATGAAAAGGTTCCCAGATGCCAGCAAACTTGTTAAAGACAGCTTCTATTCACACAGGGTCCCACAAAAAGACCAAGCTACACAGGTTTAACAAATATGCAGAGGGCCTAGGTCAATCTCTTGCAGGATCCCTGATTAGTGCTTCAATCTCTGTGAGTCCTATCAGTCCAGGTTAGTTGATTCTGTAAGTTTTCTTCTGTTCTTTACCTGTATGCCTCCTATTACCCCTCCTTTCCATCTTCTGAAGGAATTCCTAAGCTTTACATAATTTTTGTCTGTGGGTCTTTGCATTTGTTTCCATTAGTTGCTAGATGAAGCCTCTCTGATGATACTTTGGCTAAGCACCAATCTATGAGTATAGACAAATATCATTAGGAATCAAAATTCTTTAAGTAAAGTTTAACATGATTCTGATACAGGTGCAAAGAATAACAGCAGCAATGGAAAGACTACTCTGATGAAGTTTTTGGAGGAATTGAATGCTTTGAGAAAATTCATAGAGGTTCTCCTTGTTTACACATAATAGAAATTTGAATTCATTTTATTCAGACCCTGAGACAAGGTTTGAGCTAAACTTAAAGGCAGTGAATAACTTACTTAGGAGAAAAAAATTCAAAGCAGCGAGCATTCAGGCAGACATGGGAGTATACCTGATTTTTTCTTTTTCTTAGCCAAACTAACAGTAGAACTCAAGAACAGTAACAACAAAGAGGCAGAACAGAAATTACATAAAACCAAACAAGTTGCTATGGGATTATGTAGCACCAACAAAATGTTGGGTTCTACAATGGAATTATATGAAGAACTATCTTTGTTCTTAAGATGCTTAGAAACCAGAGCTGCCAGACACAGAGAAGTGGAAATAGGTTTGAAATGAAGGCGAAGAGTCTTTTTGAGAAGAGAGGTCTAGAACACTACCCACAAACACTATCACATACAGATTCATTTTCTCATTATCCTTGCTAAGATAATAGAACCTATTGTAGCCAAAATTTAAGCAGGCCAGCAGGCAGATCTTATATGTAATATTTTGGCAAGGTTTCGATGAGGGATTTTTGTAGTTGTTCAATATGCAACATTTATGGGGTCATGGAAGCCTCACAGAGATTTCAGATGAAAGCTTGGGAAATCAGAGATTTCCTAGAAAGGTCAGAGTCCCTATAAGTAGTTACAATGAAGTGATGTCTGGTGCTCTAAGAATGGAGCCAAAGCTCCAGTAGATACCAAAGAAAATAAAAGGCACTAGGATCAGCAGGCAACTTGCAAATCCTGTCCAAAAGTTGTCACTTGGGCTACACACAGCAAAGACAGAGAGACAGGATTATCCATAAAATTGAAATCTCAGATCATGTGATACTATGCTCTCATGCCAGCATAAACTTGTAAGATTAAATGACTCTACCACTGCTGTTATTTGCTATTCCAACCCTTCAGTCTACCTCTTACTAAATGAAAATGTTTATTCTGCCCTAATTCACCAATATATCTTAGAAGTATGTACCTTCCTTGTACAAACTTATCGATGAATTGGTCTTTAGTATTAGAGATTTCAAAAGTAGAACTTGAAACAATGTTGTAAAACAATCATAATTTTTGAGTTTCTTAAGGATAGAATAAAAACATTTTGCATCATGAAATAAACATGAGACATTGATGGCCACCAGAAAAAGAAAAAGTTATGCATTGGCTAAGTAGTTGCCAAAGGTTCTTGGGCTTGACACCTGATCCTGAGACTGTGGTTCATCAATGTCTTAAGAGTAAGAGGTTAAGTTAGTATGAGACCTTTAAGTCATTAAGGTCCCCAAAGTGTGTTGTGGAACCTTTGGTTCCATTTTTCTTCAATATGAAATGCTCTATGCATGATTACGTTTTAAGTGGATTTTCCATAGGTGGGGATACTGTATTGGAAAGCTTTAGAATCTTTATAAGATGGAATCTAGCTGGTTGAAATAAAGGATTGGGTAGTATTTTGAATGTTATACCTAATTTCTCATTAAAGTCTCACACTCTTTGATTCCTGATCTACCAAACAGTAGGGAGTCTGCACTACAAACTCTTATCACTATCCCCTTAATCTCATCAATTCTATGTTACTACTGCTCTTCTTCCTCACAGTTCTCAGAGGTGTAGGTGATAAAGAATAAGCTCAAACAGTCATCAGTAACAAAAACAGCAAGAAGAACTTGAGGAAATATGGCCTCATCTTCAATGCAAATTTAATATTACATTTTATCTTACAAAATGTATATAAATTGAAAAATTACTACTTTGTTATTAATGCAAGGATGTGTATCAAACATTCATTTAGTTTGGAACATATTGATGGAAACAAAGATCAAAAAAGATAAATTCCAAAAATAACTATATTTCTACAACTAGTAGGTTCTATTTATAGATAACCTCTTATGAATAAAGCTTCTTCCATAACACTTCCTATATATTCATTTTATTTATACCTCACAGTAATTTGATGACAGAGATGACATAGGGCCCAACAGACTACCCTTATCTTACAGCAGAGAAAACTGATACCCAGAATAGCTAAGTGGTTTACCCAAAGAAAGCAGAAAAAAGACTACAGACACTTGAGTTTCAGTGATCATCTCACAAACTGTATTATTTCATGCTGTAAGTATCCTAATGGTCTACATCAAAATGTAGACATTAATGAGCTATTTAAGGTATTCAGGATTTTGGAGATGTATGATTAACACTATTTACCTTGTCCTAACCACTTCTTTCAGTATTTCCATTACTCAGTTTTCATTGTAAGCCATATCATATCTCATTCCTGATGATCTCTTGGTATGGAAAATCCAGTCTCTAGATAAAGAATTACCATAATGTAAACTACTACATCTTATGGATACATATAACAATATTCTGAGTACTATACAAAGGATACTCTGATCTTTGAATTGAGATTTGGTGCATTATAGTTTTCATAGGCAACAATTTTCTCTGTGAAATTCATTAATATTAATAGTACCGATTACATACTTACAATAAATCAATTTGTTAGCACAGAAAAAGAAGTTTAAAGATATTTTATGTGACTCATTAAATGCCCAACATATTAAAAAGTGAATACATCAAGGATAATATTTCTGAATGGTCTGTAAAATCACATGACAAAGATTTCAAAAAGAAATAATTCACATTAAAGTGATTTATTCCTTAAATTTATTCCAGAATATCCCAACTAAACCCTTATACTCATCTACAGTGCATTTATTGTAAAGCCAGCATGACTTTTCTATTTGTTATATTTCAGACACCATGGTTCAGTGTTTTATATATCTTAATATATTCAGTAAAGCCCTAGAGAAATTGGTGAAAGTTCAAAGAAACCAAATGCAATAAAAGAAAGTGACTCTTATAAAGCACTCAGGAAAGTAGGGTTATTGATTCAGCATCACCCTGGCTGAGCCCTGTGATTCTGTTGGAGCTTCCATGAAAACATGAAACAATACACTGTGCAAAATACACAATGCCACAGAGAGGCCCAGGACCCAGAAACCTCAGACATCCTCTAAGGGCACCTGTGCTTGCAAAATTTGCAAAACAAACAGAATATCTAAATCTATATGGCTTGGCCAAACTGATCTAATGTCATACTCACCTCCTTAACAAATGCAGTATGTCAGCAAGCCTGTGCTATGCAAAAATTACAGATATTTGCCTGCTTAAGCGCATGATTCCTTTACAAGGTAAGTATGGCTTGCGGTGGCTCCTATTATTATATATATTTATTTATAGTGCTTGTTCAATGCATGCTATGTACTCACTTATAAGTGGATATTAGGCATAAAGTACAGAATACCCATGTTATATTCCACAGACCCAAGGGAGCTAAACAGGAAGGAAGGCACAAGCTAGGATGCTTGAATCTCACTTAGCATGGGGGAAAATACAGTCATAAGAGTCAGATGGAGGAAGGGAACTCGATGATAGAGGAGGATGGGGAGGGAATGAGGAGGTTTAGGATCAGATGTGAGGCTGGACAGAAGAGATGGCCAGATAGCCATGAGAATAAAAGGAAATCTGCAACTGACAGGGCTGGGGAGGTAGAGAACATCTCAAGGACATAAGAAAGACCTGGGATAGAGAAGACTCCCAAGAATCAATAGGGGTGACCTTAATTGTGAATCACAGAACTGATAAATGGAAAGTGAACAGGTCACATCCTGTTGCCAGACAGGAACCCTAGTTCAGCAATAGGGATACCAACCTACCCACAAAACTTTTGACTCCAAATTTATTCTATCTACAAGAAATTCAGGGAAGGTGATGGAGCATAGACTGAGGGAAAGGCCAACCATCAACCAGCCCAGGGGCAAGAACCAGTTCCTAACACTATTAACTGTTATGCTTGTAGACAGAAGTCTACCATGCCCATCCTCTGAGAGACTCCATACAGCAGCTGACTCAGAGAGCTACTAAGACCCATACCCAAGAACACCAACATAGTCAACTAATCTAGACCCTTTGGGCACTCAGTCTGAACTACCAACCAAATTCCATATAAGAGCTGGACAAAAAAGAAAAAGAAAAGTGGACCTAGGCCTGTCACACATATGTAGCAGATATGCAACTTATCTTCATATAGGTCCCATATAACTGTAGCAGGGGCTGTCCCAAAAGCTATTGCCTGTCTGTGGGATATGTTCTTCTAATGGGGCTGCCTTGTTTATCCTCAATCAGAGAGGATGTGCATAGCCACACAAAACTTGGTATGCCGGGGTCAAGGGATACCTCCACCCTCTCACAAAGGAGGGTTGGGAGGAAGAGAGAAGGATTGTGAGAGGGGAGGAAGGTCCATGAGCAGGATATAATGAGAATAAGTAAATATAGAAAATCATGTATAAATAAATAAAAAATTAGTTCAACAGCAAATTGATAAGAAATCAAAGCCGTGTAATGGAATAAATTTTTCATATGACAGTGGATCTGACTTTTTATTTGAAAGATGCAATTTTAAAAAGAAGCTGCTTTAAGATTTTCTAGCAAGGGTTGGGATAAAACAGGCCTATTTTTTCAATACGTCCAATTCTAAGATTATTCCTTGAGTGTGATAGCCAGTGTCTGTGTCCTATGTGCACCTTGGGAGGTGCTTACATTAACTCAAGTATCATGGAAGAGTCAATGATTTGGGAAATACATTGGTTTCGAATTTCATTTTTTAAATCCCTAAGCTTTGTGTTTGCTTTTTTTGGGCTTTTATCAATGTCAACTTATCCTAAATATTATTGTACTTGACCTTTAAGACTTTTCCCCTTATGTTATTGAGAGATTAAATTTTGCATTCATTTTGCATGATCTGTAAAACATTTAAAAGGACTTTTAAATTGTGTTTGAAACTTCAGTAGGATTAAATGACTAAACTTTAAGCTTATTCTGTGTATCTGTGCATTGGGAAAACTCAAAATCAGTTCAATAATGTATCTCTGTCATATTCTTAGTTTATTACTTAAGCTTCATTAGTAGCCTCAAAGACAGGTGGCTATAAAGCTCAAACAAATAAAACCCCAATTAGTGTTCTAGCATCATACTACAGAATATTAATTGTCAAGCTATGTTCTATTGACTGAAAAATGTACACTTTTATCCCTAAGTAAATAAATATAGAATGTTATTTTTTGTATGCTCAACTAACAGAATTTTAGCAGATAAGGCTTATAGTGAGACTTTTCATCTAAGATGTAGATAGAACATTAGCCAAACTCTAAGGCCTTCTATTCAAACATAATACTCTATAAGAGTCCAGATGGTGTGGTCTCATGACTAGTATATCTTGCTGATGAGATGTGATCTAATATAATTATTTGGTCATTGTTCACAAACAAGTTCAAGGATGTTAAAATTAAAGTGAAGTCGGTATGTGGTCTTGAGCTCTCCAGCTACTGATTCAGAAACTAAAACATCTCAACAAATATTTGAAAACCTTGAGCCCAAAAGACCTCTGCACATTTGTAGCTAGAAGCTAAAACACTGGCATTCACAATTTCCTGGAGCAGTGTTTTTAAACATGGAGTTTAGTTTTTCCCCACCTTGCTGTTCTCTTTTAAATCATATTTTGCTCTGTTTTTACTTCTTTTCCAAAGTTATTCCATTGTAAGCCTACCACATGTGGAACAAGGAGTAATGTCTCTAGTGGGAGTTGTAGTTGGGGGAAGCTGCCTCAATTGTTAGGGGCATGTAGTGAGAATTCAAGCACATTGAAAAGACTGTACTTATAGAAAATGCCTGGCACTTGGATTCAGAGTGCAAGACAGGAAAATGCCCTGATTCAGTACGTCCTGCATAGGGTACCAAGTAAGATGCAGAGAGCAAAGCTGCAGGGACAAGACTTAGCATGAGAAGCCACCACCATGAGGCACAGCTCTGAACACTCCTAAACTGCTTTCAAGTCTAGGTAGATGTGAAGAAGTAGTGTGAGAGGTTACTGCACAAACAAGGTGAATATGGATCAATACAAACAGCCAAAGGAGACTTTGGATAAGGAGTGCAACCCAAAACAAGGTAGACAAATACTCATGGGGTATATAAAAGTATCTTGGGAGGGAAAACACATTACCTTTTGAAGGACTTCTCTCCATTACAGAGACTTCTCTCCATTACTGGTCCTTCAATTAGTGTTTTCATAATATTTTTTTTTTATCCTTTGACACAGCAAGTTCAATTATTTTTAATTTTTTTATGCTTAGAAATTCTAGAAATATTTTCTTATAAAAGATATTGTGTCAGCTTAATAGAAGAACACATAAAACCCCAAGTAATCCTTATTTATGGTGTTTGTTGTATGAGTCTAGTCTGTCTTTCTGTCTGTCACTTGGACACTTAACACAGAATGCTGTCTTCTCTTTCTCAATCTGTGACAAAAAGAAGAAATCAAGAACCCTTGGAAGATTTCTACCCTCCATATATACTGTATAGCAACATTCAGAAAGCATTGTGGCCATTGTAGAATTTAATCCTATTGTTAGCAATGGATAGATGAAACATTCAGACTACAATCATGAACCAGACAATCTTCTATAATACTGACTGCATACATATCTTTTATAAATTTATTTAATGAGCAAAGACAAAGTACTTTGGTACATGAAAATTGTAATGAATTATAATTTACATTTTTTATCCAAACAGTTTTTTTCTCACATTATTGCTCTATTATCTGCATCATATGGATTCTACAGAATACATGAGATATTTTTTATCTAGAATAAGTAGGTAACAATTGATCTTCTTTTATATCAGTTGCTTTTCTAGATTAATAATATGTATTTAAATTTAAAATTAAACTAAAAGTTTTTTCAAATTGAAGTTTAAATTGAATTGTACAAGCTCTAAAACACTCATGTCATTTGTAGCACCAGGAGTCATTGCCTACAGCACTTACCAGCTGGCAATCTGGAAACAACCTCCAGCCCTTTTATACATGTGCATCTTAAAGGAAAATAATATTAGATTTCTTTATAGTCTCTCATCAGTTCAGTCTAGCTCTATTCTTACCTATGTCTTTATCCCAAAATTATTCGTGGCATAAATACACACACACACACACACACACACGCACACGCACACGCACACGCACACACACACTCACACACGCATGCACACACGCACACGTGCTCGTACCCACATATACACACACACACACCTGGAAGGTGTTAGAGTTGCTTATAACTGCTTATAAAGTAACCCAATTGCTAGTTGTAAAATTTAACAAACGATGGGAAATTGGGCATGCCACTAAAAGGACTTGAGTAATTTGAAACTGTATATTATTGAGCATATCTGTAGGTAGGTGACAATTATGTTCACTAACTACTAAGTCTTAGAAGGACAAGTGCATGGGAAAGTAACATGATTATGTCTTTTTTGCCATACCTCTATGTATGAAAATAACAATAACATTTACAGCCTACCAGCTTCTCGTAAAGACACAAGGTTAATCTTACTACACCCCCTCCAAATGACTCAGAGACAGATGCTAAGCAACTCATTTCCATGTACTGGAAGAAATGGAGCTGACACTGTATTGTTTGATTCATAGAGTCTTAATTACAGAATGTAAATGTTCTGCAAATGAGCCATTATGCATTTTTCCATTTTGTTCGTTATTTCAGTGAATAAAAAAAAAAAAAAAAAAAAAAAAAAAAAAAAAAAAAAAAAAAAAAAAGCAAAATTGAGCAAATCCACAGTTAAAGACCTGAGTTACATTTGCTGGAAAATAGTATTATCTAAAGAATAATACACTGATTTTTGAGTCCTTGTGAATCCTTTCAGTTTTGTGAATTCACTACATGATCCCCAGGCAAGTGTGCTCTCAGCTTGTGATTCTTTGCAGCTTAGAAAATGAAGACTTAGTCAGCTTCAGATTGATCCACTGACTCTGGAGATTCAAAGAGTGATTTGTAAAGGATGGCAAGCTTTTAAAAGCAAATAAAGAAACACAAAACAAGTATGTGGCTTTAGAATTATTTTTATAAATTCTTTTATCACTTTAGGTGATAGTTTTCTTAATAAGAAATGTATATGAAATATATTTAGAACACTAGAGTCATGCAAAAATTTTATTCATTTATTAATTTTTAAAAAAATTTCACATCGTTTGAATTCTGCTGTATTCTACAGAGAATGACCTTCTTTCTTACCCTTATGGGCACCTTTATCATCCCAGCACACATTCTACCTTTCATATGCTTAAAAGAGAAAAAGGAGAGGAGAGGAATAAGAGCTATGCATATTCTCAATGCAATTGTTTAGGCTATAAACACTCTTCAAAATATTTTTCATTTTCATTTACTGCCTAAACTTGCAGAGCAATATATCTGATCTTACACAACTGAGAGGAAGGAGGGTTTTTGAAAAAGGAATAAAGGGCAAGTGAAATATTAAATCTGATTTCTCCAGATGAATAACATGAGGGAAGGAAAGCAGCTGTGCATCTCATATGGAACCCTCAGACCTACTGTGCTCACCACCCTAAGTCAGTTCTCCATCAAGGCTCATCATGCGAGAATGGAACTAAGATTGGCAAGATCACTCTATTCCTATAACAAATGAACTTGCTTTTTGGTTTCTTTTCTCATTTTCTTTTTATAGGTTTATCTCAGTAAAAATTAGTACAACATGGCATTGGACTGAGCACTTGAAGATAAAGATTAAAGAATTCAAGGCATATTTTATATTATAAAATGACAAAAAAATGTGATATGTCATAATTCACACCCACAAGTGTCTATATTTAACAATCAAGAATATAAAAAATGATTGCATTGTTAGAAACACCTGTGTATTTCATGTCTTCATTCAAAATGTACAGATTAATAAGCCCTTAAGAGGAAATGAGCAAAAGCAAGTATTTGGTGGTGGTAGATAATCATTGGTCCACCCACTCAGTCAAGCTGAGTCCACGTATAAGTCATATAATTATTTCCTTTGTCTCCTCTTTCTCTTTTCTTTAATTTATATTCATGGAATAAAAAGAGTCCTCAAAAGACCCTCTCATCAGAGATACAGTGATATAATACAATCAGGATAATTTTTGGAGTCAGTAACTAACAATGACAACTGCTAAGAAGCATGTTCACTCCATTAGCATCTTGAATTACAGCGTGGTTTTCCTCATGCCATCTCTAAGAAGTCTCATCCTGACTTTGTATCTGAAGAGCACCAGCTCACAATATTTCTCCTGTGGCCATGCTTTCCTGGACCACTGGATGTGTGTGTGTGTGTGTGTGTGTGTGTGTGTGTGTGTGTGTGTGTACACACACACACACACACACACATATATATGTATACACACATATATAGTGAGTTGTGCTTGTCTCCCAACACCAAATTTATGCATTTAATACTCTATAACTCAGAGTATGATTATATGTAATAATAATGTCCTTGGTGGGGTAATCGAAGCAAGGAGACCCTAATACAATAGCATTAGCTTCTTATAAGAAGAAATTTGGACACCTCCAGAAAGGGATACATCTGAAATTTGTAAACAAGCATACACAAGAAGTAGCCACATAGACATACGGAATAAGAACACCCAACCTATAAACCAATCAACAGGGTCTCAGAAAATAAAATTCAAACTGCTTGCCATTTCATCTTAGATAGTTAATCCTCAGAACTATGATAAAATCTATTTTTGCTTACTGAAATAATTAGTATTCAATGGATTTTTACAACATCCCCTACAAAGTCATACAATAGTTTGCATTTACGTTTTGATGCTGTAAATCTGTATTCTTCCCTTATAGAGGTTATTATCCAGTTAACAATAAGTTTATGTAAGCCAAGAGAAAATAAGATAAATATTTAGAAATGAGTTTTTAGAAATTTATTATCAGATATTTAAACATAAAAGAAAATGTAAATTAGATTGAATATCCAAGGATTGTCCCTTCTCAGATATATTTATTTTTATTTCTTTAGAATTTCATACATATACTTAATTAAATGTGACCATATGCATTCCCATTTTCTTCTTCCAACTCTCTCAGACATCCATCTCCCAACATATATCTTCATTATTTTATTTGTAGCCCACTAAGCTTTTCCTCACAAGAATAAATAATTCTAGGGAAAATTACACATAGCTTTTAAGCTCTTAATAAAAAAAAATGTATCTCCCTGAGCAAATACAGTAAGTTCCAAGAATATAGTCTAAATCTTCTGGATAGGGAGATACAACATGTAGATTCTTACATTTAGATATACAATATGCGTCATGATGTCTCAAAGGTAGAGAAGTCAAGTCAGCTATGAAGCTAAATATTCCCAGAGAAAAAATAGAGCTGGTTTATTTAAGTAAATGTACTATCTTAAAATCGAGATTGTAAGATAGAAAAAGAGCTGGCTCGGGTCCTAGATACAGCCAGAATGCCTTCAGAATCCAGCAAGCTACACAGTTCACTTTGTAAAAGATTTAATATGCAACATTTGATATTCAGTTCTTAAAACTGAGGACTCTAAGCTTGAATTAGAATAGAATTATGAGTTCTATAATTGTGGTAATATATCCCAATAGTACACCAGTTCAGTAGAGATAATAGGTATTCATCAAGTATTGACAAAAATTCCTCAGGAGGAGCACAGGAAAACAAAAGGTAGTAGGAAAGGAATTAAGAGTTTCCTTGGATCTTAAAATTCATGCAATAGTGCCCACCTCAAAACTCTGTATTGAATAAACCCTAAATGTTTTGGTATAACTGGCAAGTGCAAATGAAATTATCCTTGCATGGAAGATGATGTGTATGCAATAAACAGAATATTCTGATTATCAAGGGGTAAGTTTATAATTAAGAAATGGAGCTATGCCTGCAATCCCTACATTCTAGAGTAGACTTTACCTGATACACAGAGACTAAAGCACTCCATATGCCATTTTTCCTCTTCAAGTCATTTTCTATAGATCTTCCTGTCTTTTTCCTTCCATTGTATATGTCCACATGTAGAGAGAATATCTTGTGTATTGTATGAATGCATCAGCTGTCAATTATAAAAACCTATGGCCTGTAGGAAATGGGGTAGAATAGAAGGTGGGACATTCAGGAAGTAAAGAAAATTCTGGGATAGGGTCAGGCAGAGGGGATTTGCCCGAGGAAGATGTGATGAAACAGATGCATGATGCCTGAACACAGGATACCAGTCATGTTGCAAAATGTAGGTTAAAGTAAATGAGTTTTAGTAAGTTACGATCTAAGCAGAGAAGAGCCTAGCTATATGACTAAGGCATTAGTAAATATATTTTGAGGTCTGAATCTTATTTTGGAAAGCATGGGGCTTGGAAGAAGAATAGGACCAAATGTCTACATCAATATACTCATACAAATCTGCTGATTCTTTCTCAATAGTTTTGAAGTCCTAAGTCCATTTCTTCTTTTCTACCACTGAAGACTTAGATAACTGACATCTATTAAAAATACCAAAGGGGTTATCCTATCAATAGTTTCTGTACTTTACTATGCCTCTTACATTATATCTTTCTGTCCCAATGTTTCAGCTACAAACAAATTTTTGCTTGATTTCGTTGCTTTTTATTCTGGATTTTAATTATTAGTAGTTTTAACATCTAAACCCAGAATACACAGGTCTAAACAATACCTCTGGATAAAATTCCAATTTTAATAACTCATGAAATAAATGCTTTTCAACAAGAAAATTTACTTAAAGAGCTTTAGCTCTCCCTCATTAATTCTTTAAACAATTTTTATTAGATCCCTACTATGAATTAGTCATTTCTTTAATATATAAAATATAATAATAAAAATAAAATACAATATTTAGAAAATATTAGTCTATATCTTGTTATAAAAATTTTTCCATCTAAAAATTTGCATGTAAAAATCATAACAAGACTAACTTCACTAGATATGTATAATCTCCTAATGATAATTTATAAATAAAAGTACCATAATATCCAAACCAAGAAGTTCACTAAGAAAGCATCAGCTGTGAAAATATACATACTAGTAACATTATACAGACTGAACAAAGTATCTAGCAGCGTATGTATATGTGCATATATGCATAAAATGGTGATTAATGGAAAAAGTGGCTGTAAATCTGAGCAGAGCAAGGAGAGTTACATGGGAAGGTTTAGAGAGAGGAAAATGAAAGGAAAAATTATATAATTATAACTCAAACATTTAAACAATTAAATCATATTTTATAGGAAAAAAATCTTAATTTTAGTTAACAGAAAGAAGAAAAATGGTAGGACTTGTGTGTCACATGAGAAACATTTTTTTCCTCCTATAAGAATGTTCATAATTCACTAATTACCATCAGGACATTAAATTGAAGCATATAACTCTAGGCCCTGTAGCAACTGAATTTTTGTGAGTCTCATATATCTGATGTAATAGTCCAAGGACATATATTAGCTACTTTTTTTTCACTTCTGGTTAAACAAGTCATTTAAGAAAAAAGTTTTTTTCCCTACAATTTGAAGAAGGCACAGTTAATCAAGTCAGGAACAGCATGTTGGTGTGACCATGCAGATGTTCAGCATGCAGAAAATAAAGATGCATACAGGTTCTGTTTCAATTCCTTTTCATTTAGTAAAGGATTCCTGCCCAGGTAATTGTACAGCACATAGAGTAAGTAGGCTCATTTCAGGGAAACTGCTCTAGTGATGCCTTCACAGACATGCTATAAGGCCTGTCTTCTGGATTTTTCTAAATCCAGTTTGGTTGACAATCAAATGATCCATCACAGAAACTAACTGAGCAAGAGTGCGCACTATATGAGACACAACAAAGCTCTGCACTGTCCTTTCTACTGTATAAAGGACAGAGGAGGCTACTGCTACAAGCCAAAGTGTAAGCCCTCACTAGACATTAGGTCAGCAGTTACCTTGATTTTGAAATTTCTACCCTTCAGAACCATGACCAGTAAGTCTTAAAAGGATCTTAGAAAAATAATTCCAAAACAATTGTTTTTAATTTTGATTTGAATTTCCATTAAAAATTAAAATGGTGTCAACAAAAATGACTTGAAAGAAGGCAGTGGTTTGTGAAGAAATTAAATTCTCAATACTAAGGCAAGACTTCTTTCTAATAAATATTTTGAAGATCATTGCTCAGTGTTCTATTTTGGTAATATGATAGTTAACTAACAAATATTATCCTTAAGATGATCAGAAAAGTTTTATGAATCATTATAATGAAGTTTGACAAATTATTTTTATATCGTCAAAATATGATGTGTGCAAAAGCATAATTACCAATTATAAGACATGTAAAATGCTTATTTAAAATCTTTCACATCGTTAAATAAGAAGTGTCTGAATAATATCAGTTTTTCATTAGAATTTTGTACTTCCAATAACACATAACTCAATTTCTCTATCTTTTAAGATAGACAAAGGGGACTATGTTGAAAAGCTAATGCACAGAATGTGTGCTGTTATAGACTAGATTTATGAAGAACAAGATGAGTGTCCCTAACTTACTTAAACTTCTTAAAGCCTTGGTATTGCCTCTCCCCATAACCATTATTGTTTATTAAATAAGTATTATCTAATGGCTGTCTAAGGAAATAGATTCTCTGGTCATAACAAAATATACTTATTTAACTAGGAACATCATGCAAATTTCAGGAAGGAAAGGTCAACTATTATATTAATAACTTTTAAATGCTGTCAGCTCACAATCTAAAATAAAAATCCAATATAAGTGATAATATTTTCCTTAGCTTTATTTTGGTTTGTTTTATTGCTGGTTGTTTTTGTTTATGCAGAATGCAGAGTTGATCATGGGGCCCCACATATGCCAGTGGAGCTAGAGTACTGAACTGCATCTACAGCTCTTCTTTTTTCTTTTACTTTGGAACAGAGCTCCACTAAGAAAACCAGGCTACATCCTTGAAAACCTGCCACTCAGCTTCACAAGAAGCATAGATGCCAAACTATGCCTAGCTGAAGTTCGTTATTTAAGGTTGAAGTTAACCTACTTTGGAGGAGCAGGTGCATACATGTGCATGTGTGTGTGCATGTATCTGTGTGTGTTTGATATATTGGCATGTTCCTTTAGATAAGGAATTCAAAGATACTTGTCTCTAGAGGTATCTTTGAAATTTATGGTCACAGATATAAAACTCAAATATTTGCCCCCAAAGAGTATAAAATATCAAAAATGTTATGACTTTGTCTGAGAAAATGTATATCATTTCTTGCCACAAGCTCAAAACTGTAAAGTCAAATGAAACCACCAGTGCTTGTGCACAACATGACTAATCTCTTTCCATTTCCCCTGAAGTTGTAATAGTGAAATTTAATGATCCAGAATTCCATATACATATCTACAAATTATACTTTCAGACTTCCCAGAAGCAAATATGACTATTAAGCATGTAAGTACCCAGAATCTCTGTCTCTAACTGGGACACATGACACAAAGAATCAAGCTGAATTAAAGAACAGAGTCCACTTATAAAAAACACACAACAATACAAATGGATACACTATCACCACCCTATCATCTAGTACTGAGATAAATAAAGCTCAATATAATATGCTTAACTTCAAGATAGATAGATAGATAGATAGATAGATAGATAGATAGATAGATAGA
>JANHMN010000004.1:143036519-143058627 GCA_030674055.1 Rhabdomys pumilio | reverse complement strand
TAGATAGATAGATAGATAGATAGATAGATAGATAGATAGATAGATAGGAATTATATAACAAAACAACAAAAGTGACTACATAATTTGGAAATCAATTCAGTGATAAAATATAATTGTAAATATATATTTACCTAATGCTACCGTGCTCAGTTCTATTAAACACACACTTATTGATTTGAAGAGGGACTTAGACACTATTGCAATAATATAGAGAAATCCATTATTCCTAGCAAGCAGGTCTCCTATATGGTATTTTTTGTCTGTTCTGTTTAGAAAAAGAGAGCAAGAGAAATGGAATATAAACCTAAGTAGTAATGATATGGAGAGGATCTGCAATGAGTTGGGAAAGGAAAAAAAAACAATCAAAATATATTGTGTGAAAAAAATATAAAGAATTAAAAAATACAAAAAAAAATCTATATACTTTGTAAAAAAAAGTTGACTACAATTATCTTATTTGGAAAAGGCAAGTGAGTACTGTAGCATATGTATGAAAGTTGGAAGGACAAGTTGGAAGGACAAGTTGGAGTCAGTCTCTCTTCTCCCAAGTGATACTGTGACATTAAATTCAGTCATTAAGTTGACAGCAGGTACCTTTACCTACTAAGACATCACTTGGGCCCAAAAGTTAACATTCTCTTGTCACAATTTATAAGTTTTCCAGACCCTATATTTGACCATAAAAAATATACTAAGAAATCCACAGAAAATTAAATTGTATTTTTTTTCAGTCAAAGTGGGATGAAATTAGGGAATCACACATCAAAAAATCAATAATATAAATTAATAGAAACTGAATATCATACCTTTGAATGAATGACACATCATTAAAAAAAATCAAAGAATATTTTAATTTTTCTCAAAACAAAATGTAAATGTAGGTGCAATACTCTATATTTATTAAAATATTTGTGGCAATAAGAAACTACATCAAAAAAACATATTTCAAAAAGCATAGTCAAGATACATTTCATGATATTCAAAAATTCCAAAAAATTTTTAAAAGAGAGACAACTAAAATAATCATGACATAGATACTACAAAATTAAAAAAAATAAATGAAATAGAAAGCTCTGTTGCATAGAAACACAATTGGAAAAGTTTCAGATAGACTAATAACAGTTACAAAAGAAAAGTTCAGCTAGATAAAATATGAGATTTAAGAACAGATATGATGGTTAATATCAAAGAAATATAAATCATTATTTGAGAATATTATGAAGAACTATCAGTAACACTTTAGGACATCTAAATAAAAATTCTGTAGCATATAGCCTATGAAAACACATAAGTAGACACATAGAATAAAGATACAGAAATTAAGCCACATATCCATAACCAATTTATTCTCAAGAATTATTTTTTAAAAAGCACCATATAGGAAGTACAGTCCCTTCATATGCTAACAGAAAGACTGGTGATATTGTGCAGAAGCTTGAAATTTCCTCCTGCCTCATCTTAGAATAGTTCAAAAATTATATGTGTAAAATTTATATTAATAAAGCTAATAGAAAAAAATAAGAAAAATATTTCTTAGTATACTATAATTTGATCACAAAGGGAAAACCAAAGCAAGCCATTGGCAGTATAATTACAACCTAGAGAGTGATAGAAACTGTTTGTAATACTATGAATCTGACAAAGGGTTAGTATCCAGAACATATAGAAAACTCAAAAGACAGCAGTAAAAAAACAAGTCACTGAAAATAAGTCAATACCAGCTCAAATATGACTTATTAAGGAAGGAGTGATGGTTGGTACAAGAGTAGCATGACCATGATAGGTAATAACCAACAGTTTTCTGACAGGACTGGAGGAATATTTCACAGGAAACAATTCATACTTGTTGCTATAGACCTGGTCAAAAGCCTGTGGCTGAGGAGGCAATTGGTCCTGGGCTGGAAATCTACCACTAGAATTTTGTTCATTTGACATGCTGTAAAAAAAATCTACATACTCATGCTAATATTCAAATAAGAATTGAATTAGACTTAGACTCCATCACAGATATTTCTTATTATGAGAATAGGGAGGTGTAATTCAGAAGACTTATGACTGGTCAAAATACTGAGAAAAAGTGACAGCACAGTGTTTTTCCCTAAGTGGTACCTTTGTCAATGTCACTATCACCACCACAACCACTACTTCCCACTCCTCACCCAAAAAGGATCAGGAAACAAGGCAGAAGACAGGGCATAAAAATGTAACAGCCAAAAGATGGTGAGATATGTTGGAGGGAGGGGAGATGTCTCTTGTACATGATGTAAACATTGCATTCACAAACTCAATGAAATTATTGTTACTTGTATAAGATGATGATGATGATAATGATGATGATCATATGTGTATTTGTGTTGTATATAATGAAATTCAGTGATTTTATTTTTGTCTTACATTGCTTTGTCTTATCCTCCTTCATTTTTTTGCTATAGCCATCCTTTCAAACATATACTTCTACAATTTCATATCTTCTTTTTGTATATGAGACCCTGATTTTAATTTTGAAGCTACACTGCTCCCTGGGGGGACAATTAACTAATAGGTATTAAGGAAGGAGTATCATTTTCTTCAGTGATATAGCCAATTATAAGTGTTCCTTTTTCCATTAAATAACCTTTAACCCAGATTTTAATTAAATTCAAAAGGGTCACACACAAAAAGAAGATGTAAAAATAGTAGGAAAGTATGCTTGAAAGAAGGGTTTCAGAAAAAAAATGAGGTGGGGGGGATGAAAGACGTTGATGGGGATTAGAATTATTAAAATTCAATTTACATATGTGTATTCATTTTATATTGACTATTAGTCATCAAGGAATACAAAAGGAAACTACAGTGAAATGTTATCTCAGGCTAATAAAATAAGGTGATTATCAAAACATGATGCTTATGTAAGTATGTGGGAAAAGATGGTATCATCTATGATGCTGATAAGGAAGTAAATAGCCACTGCAAAAACAGCATGAGATTTTCTCAAAATACTACAACCATGTCTATCAAATGATCTAGCCGTCCCATTATATCTAAAAGAAATGGAATCACCATGCCAGTTAGATATTCATAGTCCTGTGTTTATCACAGTAGTATTTGACCTGAGATGAGCCTGGAACACAATCAAAGTTGGATGGATGAAGCAAAGCAGAAGAAATGTTAATGTTATAATCTTAAACTGTAGCAAACCCCTTTTATTGGCAAGAAAATTGTTATTTTAAGGGAAAAAAATCTGATGTTGTAATACAGGTGCTGTATGTTCTTTCTCGTGTGTAGAAGCTAAAATGTTGTTCACTTGTTCAGCTGACTGTAGAATTATGATTACTGAAAACTTGGGAAATGGAGGAGTCTAGAAGATAAAGGGGATGGGGTTGTATAGTACATCCAAAGACCAAAGATACGAGCTGGTATTCTGAGTTCACAATGGCCTAGTCTATGCTTTATGAAAAATGAGAAGTGAGGGCTAAGACACTGATATACTAAACAAAAATGCTAAATACAGGAAAATACACATGACCCTGATTTGATCAGTGTATACAGTATGAATTTGTTAAAATATCATTCTGTATCTCAATAATAGATATCATTAACAAACATTATCTATATGTCTGCATGTGCTTATGAATGTGTAGATATGTATGCAAAAATAAGTTCCATATTTTTATGGAGTCCAGAAGTTGATTCTGGGTATCCTTCTTGATTACTTTCTATTTTATTTTGGTTTGAACACAAAATCTCTCACTGAAACCAGACTTCATCATTTTAGCTAAATTGGCTGGCCACTGAGACCCCAAGATCTAATGGCTCCAGAGTCTTCAGATATAGACATCTGTTAAATGAATGAACATGATGGAAACTCAAGCCTTCATGCTGGTTCTACAAGAACTCTACCTACTGATCCATCTTCCCAGGTCTTTTGTCTATTAAGCTATATAAAATAAAAAATCTTCCACCTTCTATATTATGAGTCTTGAACACCAGAGTGCATTGAGCTATTTTAATGCTAACTAAAATATCTCAAGTTCTTGAGAAGCTGTCCCTAACTCAGTTTGCTGCCTGTGGATGCTGTTCACCTAACTGGGCTGCCTTACCTGCCTTTCAGTGGGAGAGTATATACCACATCTTGAAATGATTTGATGTGCCAGTTTGGGGTTGGTACCCAGGGCAGAGAGGGCTCCCCTTCTCAGAGAAGAAGGGAGGTGGAATAGAGGAGGAGCTGTGTGAGAGGGGAACTGGGAGGCGAGGGAAAGATGCAATCAAAATGTAAAGTGAAAAGGTAAATAAATTAATGCAAGAAAAATACCTCCAGTTCAGTTTAATGATAATCACTGTCCATAATATGATAATGTCACTTTTGTTTCCCCTCACAAAATATCTTACCTTAATTTTCCAACAACTTCTGCAAAATTTAGCAGTTATAATAATCAATATTGCTTGCCATAGTTTAGTCTAAAGATAAATACATAAGTGAACCAATGATTTTTTTATCTTTTGACAAAATTATTTGTTAATCACATAGAATGTTTCTCTTTGACATATGAAATCTGACCCTAGCCAAAAAAATTAAAATTCTCACCTTGAGGAGTTAGAAATGTGTGGATTAGAAGTGTGTGAAAAATGTGCAGAAGTCAAACAAAGGACACAATCTGATAGACACTGAGAGGGCTTTCCTTCTACCTCATTACTGTAAAATTCAGCACTACTCATGTGGAGAACAGAAGAAGTATTACACACTTTAAAGAGCTGTGGAACATTGGACTCTATGCACAAAATGTCATTGGCATCCTCACCACCTCTGAAACAAAATATCTCCAACAGCCAAGTGATTCTGTGGTGACTAAAGTACTCCTGATTGTGAAAATACTTCACTTAATACATTTTTATTGCTTTTCTGGTTATTAATGGAATAAGAATGTGTTTAAAAATCATATTACTCATATAAGAAATAAAAATACTTTAGATCATCAGTATTTTACTTTAGTCATTTCAATTCAATTATTTTAGTTTATTGGATGTTAAATAAAAAGTACATGTCAAATTATCACTTCCTCTCTCTTCTAGTCAACACCCCCAACCTGCAATCGCAGAGCTGCATATTTCTCCCCTCCCACTCCACAGCCCATTCTGTTTCCCAAGAAGCCTGTTCTAATTAGAGACACAGGTGAGACCCCAGCCCTATCCCCTTCATGTTCAGACCTCACAGATCCCAGCAGATGTGGGCTCTGTCCAGCCCTGTTAAAGTTTCATCTCATTTTCAGTCCATACCTCTACCCTCTACCTGCACTCTCTAATCAGCATGAAGTCCCTCTACCCTACAGCTCTTTGTGACTCCCAGGAGACCTGTTCTAACCCAGGATACACAGCTCCACCTGCCTCCAGTGAGGCCTGCTCCAACTCAGGACACCAAGGATGACCAAGACGAGAGACAATCAGATGGTGAAAGGCAACTGCAAGGACATAATCAAGAAAATCTAATGCAATATGGCACTCTCAGAACCCAACTCTCCTACTACAGCAAATCATGAATATCCTAACACACCTGAAGAACAATACTGTAACCTTAAATCAAATCTTATGAAGATGATAGAGGCCTTCAAAGAGGATATAAATAATTCCCTTAAATAATTGCAGAAAAGCTGTCAAACAGGTAGACATACTTAAAAAGAAAACAAATAAATCCCTTAAAGAAATATGGGAAAATACAATCAAACAGGTCAAAAAATTAACAAATGGTTCAAGACTTAAATATAGAAATAGAAGGAATAATGAAAATTGGGCAGCCCTGGAGAAGAAAAACCTAGGAATGAGAACAGGAACTACAGACACAAACATCAACAGAATAGAAGACATGAAAGAATCTCAGGGGTAGAAGATACCATAGAAGATATTATTAAACATCAGCCAAAGAAAATGCTAATGTAAAAAGATACTAACTCAAAACATCCAGGAAATTTGGAACACAATGAAAAGAACAAAACTAAATATAATAGGAATAAAAGACAGTGAAGATTCTCAGTTCAAAGGGCCATAAAATACCTTCAACATAATCATAGAAGAAAACTTTTTTAACATAAAGAAAGGGGTAACTATAAACACACACAAAAAGCCTATAAAACATCTAATAAACTAGACTAGAAAGGAAAATCCTCTTGACACATAATAATCAAAACATGAAATGTACAGAACAAAAAGAGTATTGAAACTTGCAAGGGAATAAAAGCCAAGTAACATATAAAGGTAGACCTATCAAAATTACACCAGACTTCTCAACAGAGACCCTAAAAGCCAGAAACACCTAGACAGACGTCATGCAGACCCTAAGAGAATATGAATACCAGCTCAGACTACTATACCCTGCAAAACTCTCAATCATCATAGATGGAAAAAAAAACAATATATTCCATGACAAAACCAAATTTAAACAATTTTTCTCCAAAATGAAAACAAATCTTTCTTCCAGACCTGCAGAGTATGCTAGAAAGAAGATTCTAACACAAGTAGGGTAACTACATGAAGAAAACAAATACAAGAAATTAATCATCTCACAACCACCCCCAAAAAAATCACAAACTCACAGTACTATCTCCAACAAAATAACAAAAACTGCAAATCATTAGTCAATGATATCTATCAGTAGCAATAAACTCATTTCACCAATAAAACAACACAGGCTAATGGACTGAATAAACAGTATTCATTATACTGCTACATACAAGAAAAACAACTCAGTTATAGTAGGAAAAAATGGGGCTACTTCTATGTATACACCAGGGACCAAGCAGCCACAAAATTATCTCCTATAGGAAGACCTAATTGAGGACTGCCTCAGAGACCAAGGATTGCACTGGTGTAGACAATACCAGTCAATCAAGAACTGCTGTTTAAAAGAGATACTTTCTTGGGACAAATGGGGTATGGGTAGATGTTGTTAAAACAACTTACAGCAGTGTTCAGATAACCTTGCTGCTGCCTTCCTCACCTGCTCTAGAAATCTGTGTTGCTTACTCAGCTATCACCTCTCCCCCAATCCCTAAGGATAGGTAGGGTTGGGGTGAATAGTCCAGGGTACAAACAACACTCAGCCACAAAGATAGGCATTACCTGAGTAAATAGTGAAAAAGGTTTTCCAAGCAAACAGTTCCAAGAAACAAGCTGAGGTAGCCATTTAATATCTAATTAAATAGATTTTCAACCAAAAGTAATCAAAAGAGAAGGGGAAGGATACTTCATACTTATCAAAGGAAAAATCCAACAAGATGTATACTCAATTATGAATATCTATACCCCAAATGCAAGCACAACCACAAACATTAAAAAAAAATTATACTAAACCTCAAAACACACATTGAAGCCCACAGTAGTAGTAGGAGAATTCAGCACCCCACTTTCGCCAATGAACGGGTCATAAAAACAGAAACTAAATAGAGAAGCAATGAAATTAACAGATACTATGAAACAAAGGTTTTGACAGATAACTATAGAACCTTCCATCCAAAAACAAAGTAATATACCCCGCTATCGACATCTCACAGAACCTTCTCCAAAACTGACCATAAAATAGGACATGATACAAATCTCAACAGATACACAAAGAGATCACCCCATGAATAAAGACTGGACTTGAACAAAGACAAAAACAAAACAAAAGCACCAGAAAGTCCACATACTAATGATAACTGAATAACTCTCTACTCAATGATCACTTAGACAGGGAAGAAATAAAGAAAGAAAAACTTAAAAATGTTCTAGAATTCAATGAAAATAAAGGCACAACATACCCAAATTTATGGGGCACAATGAAAGCAATGCTAAGAGGAAAATTCATAGCACTACATGTCTTCATAATGAAATTGAAGATATCTCATACTAACAACTTAAGAGTAAACTTGAAAGCTCTAGAACAACAAAAAGTAAACAGATCCAAGAGGAGTAGACAGAAGGAAATAGTCAAATTCAATGCCAAAACAAATAAATTAGAAATGAAGAGAACAGGAGAATGCCAGGGTGGGGAGGCAGGAATGGGTGGGTTGGTGGGTGAGGAAGGAACACCCTCATAGAAGCAGAGGAGAGAGATGGGATAACTGGTTGGGGGGACCAGGAAAGGGGATAACATTGGACATGTAAATAGAGAAAATATCAAATAAATAAATAAATAAATAAGTGAATAATGAAAATGTAAAAAAATAAAAATTTTATTGTCCAAGGAAAAGTTTTAACAAAAACAGAAATAAAAAAAAAAAAACAAATAAAGAGATCAATACAAACTATCAACAAAACCAAAAAAATGGTTCAGAATTGACAATCTCTTAGCCAAACTTACTAAAAGACAGAAAGACAGCATCACAGTTAACAAAATCAGAAATAAAAAGGAAAACAACAGGAATTTTTTTTAAAAAATATTAGGATTTACGTCCAAAGCCTATACTCTACAAAACTGGAGTATCTAAACAAAATGGGTGCTTTTCTAGACAGATACCCCCATAACCAAAGTTAGATTAAGGTCAGGTAAGCCATTTAACAAGTTCCATAACCCCTAACAATATATGATCAGTCATTATGAACTTCCAAACCAAAAATAAATAAATAAATATATAAATAAATAAATAAATAAATAAATAAATAAAAGAATATGGCCAGATGGAGTTTCAAAGAAGAGCTAATACAAATTCTCCTCAAACTATTCAACCAAATAGAAACAAAAGAAACAGTGCCAAATTCATTCTATAAGGCTACAATTAGCCTGATTTCTAAACTCCACAAAGACTCAATGTAGAAAGCGAACTTCAGAAATATTTTGCTCATGAATGTCAGCAAAAAAATACTTAGTAAAATTCTACACATCAAAAGCATAATTCACCATGATCAAATAGGCTTCATTTCAGAGATGTAGGGATAGTTCAGTATTCAAAAATCTGCAATATAATCCACTACATAAACAAACTCAAAGAAAAAAATTCAGAATCACATCATTTGATAGGGAAAACACTTCCACAAAATTCAACAACCCTTCATGTCAAAAACATTGGGGAGAACATGAATTCAAGGCACATACATAAACATAATAAAAGGAATATGCATCAAGCCAGTAGCCAATGTCAAATTAAATGGAAAGAAATATAAAGCAATTCCACTAAAATTAGGTACAAGGCAAAGCCACCCACTCAATCCCTATTTATTCAATCGAGTACTTGTATATAGTACTATAAGAATTACACCAGACTTCTCACCAGAGACTATAAAAGTCAGAAGATCCTGAACTAATATCATAAAGACACTAAGAGAACACAAATGCCAGCCCAGACTACTATACCCAGCAAAACTCTCAATCACTATTGATGGAGAAACAAAGATATTCCATGAAAAAAACAAATTTACACAATATCTTTCCACAAGTTCAGCACTTTATAGGATAACTGAAGGAAAACTCCAACACAAGGAGGGAAACTACAACCTAGAAAAGGCAAGGAAGTAATCTTCCAACAACCCCAAAAGAAGATAGCTACACAAACATAATTCCACTTCTAATAACAAAAATAACAGGAAGGAACAATTATTTTTCCTTAACATCTCTTAACATCAATGGACTCAATTCCCCAATAAAAAGATGTAGACTATAGAACTGGATGCATAAACAGAACCCAGAATTTTGTTGTATACAGGAAATGTAACTCAGTGACAAAGACAGACATTACCTCAGAGTAAAAGGATGGAAAACAATCTTCCAAGCAAATGGTCCCAAGAAACAAGCTGGAGTAGCAATTCTAATACCAAATAAAATAGACTTACAGCCACTGGGAGCTGCGGAAGAACTGAGACACAAGGGCATAGGGACTGGCCTGCAGCCCGAGATGAATGAGGGAGAAGAGAAGCCCCAATAGCACCCCTGCCTTCAGGCAGAGACTCTTGGTACAGCACTTGTTTGGCTTGCTTGAATTGACAGCCTCTACAGTGAGAACATAGAGAAGTATTTTAGCAAGAGATTAGGCAGTGTCAGCGGCTCATTAGTCAAATGCCTTCTCTGTGGCTCCTCACAGTGTGGCCCCAAAGACATGAGAAAGTCCATGGTTTCAAAAGGTTTATTGTCATGGTGGAAAGTATATAAATCTGACTGTACTCCCCCCAATCTCAGGGCAGACCTGAGTTAAATAGGGAGGGAAGAGGGTCTGGGAACAAATGCTTAATTGTCTATACCCTCTGGCCTTCAGGTATCTCATTAATATGGATATCTCTCAAGGCCCTGAGGCCTGTAGTCATACCCTCTACATGTGGAGGAGCTGATAGGGGCGTTGTCCTACATGACTGAAAGGTGCTGATCAATGAAGGTCTTAGAGCAAGTGTCAGGAGCCTGGAATCTGGGAGTGTGGCAAAATGTATGCTGTCCCTTGCAGGGTCTCCGAACATTTCTAGCCAGTGCTCTACCAAAAACCAAGCTATCCTTTTCACAGTCCCACAACACCCTTCACAATAGCCACAAATAATATAAAACATATTTTGGTGTAAATTTAACCAAGAAAATAAAAGATTTGTATGGCAAGATCTTCAAGTTCCTGAAGAAAAAATTTGAAGAAGACCTCAGAAGATGGAGAGATCCCTTATGCTTATAAATAGGTAGAATTAACATAGTAAAAATTGTCATCTTACAAAAGCAATCTACAGATTCAATATGATCACCATCAAAATTCCAACACAATTTTTATAAACCTTAAAAAAAGCAATTGTCATCTTCATACAAAAACAAAACAAACAAAACAAAACAAACAAACAAAAAAACAGGACAGCCAAAATAATCCTGAACAATAAGAGTCTCTGGAAGAATCACCATTCCTGACCTAAAGCTTTACCAAAAAAGCAATAATGCTAAATCTGCATGGTATTGGTACAGAAACAAACAAACTGATTAGTGGAATCAAATCAAAGACACAGAAATAAATCCCAGGCCTATAGACTCTCCATTTTTGATAAGGAATTCAAAATCATACAATGACAAAAAAAGCATCCTTAACAAATGGTACTGGACTAACTGGATGTTTACATGTAGAAGAATGAAAGCATTTATCACCCTGCACAAAACTCAAGTCTAAGCCCTTACCAACCTAAGACAGAAAAGCATTGCTTTTGATAATGCATAGTCCATGATGGGTAAGGGAGACATTCTTATCAGAACAACTTAAGACAGGCTCAGTCTTGTTTATGAAATAAAAAGGGTGAGATGTGGAGACCTTTTGGGACTGCTTGGCAGGAATCTGACATTAGGCCAGAATAAAGAATTAATTTCAGGCAGGAATCTAAACCTTAGGCTAGAACAAAGAAATGATTTAAGGCAGGATTCTAAATCTTAGGCTAGAACAAGAAAGTAAGTTCAGATATTTTGGTCATCCTGATAAGCCCTTAGAAATAGTGATTACAGGAGTGATCACAGAACTTTGTTTATTGCCTTAATTGTTCTTTGACTATTTGTGTTTATTGTCTTGCTTGTTCCTTGACTATTGGCATCTATTGTATTGCTAGTTCCTCGATCTAGAACTGACTTTAATACTTGCATGCAATTAAAATGGTATAAAAGCATAAAGGAGAAGGAGGCTTATGGGAGGACATAGGGAAAGGGGATAACCTCTGAAATGTAAATAAATAAAATATCCTATAAAAAAAATTTTAAAAATCTCAAGTCCAGGTGGATCAAGATCTGAAGACAAAACAGGATACATAAAATCTCATAGAAGATAACGTCTAAAAAACCCTTGTGTGCATTGGTACAGGAGACAAGTTCTAAACAGAACACCAAAGGCTCAGGTCTAAGATCAAAATTAAAAACTGGGACCTCATGAAACTGAAAACTGTCTGTGAGTCAAAGGACACTGTCAATTGGAAAAAATGGTAACCCACACATTAGGAAAAATATCTTCACCAACCCTTCATCCTACAAAGGGCTAATATCTGAAATATATGAAGAACTCATGACTCCAAAAAAACAAGTAACCCATTAAAAAATGAGTACTGATCTAAACAGAAAATTATCAACATAGGAATCTCAAATGGCTGAGAAGAGCTTAAAGACATGTTCATCATCCTTAGTCATCAGGGAAATGCAAATCAAAATGACCCTAAGATCATACCTTACATCAGTCAGAATGCCTAAGATCAAAAATGCAATCAACAGCACATGCTGGCAAGGTTGTGAAAAAAGGGTATACTCTACCATTGATGGTGGGATTACAAACTGTACAACTACTCTTGAAATCAATCTGATGGTCTCAGAAAATTGGAAATAGTTCTACCTGAAGATTCATTATGACACTCCTGGGAACACAACCAAAAGATACTCCACCATACCAAAAGGAGAAGTGTTCCATTGTAACATTCATAGCAGCATTATTTGTAATAGCTATAAAACTGGAAGCAACCCAGGTATCCATCAACCAAAGAATGGATACAAAAATGTGATTCATTTATACAGTGAAATATTACTCACCTATCAAAAACAAGGACACCATGAATTTTGCAAGCAAATGGATGGGATTATAAAATGTCATCCTGAGTGAGGTAAACCATAAGGAAAAGGACAAGAATGGTATGAGTGATAAGTGGATATTACCCAAAAAGTTCAGAATACCTATGATATACACCACAGATCCAAAGAAGGTAAATAAGAAGGCCCAAGAAAAGATGCTTGAATCCCACTTAGAAGCTGTAACAAAAGAGTCATGGGAGGCAGAGAGAAGGAGGGACCTGAGTGGGAGGGCAGAAAAGGAAAAGAACAGGGAGACAGGATCAAGTATGTGGAGAGGTAGGGGAGAGGACCAGAGGGCCAGGAGAATAAATGGAAATATGTAGCTGCCTAAGTTGGGGGTTAGAGGGACTCTCTAGAAAGTCTGAGAGACCTGGGATGTAGGGAACCTCCTAGAAGTCAATGCAGATGACCTTAGCTAAAATGCACAACAGTGGGTATATGAAACCTGGAGAGATGATCTCCAGGAGCCAGAGAGGACTCAGGTGAATAAATGGGAACACCAACCCACTTACAAAATTTTCACCCCATAATTGGTTATGTCTAAAAGAAATGCAGGGACAAAGATGGAGCATAGACTGAAGGAGTGGATGACCAGTGATTGATCCAACTTGATACACATCCCATGAGCAGGCAACAATCTCTGACACCCTTAGTGTACTATGTTGTGTTTGCAGACAGGAGCCTAGCATAGCTATCCTCTGAAAGGCTCTACCCAGCAGCTGACTGAATGAGATTCATATGCCCACAGCCAAACATTGGCTAGAGGTTGTGGATCCCTATAGAAGACTTAGGAGAAGGATTGAAGGCCCTAAAGCTGATGACAACCCCACAGGAAGACCTAACTTGGATCATCTGATTTGGACCTATAGGAGCTCCCAAACACTAAATATAAACCAAAGAGCATACACAGGCTGGTTGGAGGCCCTGGCACATATCCAGCAGAATGCTGCTTTGTCTGCCTCAGTGAGAGAGGATCCAGCAGAGACTTGATGTACCAAGGTGGGGAGACACCTGTGAAGGAAGCACCCTCTCAGAGGCAAAGGGGAGGAGGGATAAGGGAGGAACACTGCAAAAGGTACTCAGGAAGAAAAAGCATTTAGGATGTAAATACACAAATTAATTAATAAAAATAAATAATATCATTAAAAAATTTCTTCTCAATATTCAATATGAGCAGTTACCCATCCTATACATTATCCTTTAAAAATGAATTTTGAATGTCCTGTAATGTCCAACTAGATGTCAAGGATTATTTTATTATTTTCTTTTCTGTGTCTGTCTCTTCTCTTGCTCTTTAGAGAAACTCCTTTGATCACAAGCCAGGCTTCAGAAGAATGATATAATGAGGTCTCTGTCCAATAAGAAAATGATTCCAAACAATGGACTTGAACCATTTGTTTAGAAAAGAATATATGGGGTCAAATTACCAGTTCTGTAGTGACTCAATCAACCAACCCCAAGTCCTTTTTATTCCAATATTAACATTATTCTGTCATATAAGAGGAAAGTCATATAATAGTAAATCAAATCCAAAAAACATTTCAGTTTTTATTTCCCTAAAGGAAGAATCTTCTTTAGTTAAAAGCAATGTTATAATAACTTCTGCATATTGATAACACCATGCTAGGTGCTAGAGAATTACATGCAATCTTTAATGCATTAATAAGTAAGTTATGCATTATAGGTAGCTACAGTGACAGGATCCCAGAAAGATCTGCAAAACACAGTGAAATTTCTGAAGTTAAAGATATCAGTGAGGGAGATCAGAGCAGGCCTGGTAGAGGAAGTAGCATTTACAGTCCCTCTTAGAGGATAACAGGAGTTTGCTATGCCACCCATCATAAAGAAATGGAGGTAGTTCCTAGTAAAGAAATGGTTAGCCTGAAGGACAAGGAAAAAAACAGGGATTATACATTAGTATGTGAGGGGGGCAGAGAAGTGGATGGGAACTTACTGTTGTCAGTTCTATGGTCTCAGTTTTCACATTCTCATCTCCATGGTAACAATTTTAAGTCCAGGTAGCATGGCCATTCAGTTTCTAAAGGGCAGAAATAGCTGTCTGGCTATTAAACAATAAACACTAGGCTAAAACTTAGGGGCAGTGGATACTCCAGCATGGCCTCACACTCCCTTGTAATGAAGAATGACCTTGCAGTTGATTATAGGTCTCCAATAACAGGTCCTTTTTTCTGGTGTTGGGGATAGACCCCAGAGTTTTGTGTATGTTATCTGAACTAACAGTTTAGCTATATTCTTACCACTCAAATATTCCATATATTATATGTTCTGTTAAATGAAGGTCCGATGAAATAGCTCAGCAGGTAAAGGCAATTGCCATCAATCTGGGTGAGTTTGCATCACATGGTAGAAGCAGAGAACCAGAACCCACTCATGCAAGTTGTTCTCTGGCCTACACACACACACACACACACACACACACACACACACACTCACTCACATGTTCACAAGCATTCACAAATACATTTTCACATACACACATGTACAATACACACACGTGCTCACAAGCATGCATGAACACATTTGCACATGTATGCATGTGTACACACACACGCATACACACAGAAACACACCATTTGTAGCATACACTAAAATAAATTAAAATTTTTAAGTTATATGAAATACAAACACATCTGGAATGCTTTATTCTCTCACCTTGCCTCGTAGTACTCTAAATGTCTACTAGGCAGCCCCTCCCACATGACACACTCCAGCACATATCTGTCTATGCCTCTCATTCCTTGCCTATAATCTGCTAAATTTCCTAAAAGCCAACAAAGCAATCTTTGTATCTCTGGGCTTCAGTGCCTGAGAAGCATTTTTAAATATCCACTGGTAGTAGAACTATTGAGACTGTATTTCTGTCTTTCCCCACATCGTGTCAATATAGTTAAAAGAGATCATAAAAGTTGAGCAAATAAAACATTTTAGTTCTTTTCACCATGTCATATGCTCTGTGTGAATTTCAGAATTTAGAGATTCTCAAATACATAGAAAACTTGCTGATCACATGTTCCATGTGAGAGTGAGGGTGATGAATTTGTTTCAAATATTAAGCTTAAAACTATATTGATTTTTGTGGTAATGGTGTAATTTCTAGGTATTTGTTGTAATAACAAATGGTATTCAAAATTACTGCTATTCAGGGGTAACTTGGTAGGTAATTAGCAGAGTGTCTCACTTATGCACTCTAATGAGAAGAGCGCCATTACTGATCAGAGTGTGAAAGATTCAAGGATAACACCATAAAATGCAGTTTGCTTAGTTCAGTAAATATATGTTTGCTTTATTTACAAGAGCCCATAGATTACTCAATTGCATAATATGCTGGTGTATTAGAGGAGATAAAATCTCACTAACCTGAGCCCTCACTGGAGGCCTCTGCTATTAAATTTTATTAAGAACTGGGATAAAATAATTCTTTTTAGAGTAGGAATTACAGTGCCTGCTGATGATAAGTGAATGAGCACTAGACAAAAAAGAGAGAGGACTGCAGATTTTCAGGGACAGTGTGGCTGATCAGTGACCATTACGCTCTGACCTTGCCCTGTCCATTCCCAGAGGTACTTCAGGTCACTTCACACAAACAGATAACAGAACAGCTAAATGTCCTGGAATGAGTTCTGCTGCATTTGGAAATATAAAGGCCACTCTTGAAATGTGTGGATGAATATAGGTTTTGCTATTAGGCCCAAAAGCAGCCACAGAGCCAAGGGTGGCCTTCCACAAAGGGACCCTTTAAAAAAAAAAAAAAAAGATGGTCTTCTGTAGCTCCTATGGAGCTGGCCATGGGGTAGACAGATAATAAGAAAGACAAGACCAGATCAGACCAAGCATATTGAGCAAAAGTCTGAACTGGTTTGTCTTGTCTGCTTCAAGAGGATTTGAAAACAGAAGCGTTCCAAAGAAAGTGATCTTTTATAATCAAACTCTGTGGGTGTGGCATAATCTAACACAAAAAGAGGAAATTCCCAGGGAGCTAATTGTTTTCATGCTAGTGTTCACTTGCTGTTTTACTGGAAGTGACCTAACCGGGTAAATTAAAGTGCTCTAACCAGTTTTAGAGAACCAGGATTTGTTCAAATTTCTAAACAAAAGTTCAAATGAAAATGTTAAGTGGACATTTGCCTTTGATCTGTTCAAAATTAAGTTTCTTCTATAGCATTTGTTGAAAATAGCTCAGTTGTTCAACATGTACTACACATACAAATGCCTGTTCATCTCCGTGCCATTTTAACGTTCGAAAGGCAGAAGACATTCAGAACAGCTAATGGGGGGGATTTTTTTAATAATTCTAATACAAAGAAATGATGACTAATTGAAGTAGTAAATATGCAAATCTTTATGATCTATTACATAACATTGCACTATAATTACATGTACTGAAATATTACACTACACTCTGTAAAAACAACAATTATTCTATGTCAAAATAAAATATATATACAAACACCCATGCATTTACCCACATATATATGACTTTGTTACCTACCGGTTGCATGTTTTAAGGTCCCAAGATGACATGCATTTTGTCATTGTATATTTCAGTTAATGATATAGACAGCTAATTATTATTATAAAGATTAAGTGCAATAATGCATAAGAATACCTTACATATGAATATATTAAATAAATATCCAACAATAGTATTATTGATAAAGTAGTCCCTAAAATCAATATATATATATATTTCCTACAGATAACATCTATGTACTTAATATATAAACAATTAATAAAAAGTAGAGTGCTTATTAAGCAAATAATCGATTTTGTACATTATAGAATCTTATAGTACTCATTTGGAAAGACTAAATTAAATAAATTTCTAGAGGACAGCACTCATTAGAGATACCTGTATTTAGTATGGCCCAGCTAACTGTGAAGCTAAAGAATCAGACTAGTTATTCATCAACAGATGACATAGACATATACATGCACACACACACACACACACACACACACAAATTAGTGCATCATTCAGTAATAAAGAATTAAATTATGGGAGCTGGAGGGATGGCTCAGTGGATACCAGCACTGTCTTCCAGATGACCTGGGTTCAATTCACAGTGACCATATGGCAGCTCACGATTGTTTATAATCCAACTCAAACTGATTTGACACCTTCACAGAGATATATATGCAGGTAAAACATTAATGCACATAAAATAAAAGATAAAATTCATAGCTTTACTGAGCAAAAACCCATTTAAGAAGAAAAGAAGGAAATTATGTCACTTTGGGGAGAATTGAGAGAACTAGTTCTTATTAAGGAAAATACACTATGAGGAATATCATGAACAACTTGTTTTCTCTCATATATTGAAGCCAGAATTAAATAAACACCTGAAAGTCATAGAAAGATTAATTAGAGAATAGGAAAGGACATGGCAGAGTGGGACAAAAGGGAGATTGCAGAGGTACTTTGGAGGATGGATGCATCCAAAAAAGAAAAATGCCTGTGTACCTCAATTTTTGCCTTCAATTAATATGCATGCATATGTTTAAAAAAAGCAACACATTAATCAGAGAGAAATGTTTCTGATAATCTGTATTCTCTATACCTTCTATTTATCCCATTATCAAAGCACTGACAATCCTTGGCTGTTTTCAGAATGCCATCAGCCAAGGGTCCATTTGCTAGCTTCAGTGTCCTCTGTCCCCAAGCCTGCTGATGTCAGATGTTCTTGCATTTATTTGCTAAATAACGATTGAGGACTGTTCTAGTTATGAATATAATTCACAATCCATGAAGTTTACTGACTTGTGCACAATAAGATAATAAGGAAATGAGAAAGCAGTTTAAAATAATATAAATGTCAAATGTTGAAAATTGTTTTTAAATTAATAATATGAGAGAAGCTGCTAAATAAAGAGGAAGTGTGTATTCAACAGAATGTGAAGCCGAGTGTCTAGAGATGATGATGTAAGAGTGGAAAAATCTTGAGGCAACTCGAAATTTTGTAGGACAAACTGATAATCACTGTTTGTTTGCTTTCTATTTTCAGTAATGGTAGGACTATTTCCACTGGAGAGACCATTTGAGTGGGAGCTTTTCACTTCTCAGAGTGCTTGGTGAGAGGAAGGGTTTGGAGTTCAACAAGGGAAGCCACTGACTGCAATGATCTGTATGCCAGCTGTTGTCAACAGGATATACCGCAGGCCCTGAAGACAACTTTTATGAGCAAAATTGAGAGGAGTGAAGCTGCTGATGAGTAGAAAGATATGGGAATTAACCATCAAAACCTGATCTTTTCTCTGTGTGCTATTACCTTCGGTGTCATCTTACTAAATCTGTGAGCCAGTCGCCATATTTCTGTTGATCACTTCTTTCAATAACGCTTTCATATATCGGACATGGATAACTACATTTACACTAAAGACCCTAATTTGCAGAGTTACTCCTTCAGGTGTAGGAACACTATTCTAAGAATTTAACTGAAGAGACCAAAATATAGAGAGAAACTGCTGCACGGTTATTTAAAGCTTTTAATATATTTGGATCCTTGTGTTTGAAATATTGAAAAACTGTGAGGAAACAGAAGGGATCCCTAAAGACAGAGGCTTCCCTTTCAAACCTGGAGAGGAGCTTAATTAAAAGAGTTAGATTAAAGCAAGAGAGAGATAGACACTGTCTTAGTCAGGATTTCTACTTCTGGATAAACATGAACAAGAAGGAAGTTGGAGAGGAAAGAGTTTATTCAGCTTACACTTCCACATTGCTGTTCATCACCAAAGGAAGTCAGGACTAGAACTCAACCAGGTCAGGAAGCAGGAGCTGATGCAGAGGCCATGGAGGGATGTTACTTACTGGCTTGCTTTCCCTGGCTTCTTCAGCTTGCTTTCTTATAGAACCCAAGACTACCAGTCCAGGGATCGCACCACCCACAAGGGGACCTCACCTTTGATCACTAATTGAGAAACTGCCATACAGTTGGATCTCATGGAGGCATTTTTCTCAACTCCTTTCTCTGTAATAACTCCAGCTTGTGTCAAGTTGACACAAAACCAGCCAGTACAGAAACTATAGACAGGATGATAGGAGATGGTCCAAAGCAGGATCTTTAAGAGGAATCTCCAGAAATAAGGAAACTGACTTTTATATCTTCTAGTGGGGTGATGGTTTTACACTACAGGATTTGTTTAGGACTCTCTACAAGTCCTGAGGCAGGGATGGTACCCTGTAGTAGCATAAACTAGAGGCTGCCAATATCACAGCACAAGGCTTCTGAACTCTATGTCAGAAAGAGAGAGAGGGAGAGAGAAAGAGAGGTTGAAGATGGAGAGGGGTGAGGGAAAGGGGAGAGGGAAAGGGAAAAAGAGAGAGAGAGCACTCAGTTTTCTAAACACACCTTCCTCCTTTCTTATTCTTAACACCACTCAATTTCTCCTATCAACTGTAGCTGTAATTAGCTTAACTTTTATTAATTGGCATTTGTTGACAGTGTGAGTGGAGAAGAGGGAGCTTTCTATAATCTTATGTTGACATTTTCAGTTTGTAGCTTGAGTCTAGAAATTTCCTTCTCTTTTCTATTCTAATTTATTTTCTGTTCCTGTGGCAAACACCCTGACCAAATGCAGCTTAGGGAAGAAAAAATACTGTCTTACAGTTCCAGGTCATAGTCTAACATTTAAAGAAGTCACAGCAGATACCCAAGCAGGTATTTTTAAAAGAAATTGAAACCATGGAGTGATGGTGCCTCCTAGCACATTCAGAGGCTCTTGTTTTTATGCAATCCAAGGTACCTGACTAGGGATGGTGCCATTAATAGTGTTCAGGAAAATCACATCACAGATGTGTCCACTGGACAATCCCACCATGAAAATTCCTCATGTTAAAATTCCTTTTCAGTTAACCATATCTAAGTGAAGTTGACATTAAAACTAACTTGGCCATCTCCCTCAATAATACCCTGGAATATGGGTTCGTTCTTGACTCTTTACCTTAAATCTAGTATGTCCCTGAATGTAAAGGCCTTGAAGTCATACTATCCCAATAGCTCAGAGCCCCTTATATCACCCCAATTCACACATTTCAGCATGTCCTGGTCTATGTAACAGACCTCAGCTTTTCATTCTGTATTTACCTCTCAGGACACAAGAGACATTCTTTGCACTGAGACCTCAGTACTCTGAAGCTGATGATTTCTGTTTTGTTCAGGATTTTTCTGGTTGTAAGTAGAATGAAACACTATTAAGATTTCTCCACATTTGAGCTGAAGCCAAAAGGATTTTGCTGTCATTCCTCTTTTTTTTTTTTTTAATTACTGTAAACTATTTGGCTGTATTGAGCACATTTTCTTTTTGAAATTTTCTCTTCCTTTGTCTTCTCTGTGATTATTCACCAAAGCTTTTCTCCTCCTTCTCTATGAGCTCCTTTGCAGCATTCTTTATCACCTCCATGTGAGTTTCAGTAATGGAATCCATTTGACTTAGATTTCTGTTGTCACCTGTGCATTCTCACTGAAAACTGGCTTATGAACAACACATATGCTGCCAAGAGTTCCCAATGGAGACCATCTCAGATGGGTTTCCTACAATATCTGTAGTTACATATCAGGATTCCACTAGTGATTGTACCAAAGAGTCTCATAAAAAATTGTCCCATATAGAACTCATCATCTTATTTCCATCTGTCTTTATTCACTGCTCATCTTAATGTGTCATATAATCAATTGCTCATCAGGCAACAAAATAAATGGACTCAATAACTCAGTCTCTGAACCGACATTAACTTTAGCTCATTTGCAGCTTTTGACTAGGGCTCCTCAATATCCACTGCTTTATACCATCCATCTCTTAATCACTTTCATTGTGTTCTACCTGATAGAGAAAAGACTGGTTCAAAATAATATGTCTTTCCTGATTTATCTTTCATATTTCCATAATGCCAGAGTGTAGCTTTCATAGATGAGAGCATGACTACTACTTCTTTGCTCAAATACTTCAAAAGCATTATGAAATTTAACATACAACAGAATCTTTAAAACATAATTAAAGCCCTTATGTTCATCCTGGCTTCCTTGCCAGGCTTGCCTCACCTCCTGTCACTCTCCTGAGAATGTGATTTTCTCCAATCATGCTGAGCCTCAGAGAGTTATTTGATTACACTGTGTTTTAACACACATTTAGAATACACTTTGTGACTTCAGTTTTTAATTCCTTTGCTTCTTTCTTATACTAGTCTACTGGAGCATTAAAAACAAATTCAATATCATTTCTTCATCACCTATTTCATCCTTCTGTAATCTTTCTCTTGTAACCATCATAAATTAATACTCTGTTCTAAATTGGGCCATGAGACAGGAAAATGGGGTGTGTGTGTGTGTGTGTGTGTGTGTGTGTGTGTGTGTGGTGTGTGTACTTGTGTATAGGAGTGTAGTTCTCATGGAAGTCAAAAGAGAGTGTCAGATATCCTGTAGATAAAGCTAAAAGTGCTGGTTGAAGTGCTCCTTGCACACATTGGTGCTAAGAAGCTAACTTACTTTCTCTTCAAGAGCAGGAAGTACCCTGAGCTACTGAGACTTGACTCTAGGTTGATTAGATAGATAGATAGATAGATAGATAGATAGATAGATAGATAGATAGATAGATAGA
>JANHMN010000004.1:142949275-143021687 GCA_030674055.1 Rhabdomys pumilio | reverse complement strand
CACACACACACACACACACACACACACACACACACACACACACACACTGAGCCAAGAAGAAGCATTAGTAGCAAATCTATGAATAAGTATGCAACATCAAAAAGGTCAAAAGTGAACAGCACATGTACATGTCTCAGTAGAAAAGGAAAAAGGAGAGTTTTGGCTGCGTCTCTATCCCTGCAACTTCACCCTGGGTGCCAAGCTTAGCATATCAAGTAAACAGAGTGCATTATAGAGTAGAGAGAGATCTGATTTCATATGCAACAGTAGGGTAATTTTATATCTGCTCCAAGAGTGGATTAAATAGTTGCAGACAATTGTTAAGCTACTAAAATAAACATGAAGGAGAATGGATAGAACAGAGCCAAGCACTGCACTCATGCTAATTACCCTTGCATCTGGGAGATCAATTTGCATACAGAATCTTTGAAGCCTGTCAGGTATGAACTGAACTACTGAACAGCTACATTTGATAATCCAGCCACCGAATTCCTTTTTTCCCCTGAAGATGTTGTTTTCAGTCTCTCAAACAGATTTTCTCATAAAAAAGTGCTCCTTTCTGATTAATTTTCTCCTGTATTTAACACATGCTCACATGTGTGACATTCAAAGAAATTAACTAAACATCAAAAACATTGAGATTATTAATTAGATATGTGGAAGAAGAAAGATTTGGGATAAGACTTTGGCTTAGTTCTCAAATTTTCAAAATTCAAGAAACAAATGTCCCAGGCCACTTATCAATAACAATTAGCTTACAAAACAAGACACCATAAAAGCAGGCTTTATCTACATTAATTTATTTAAAACACACAGTAGCCATGCAGAGAACACAGTACAGGTTTATTTTCTTCTTTAGAAAAGGAAGAAGAGAAGACAGAGTGAACAGTTATAAAATTATCAAAATCATTAAGGACACAGCATGATCAATGTTTAAAGCAAGATCAATTGGCATTCCAACATCTTCTCTTTTCCTTCTGCATCACCTAACCTAAAAAGTCTCCTTGATACTGTATTTTCTAAGGAAAAAAAAAGTCTTCCTATTCAATCATAGTAACTTAGCCCAGAAAAGCCTATTTGAGTCAGTGGTACTCAGTGATATTTATCACTGAAGTTCTTCAAGTACTTTGTCAAGTTCTAGTTTTTGAAATAAAAGGCCAGAAGAAACAGGATATGGAATAAAGAATGTAGAAACTACATGGAGAGGGGGAAGAAAATTTGAAAAGGACTTTATTAAGGTTAGTAATGCTTTTAGAAAATGTAACAGAAACAGCGTTGGGCAAGAATCAAAATCAATTTTAGAAATATGTAGACTTGAGCATCATAGAAAATGATAGGTATATTTCTGTTTTTTTTTTTTTTTTTTTTTTTTTTTTTTTTTTTTTTTAGAAACTATGATTTATAGTTGGAGATGTGATGTTGATTACACGGGAAGTTCAGGAAGGGCCAACAGCCTCTGGACAGACATGTGATACAATGGCAAGAAACACACAGAATTGGGGGTGTGGGAAATGGTATTTGGTTGTAAGACCCTCTTTCACACCAAAGAGGAAGCGTGACTGAGGACAACTGTGGACCCACATCACACACAACGGATCCTTGACCTTTCAGCCTGAGGCAGGTCAACTCCACCTTTCCCAAATTTTCCAGAATGGGAAAACTGAGACAGAAAAGACACCTGATAATAAAGAAGAATAAGGAGGAGATGGCAGTATGTCCATCCATCCCTCAAACACTCAAGTAAGCTAAGCTTCAACTGACTAGTTTAGGAGTCACTTCTTGTGCCTCATTAAAAGTGAAGGAAATCCAAGTTGTAACATGCCCTGGGCCCTGCCGCCTGTGTGTCTCAACAGTAATTCACAGACAAGAGGCAAAGGGGCAGATGCAACCAACTCCCAGTTCCCAAGAAGAAAGGCATAAGCCACATTTTGGAGTCCCCTCATCTCCACACATTTTCCATCATAGGATTTATGGGATGTGTGCATGGAGGTGGAAAGTGTCTCATTGGAAAGGTGTAGGTCTGCCCACCTTCAAAGCCTGGATCTTCCTGTGTGGACCATAGGCCTCCATAAGTCTAGTAAATATTCCTAGCTCTTTGCCTCGGGCTCCTATGTCACCACTCAGCAACTGGTTGTCCTCAAGCAGAGCACTACATCATCAGGACAGTGACCTCTGTGAGAAAGTTTATGTCCCCAAATGCCACATAAGCCAATGATAGCTGATAAGCTCACCTGATCTAGAACCGTGCCCCCCCCACCCCCTTGACACAGTCCCACCTATGTAACTGGAGGCTGAGCTTTAGTCCTTAGGATGGGTCCTTAGCTGCCCAGCTCAGAGCACCAGGATAAAATGGTCCAGGCTTATCTGCAGACAGAAGCAGGCTTATCTGCCAAGAGAAGCTCCATAGACCCCTTCCCCCCCTATTGTACAAAAGGGGCAGGGAAGTGGCCTGACAGACTGAGAATGAGGATGATGACTCTCAGGATGTTAGGGAAGGTCCATGGGACACCAAAGTGAACAGCTCCAGTCAGAGAAATTCAGATGTCCCTAAGGAGACAAGGTGCTAGGAGGGTTGGGAGCCTCTAAGTAGAACCTAAATCTACCTCAGCAGAGATAAAACACAGTCAGGAGGCATCCTCTCACTGGACAGGCCTCTGAAGTTTCTGACCAATTGTAAGAGTGTTCTAGACAGAAACAAGGCCATCTCTATGGTGCAGAAGGATTGGATTTAAAGGCCTAGAGGGCTGTCTGCCATAGGAGAGTGACTTTCCTGGAGAGTCACACCCAGGCTCCTCTGCCTAAGGAGTCCTATAATGGGGCACAGGCAGCATTTTGACCCCTTATAGCAGCACACCCAATAAACAGCCAGGTATACACACTCAAAGTCTCAGCAAGTGTCTGAGGAATAAGTATCCTGGAGGCCACTAGTCACTTCCTTCTGGCTCGAAAGAGATAAAGAGCCCCGGAGGATGCACTCAGGGGTCTTCAGAGTAGAATGCACATCTGGTGGGCAAGACCAGCAGGCAGCAGCAAGATGGGGCAGATACGGTGCCTGGCATTCTCCTCTAGTGTTCTAGGCATCCATGTCTAGACCAGGTTCCTGGAATAGTGACTGCTTCCTCAACGTGAGCCGGGCACACTTGGGGCATGTGGTCAAGTTGTCGTAATAATGGTCCCTGTAGAAGATAGCTGAACTGTCACTGCACACGGATGTATAGCTGTCAATCGGGACAGCACGTCACCTTCCTTGCAGAGTTCACAGACAAATCACTTGGCTTGACACTGCTCACAGTCCAGCTTGATGTGTTTGGTGAAGAGCGTGTGGATCTCAGTTAGCGAGCTGCTGAGGCGGTCCATGTGCACCTCTAAGAGGTCCTGGACAGAGTACATCTCATCATTCTCCACAAAGTGCTGTCAGTCTTGGAGCTGCAGCAGCAGTCGCTCCTCCATGGCCTCGTTGCAGGTGATGAAGTTTGGCTTCATACGCAGGATATCCTGGCACAGCTTCTGGTTCTCCACCAGCTCTTCCACATAGTTAAACAGCAGAGGGTTAATCTCCCAGAGCTGGAGTACTGGCCAAGACACCATCAGTGCCAGGTAGCGCATGCTGCAACAGGACACCTTGCATGGCTCAAAGTCCCAGTTGTGTACCACTCTCGCAGGGATGACAGCCAGGTCGTTCCAGTGACAGTGACTGCAGTAGTACTGGCTGGTGTAGTCACACTGCCGGGCCTCACTAGGCACACCTCATAGAGAGTTGGGAGTGCGGCATTCAGCACAGCGGTAGTCCTGGCTATCCAGCCTGGTCTTGGGTCAGATGTTCATCTCGTACTCAGCCTGGTAACTGACCTTGGAGCTATGCAGGTGTACCAGGTCTGGAAGAGGCCCTAGATGGTGGCATCTTTTTGGCAATGCCCAGATAAATATATACAGCCAAAATACCCACACAGTTAAAATAAAATAAAATAAAAATAAAATCTTTCTTTTAAAATCCCATTGAGATTTATGCTATGTTGAGTATAACACTAATGCTCACCTGACATGAGATTTTTTAACTATGTATGCTTGTCATGTAGTTTTATGTTTACATAACAGATACACAACTCAAATGAGTTTTTGGAATTTACTGATGCATAGCCAGAAAGTTGTCTCACTCGGGATGGCACTTCCTGCCAAACATGATGACCTGAGTTCATTCCAGTGGACCAGCATGATAGAAGGAAGTATCCTCTAATCTCTCTCTCTCTCTCTCTCTCTCTCTCTCTCTCTCTCTCTCTCTCTCAGCAGATAAGCTTTTACATTTTTTTAGTTTACTAATGTCAAGAACCTTTGGTAAAGCTGTGGTTTGCCACAGAGATTACTCTATTTAGGCAAAATAAGGTAAAGATAATCTCAATGAAGGGAGCCACTGGTATTGATGGGGAACGCCAACTTGCATGATTAAAACAAGAACTGACAAGTTTTTACTTTGTGACACTAAATTATTAAATATGCCTCTATTGTTTTACTAAATTTCATAATTATAAATATAGTTATTGGCATGTGGAGGGGTAATAATTTAACTCAATTTTGATATGCTTGGAAGTTAAGTAGCAAAAAAACTTGTGTGGTCTACTAGCCAAATAGCAGCTATCAGGCCAGTGGCATTCTGAGTGTAACTGTGATCCTATTTAGAAAGATTTCAATGTATGCAAAGGATTTCAGTTCCAGGAGTTCATAGTCTTGTGAATCTAAACACCTTAAATTCCAAGATCCCTAGAAGAAGATTTAATGATGCAATCAGGTATACAGAAATTTTATTGGAAAATAAGTCACCAGAGTCATATAAAAGGAATTTTACTTTGTTACCTACAGCAGATTATTTGCAAGCATTTACACCAGGCATAAAATATACAAGAGATAGCCTGCTAACAGATAAGTCCTCAATAGAAATTTTCTAACTATGACCACAATTGAAATTTAAATACATACATATGTCATACATTTGGGGAGAGTTTAAAATGTTATATTAATCAATCCCTGAAACCATGTAACCACAAGATTGAATATGCATCACAGGAAGTATTTTTCTCTGGAGGCTCAATATGAAGCTGTGCTTAAAGACACATAATTTCAACATCCATACCTAAACACTCTAGGCTAACAAGTTATTTGTGGTGAAATGGAAAGAATTTTCTCACAACACAAATACAGAAAAGCTTTAAGCATGTGTTTTTATTTCTTCAAGCACACAGGATGTGAATCCAGTATTATAAGTCATAGTTTAACGTGGAATCTGAGATGGTATTAATTCTAGCAACTCAGAGCAGCAAAGTGAATCTGAGTATTGGACCATTCTTCAAGTTCAGAGTTGAAACGGAAACATTTAGATATAAGAATTGAAAGAAATGCTGTGAGCCAAAATAAGATAGAATGCTTTGCTGTGAGCCAAAATAAGATAGACACAGAGCACATACAATACAGCAAATAAGTTTATAAGGCGTTAATTAATTTTAATCTGTTAAAAGTCAATAAAAAACAGAACATTTGAAACAAGATATGCATGACACAATGACAAAAATATGAGCAATGTTTTAAAATGAGAAGACTAAATGAGCAATAGGAGTTTTTAGGGAAAAAGACATGGTAAGAAAGTCAAAATAAAATGGAAATAATGACCAGAAGAGTTAACATTTGATTTTAAGAGTTTTTCTCCCTTAAGTCCTATGTCTAAAGTTATCAACATTTCCTAAAGCAGCACTTGGGGTATTTATTATATCTCTTCTCATAATAACTTACAGATTAGCCCACCCAAACAAGAAGAAAACAGACATTATGCCAAAATTAATTTTTGTCTAAAATGAGACATAACAGAGACATAGCAATGGGGGCAACAACAAAACAGAAACAGCAACATGTGATACTTATTTTTAACTTTTATATAAAATCAGTGGAGAGTGAGAATAATCAAAACTAATCATTTATAATAACAAAAGTATTGTATGTCATACTTCTCATAGCTTAAACTACTTCCAGTACTAAACAAAAAAAATAAAATTAAATTAAGTACACATAAATTTAATTCAAGACAAAGACAAAATAATCTGAGAATAAAGATATTAATGATACATGAATTATTCTTCTTAAATAGTGAACATTGATAGGAAAAGATATCTTAAAATAGAATCCAAAAGGGCAACCTAGAAATTTATCTATATCTATTAATTGTGATAGACACAGAAGAGTCTACAAACATGTTGTCAAAGTAAGAAGACAACAAGGAACACAAATAACAAGATACTGTGTTAAATATTGTCTAATAAAAACTATAACAAAGTAGAAAATCCTAATGCAATAAATAAGTGCAAGATAACTAAAAATGACGCATTTGAGTCTCCGAACAATCTAATATAAGGACAGGAACATGATCATAAAAAGAAATAGAAAAGTGCATTAAATATTAAATAATGCCTCCAAGCAACTTCAAAACCTGTGTGTGCATTCATAACAGTAGCAAAATTATAGTTATGAAGTAACAAGAAAATAATTTTATGGTTGGGGTATCACTATAACATAAAGAACTATATTAAAGGATTACAACCTAGCACTAGGAATTTTGAGAACCACTGAGGTAGATAAACGTTCTAGATCTTCATGTGAAGAGCTTAAGAGCCCCACCCTATTTGGATTGAAGCCCATATATTTAAAGCTTAAGATCAAATCTCCACATATAATAGAAAACATACTATATTTGTCTTTGGGGTCATGAGTTACCTCAACCAATATCATAGTTTCTAGCTATTTCCATTTAACTATAAATTTCATTTTTCTTAATACTTGAATATTATTTCTTTTTTATTGGAGATTTTATTTAGTTATATTTCAGATGTCATCCCCTTTCCCCTTCCTAGAAACACCCTTTCAAATCCTACTTCCTCCTTTTTGCTTTTATACCATTTTAATTTCATAGTGTAAATGTACCATACTTCCAATATCCATTCATCAGTTGTGGATACCTCAGTTCTTTCCAATTTCTAGCTGTTATGAATAGAGCAATAATTAACATGGATGAGCAAATGTCCCTGTAGTAAGATACAGAATACTTTGAATAAATGACCAAAAGTTGTCTAACTAGACTTTCAGGTAGATTGATTCTCACTTCAGGAGGAAGCTGCATACAGAATATACCCATTGAACTCCAACCAATAGTGAATAAGTGTTCTCCTATCCCCACATCCTTACCAGCACCTGCTACCATTTGTTTTCTTGGTTTGGGCTATTTTGATTAGGATTAGAAGAAAGTTCAAACTCATTTAAATTTATGATTCCCTGTAGGTGTAAGATATTGAATATTTTTAAGTGTTTTTCAGCAATGTGTGTTTCATCTATCGATTATCTTCTGTTTAGCCTTGTATCCCACTTTAATGAGTTTACTAGGTCTCTTGATACTCAGTTTTGTTGTTGTATTTGTATTTTTCTAAGTTTTTTATATTTTGTAAATATTAACCCTCTGTTAGATGTATAAATGCTAAAGATCTTTTCCCATTCTGTAAGATGCTGCTTTGCTCAGAGTTTAGTAAGGGATCAGCAAAGAGGAAGGGATTTTCTGAAGGAGAGGGAATAGGGTTTAGTTTTATAAAAAGATAAATGGAAAATTAACAAAAGAGGATCTAATGGGGAGAAGGAGGGGTGAAGGGGTAAGAAAAGAATATGGAAAGCTAACTAACAAGGAAGGATCTTTGAAAATAATGTATAGAAACCTACTACTGTAGACTTATTCTAAAATATAGATATATATGAAAGGAATTTATACAGAGTCACTATATATTATCATGGAACTAAAACCCCAAGGACAACTTAACAAAACCAAAGTGTGAATGAAACCTGGCTGGGTTTTGTGTGGACAGAAAGAGCTCCCACATAGCACCTGCTTTCTATGGAAAGCTTTTAAAGGCAAAATTATATTAAAAATTATAAACTTGTTTGCCTCCTTCAAAGGGAAATAGAGCAAGTAAGCAGTTTGATCAGAAGCAAAAGGTAGCATTTAGATGGGACACCTTGACCTCAAGTCCTTGGGGCTAGGACTGCATAATTTTCTAAGGGACTTCTCCATTGGAGAGTCTTTAGGGGGTTGGGTGTCAACTGTGGGTCAGACCTTAAATGACTACAGCAAGGAATTTGCTATATATTTTTTAGTTCTTGACCAAAATGGTCCTATAAAATTTCCCAAACATCACAGACTATGGCTAAGACTACTGGTTATTCTTCATAACTTAGTGGAAAGTATCTATTCCTGAAAAATAATGCTCCTATATGTCATCAAAAATTTAAAAAAATATATGCTTAGCTCAATTAAATGCTTCATCTCTAATGAGTAGCAATCATGATACTGGAAGGTAATCTATTCATCCTTATCACCCATCTATGGACCCTGCAGACTAAAACAGAGAATTCCCTACAAGATACTCTGGGATAATAGTGGTACAAGTGCTATGTTAGTAATCAATAGGGTTTTTATTGGACTTAAGGCCAACTACACGAGTAATGAAATAAATACATACCTCAAACTGCTAAAGTGACCAGGTCTCTGAGACTAGATAGATCATAGGCATACTACTATTATTCTGCTTAAAGAATATAGAAAATAAAAGGACTCCTAATGACATTGATATACCATAGAACTCAAACTTAATCAGGGAAGCTTCTTCTTAAAGCAGATGGTAATTAACTTAGAGGTTCACAACTGGACAATATTCAAACACACAAAGGAAGAGGCTGTGAGTACTCAGCTCTAAATGAGATGTCTTTTCCACACCTCTTCCATCTAGTCTCAAAGATATATGTAGAAGGATTTGGATGTCTCTAAAGAAACAGTGTCTTACTGATACAAAGGGCTGACACACACATAAATCCACAGAGACTCTGCTAGCATTAACAAGACCTGCATAAGTTCATACCTTGCCAAAAACATCCCTGTAATGAGTAGAGGAAGTAAACACAAATCCTACCCCTAAACAAGAAACTATCCACAACTCATAGCTTCTGAGATAGGAAACATCAGTTTTCCCCAATGGAGTTACACTAAGAATGTCAACTACCCACCAAGACATGTGTTACTGGCTCCATGGACCAACACAAAACAAGCTCCACTGAGGTTTTGTTAGATTTATTGTGTTTGTTGTTTGGTTGCACTTTTTCTTTTGTCGTGAGATTATATATATATATATATATATATATATATATATATATATATATGCTTTTTTGAGAAAAAAAGGAGAGAGGAAGAAGGAGAAAGAACATAGACATAGAGTTGTGTGAGTAAGGGAGTATAGAGGATATAGGAGCAGTTAGAAAAGGGAAAAGATTGTGATCAAAAATACATAAAATACGTTTAACTTTTTTAAAAAAGGGGTCCCACCCTATAACAACTACAAAGTTGGATGCTGAAAAAGTTGCCAGCCACCTTCATGGGTACCATAAAAAGGCCAACAAAAACCAAAGCATTATTCTTGGGACTGTAGAGGTAAGACTCAAAGGTTCATAATTTATACATTCATGAGCATGGCCAGAACTCTTATTATAATGAACTCAGAGCAAAGCTGAGTGAAATAAACACACCTGTAATCATGCACTAAGTCTGAATATCTTGACTTTGAGGCCAGTCTGGGATATAAAGAGACCTCTATCTGAGGCCAACTTGAGACACCTAGCAAGTTCTTCATAGAAAAAATATTAAATTAAAAAATTTGTAGAAAATAGCAAAACTCTTATACTTTTAGCAAGCAAAGGAAGCTACAGTCTAGCATGAACTACTTTTACATATCAGAGCACTGTGCTCCTCTTTGAAAAGTCCTTCCCTTTAAAGGAATGTTTTACAGATTGAAGTTGCCTGGGTTATTACAAATACCAAGGATGTAGGAGGAAGAAGAATATCCTACTCAAGAAAGTGGTATCATTTTGTGTGGGTGTGAGGTGGGGGTGGGGGAGCTCAACTGCAGTTCTATCTTTTTCTTCCCCATAAGGAGGCAGGAAAAAAAAGAAGAAACAGAAATATTGTGAAATTCATAGTTCACAGTTCTGAAGTACAACTAGCTAAGAGACTTTTAATCATAGAACTATAGAATACTCCCCCTGTCCCATGGTTCATTATACCACTAAAGGCCAACTCACAACATGTTTGGCTATTATAAAAAAGAAATCAGTGTGTTCCAGAAGGAAAAAAAGACCCTTTTGTTGGAGAAAATGTGCAAGCACATGAACCATCATCGATGGCTGGAATGTCCAAAGTAGCAGATTGAGTCCAATCATTTAAAACTATGATTAAAATGCTAAGGGCTCTAATGAATTAAGTCAACAGGATGTAAGAACAGGTGGGCAATGTAAGCAAAGAGATGGTAATGTTAAAAAAGAATGAAATGAATGATAAATAACAATAATAGTGATGATAATAACCTACTGTAGCAGCCAGGCAGTGGTGGCACACGCCTTTAATCCCAGCACTTGGGAGGCAGAGGCAGGCGGATTTTTGAGTTCAAGGCCAGCCTGGTCTACAGAGTGAGTTCCAGGACAGCCAGGGTTACACAGAGAAACCTTGTCTCGAAAAACCAAAATAAATAAATAAATAAATAAATAAATAAATAAATAAATAAATAAATAAATAAAAATAACCTACTGTAGCAGTATAAAGAATGTGCATCATAGTCCTTTTGTAGTGTGGACGCAGCTCAGGGAAGACTGTCTGAGATTGTACATACATCTCAACAGGCACTTGAATTGCTGAAAAGTAAAGCAAAGAAAGACCAGAAATGAACAAAATTTACAAGAATTTGGAAATAGCTACAAACAGGAATATGTAGAAAAATGACAATATAAAGGAGCAGATGTAATGTCTGCAATGTGAGTGAGTGAGGATTTACCCAAACACAATTTATCCACATTTAAAGGATGCTGCCAATAGTTGTCATCAGGTCAACACTTGTAGCATCGAATACATGTATTGAAAAGCTGAAGATCTAACTCAATAGTCTAGGTTGACATTCCAGAAAACCAGAAAAATGAGATAAATTTGAATCTGAAATAAAAAATAACTAAGAAGAATTATTTTAAAAAAGTAAAAATGAAATTGAAAACAAGTACTTGACAGAGATAGTCAGCCTGATCAAGGCTGTTTCGTTGAGAAGACCATTAAGAGCAGTAAGCCTTGAGGTTCTAGCCAGGCTTCCTGGGAAATAAAATAAAAAGTGAAAAGATAAACCTCTAACATTAGCACTACAAATGGGGAAACTGGACACCATTACAGACCTCATGCTCATTAAAGGCACAATACAGACACACTATGTCCAACTCCATGCTCTTAATATTAGTAAATTATATAAAATGGGACAGTCCCCTTCAAAGTCATGGATGCAATAACTACACAAAGAAAAAGGCAACTTGAATAAGCCTTTATTTATTTCTAAAATAAAATTACTAATTAGTAATATTCCTCAAAAGAAGTTGCCATCCATGTCTGGTGACTGATAAATCCTGCTAAATATTTAAGATAGAAATCATAGCAATCACCAACACAATCATTCAGGGGTAAGAACAGAGTAGATTCAGTCTTATGTTACTTATGCATTGCCCTAATAATAACCCCTCCAAAAAAGGCCTTGTGAGAAAACTGTATATCAATAACTCTGATGATCATAAATGTGATAATTGCTAACAAAATATTAGCAAATTGAACTCAATAATACATTTTTAAAAAATAAAATCCAACTAAGAAGGGTAAATCCCAGCTATGCAAATTACATCTACAAGCTAAAGGAAAAAAAACATGATCATATCAAAAAAGAGAAGTCTTTCAACATATGCATCAGTCATTCAAGACTGAAAATCTCAGTAAGCTAGAAATGGAAGGGAATTTCCTCAAGTTCCTAATCTTTACAAAAACTCCACAGTTAAGGTCATACTCAGTGATGCAAACCACTGAGGTTGGGTGAAGAAAACGATGTTCCCTGTCTCCACTGCTTTTTGATACATTGTTTGAGATCTTGCAATAGAGTAACAGCAATAACAGAAAACTTTATACAGAGTGAGAAGGAATAAATAAAACTTCTTCTTTTGATACGTAATTATCTTTATAGAAAAACAAGAAGTAACAAAAATGCTTATGGAATTAATGTGACATTTTGTAGGATTATATGAAAAAATGATGGAATTGATAAGCTGAACTCTGAGCGGAAGAGATGTTTCAGAAAATAAAGTATTGAACAAATAAGCATAAGTACCTGAGTTCAATTCCCAGTTCCCTTGGTTTGATTACAAATTCTCTGAGTTCGATTCCCAGCACTCATGTGAAACAGCCAGGATAGTAATACATGCTTGAAATCCCAAAACTGGCAAGACACGTAGATTCAGTGGATCCCTCAGGCTCACTAGCCAGCCAGTTTAACTTGATTGTCGAGTATCATGTCAATGAGAGACCTTGTGTATTGAGACCAGTTAGGCAGCATCTGAATTAGGAAACAGCTGTGTCAGAGCAATATTTAGTGGAGAAATGATAGTTTGAATATTAAACATCAAATAAAACGTGTATACAGATTTAAAAACAAGATGTAAAGTTTGAACACATGCATATATGTATAAACATAACTTAGAGTTTCTGTGTATTTTTTTTTTGATTTTCTAATATGTGAAGAAAAGAGTATCACATTTTTAAGAGGAAAAGTAGTAACTCCTCACAAAGAGTTTGATGTCAGACTATAAATGTAGACAGGGAAACTAACACATCCAAAGTAAACACTAAATTATAATTTTTACTTTCTTAGTTAACTTTATTTAAACCTGAGAACAGTAGCCACACCTCTCAAATCCCACCAAAGGTTTTGACAAAACTTAGAACAGAAATTTTCCCCTCTAACCAAAGTAGGAAAAATATTTAATATTTTCCTCCATCCCAGACTAGATTTTTATTTACTTGTATAATTTGAAGAAAATGATCACATCATTCAATGAATTTTGATTGGAATATTCTTGCAATTCTCTTCTCTGCTGTTTCATTTAATTCTGTCTGAAACACTTTACTATTAAGACACCAAACTTCATTCAAAGATCTTTTACACAGAGCTCTGCACTAGAACCCAGAGGTTTGAATCATCTCGGACAGAACATAATATATAAAACAGTAACCATCGACCAAAGCTCCAGGAGCTCCAACCTTGCTCTGTGCTCACTTCAGTTCTGAGCCATACCTCAACTTTTGTGTTTACAATTCAAAATCTCAAAGAATTGCTTTCCTCCAGCTTATCTACTTAATTATACTTGTTATTTCTTTAAATTTCTAGCTCTCTCTCTCTCTCTCTCTCTCTCTCTCTCTCTCTCTCTCTGTGTGTGTGTGTGTGTGTGTGTGTGTGTGTGTGTGTGTGTGTGTGTGTGTAACTATAAAGCCCAGGCTGATCTCACACTTCTAAGTTTCCAGAGTGTTGGAATTTCAAGAATGTTCTAATTCAAGGCAGCTTCACCCCCAGGCTTCCACTTCATAACTCTGTGCTCAATAACTAGGAAATACCACCCTTTCCTATTATGCCATTGAATTGTCAAACAGAATGCTGCTTTGGGTCACAGATGATCCTTAGAGATGCCAACAGCAACCAAAAGTCACTGCAAGGCAGTATATTGCACAAAAAGTGTCTGAATGGAATAGGGGCTCCTTAAGCAGTGCAGTTTCTAATGTCATCTATTTCATGTAGTTTTCAGATATAATTTGTATTTAGTAGTTGTGTAAACTTAGTGCTTAGAGAACACACCCAAACACACACACGCCTTCCTAGAACAAGCCTAACTTTCAACATAAAACCAATTAGTCCCTACTTGTAACAGGATAATGTCCTATTTGCTTTATAGTTCACAAGGCTACTCACGTAGAAAAGAGTAGTATTTCACTCACATGTCAAAATGGCAAATGTTATCCTACAAGATAAAAAACAATGAACAACAGAGAACAAATGACAAGTTACTAACAATGACAACTACCTTATCTGAATGAAATGAGCCCTTCAGCTACAGAGATTTGGGGTTTTTCTCTGTCTGGTAAGTTCAATTTTTTTTTCTCTCCGACTTCTCTGAGGTAGGGGCAGTGGTCCAGTCACTCTTACTTCCTGGTTTAACTGTAGGAACAAAAAACTATTAACTATCAAGTGCCTGTTGGTGAAACAGAGTGTAGAAAACGTTCGGCAAGACTTCGCTGTGAAATCTGATGAGAGGCAAGTGGATGAGGATGAGGATCATGGCTCTGATCATTTTAGAGTCAAATCCTCTGGCTTTGCACTATGCCTCAAATATCAGTTTATAAAAAGGAAAAGGTTTATTTTGGCTCTTGGTTCTAAAAGTTGTAGTCCATGGTTGGGTATGGGTATTAATTTTGGGCCTGTGGAAAAAGAGTATTATAGGACCTAGGGGCATATGATAAATCAAGCTGTTCACTTCTTTTGCAGCCAGGCATGAAAAAAAGTAGAAATAAGGTGGTCCTGGTCTACCTTCAAGCACATTCCATCAAGAGTGGAAGGCAGCCTCCCAAGCGACCCCTGGAGGCTCCACCTCTTAACTATTCTACCAACATAACTTCTATATTGGTCAACCAAGTCTTTTATATCAGGCCCTTTTGGATACCTTTATAGAAATCAGAATGCCTATCTTACTATTTTTTAAAATAAATTATATTATAAAAGGAAACATTCATTTATCATTGGTTTTTTTTAATTGTATCTTCAGGAAAGCCTATGAGCAGAAAAAAAAAACATAGTTATTTTTATCATCAGGTTTTTGATTTATTTCTATATTCTACATCAACTTATTTAGATTTAAATATGAAAAGTCAAATCTTTGTTTTGGTGTCTGAAGTTAGATAAATAAACATTATGAAAAGTTTGTAACTTCATAGTCTCAGAGATTTGTATGCTGATAATTGTGGCCAGTAAAATATACTGATGTACTTTCAGTTTGGGGTAATCATAAAAACAAATCAGGCCTAATGAAATAAAATTATTCTCTAATGAAATAAAATTATTCTCTTTTTCTTTTAACATTTTTGATGGCATAGGATATTCGGTTTCTTGAATCAGTGAGAAAGGAAAATAAATATATTGGAAAGCATGTATTAGTCTAAAAGACAAATCTTCCTAGCCACAAATATATAACAGGCAATTATCAATGCTTACCTTAATTCAAATATAATGATTTTTAAAATACATGTTTTGCAAAGAAGGAATGCAGACACACCTGAGCCTGGGCTTGAGTTTCTGAGACCTTAAAGCCCACCCCCACAATGACACACTTCCTCCAACAAAACCACACCAACATCAACAAGGCCATACCACCTAATCGTGCCACTCCAGATGAGACAAGCACTCAAACACATGAGTCTATGGAGGTCATTCCTATTCAAACCACAAGGACTCTACAAGAAAGTTGTTCACTCTCCATTCCACTTCATATTCAATGTTCCCTAATGTGTTATAGGTTCCAATGTTTCCAGAGTTAGAAAGCCAGGAGTCTCGTTTTCTTTCCCTTAGAAATTAGACAATACATTCTGAAAACACTTTTCCCTAGAGCCCTCTCTTCAGTCTCCCAGCCTGATCTTTCACTCAGTCGTTTCTCTTCTCAAGTCACTAAACATTCTAGCTTGCTAAGTCTTTACTATTTCTCCTTTTATAGACCTTGACAACACCTACCACCAAGAATGCCATGTTAATTTAATTTTTGACAGGAGTTGCATTTTACAAAAATAGAAATCAGGAGAAAACTAGGCTTTTCTTTTGGTTGGTAGTTTAGTCCCTGGGAGCTGTCAAAATATACTTGTGCTTTTAAACTTTTTTCAAGGTATAAGACCATAGGTGCCCTTCCCACTAAGGTCTTTCTCTCATTCCCCTGGCCATCTTACACTGTATGGAGTACATAGAACTCTCATTTCCAATTTTCAAATATTATCTTAAACATTAATATTATCAACATCAGTTGAACCACATCCTATGATGCAAAGACATTTTTAATATTAAAATAATTTCTATCTATAATGGTTTCTAATCAGTAATATATACACATGAACCAACAGATAAAATAATATGAGCAATGCTTTAACTTTTTCCTTGACAATAATGAAAAATACATGAGAGAACAAATACATGGGAGAACAAATTTACAACACAAAGTTTTATTCACACTTGAAAAAAGGATTCAGTCTTGACCCAATAGGCTTAAGCAGAACAATATTTATGGTGGATAAGAAGCAGAGATTTCAGTCTGTCATGACGGGGAGTATCATGCCAGAGCAAACAGTTCATACCATGGTCAACATGAAACAAGTCTAGCAACAGAAAGGAACTCAGGCAAGATATATCACTCCAAGAGTGTGCCCTACTGAGTCATTCACTCAAACCAGGCACCAGTTTTCACATGCTCTCTTGATAATCTCGCCAGATTTTGACTCTTTTAAAGAATTCAGAGGCTGACCCATACAGATGTGAATGCTCCCAGCCAACCATCAGGCTGAGCATGGAGACACCAATGGGAAGAGTTGGGGAAGGACTGAAGGAGCTGAAAAGGTTTGCAATTCCATAGAAATAACAACAATATCAACCAATCAGACACCTCAGAGCTCCCAGGGACTAAACCACCAACCGAAGAGTATACACATGGAGAGACCAATAGTTCTAACTGCATATGTAGCAGAGGATAGCCTTATCCGACACCAATGGGAATAGCAGCCCTTGGTTCAATGGAGGCATGATGCCCCAGCCTAATAGGATGCTAGAGCAGTGAGGCAAGAGTGGGTAGGTGGGTGAGAAAGCACCCTTATAGAAGCAGGGGAGGGAGGATAGGACAGGGGATTTGTGGAGGGGAAACTAGGAGTGATACAACATTTGAAAGGTAAATAAATTGATTTGGAATTTTGATGGGGATTACATTGAATCGGTAAATTGCTTTTGGCAAGATGACCATTTTTACTAAATTAATTCTGCCAATCCAGGAGCATGGGAGATCTTTCCATCTTCTGCAATCCCCATCAAAATTCCAAATCAATTCTTCATAGAGATAGAAAGAACAATTTGCAAATTCATTTGGGATAACAAAAAACCCAAGTAATCGAGAACCATTCTCAACAATAAAAGAACTTCTGGAGGAATCACCATCTCTGACCTCAAACTGTACTACAGAGCAATAGTGATAAAAACTGCATGGTATTGGTACAGAGACAGGCAGGAAGATCAATGGAATAGAATTGAAGACCCAGAAATGTGCCCACACACCTATGATCATTTGATCTTTGACAAAGGTGCTAAAACCATCCAGTGGAAAAAGGACAGCATTTTCAGCAAATGGTGCTGGTTCAACTGGAAGTCAGCATGTAGAAGGATGGAAATCAATCCATTCTTATCTCCTTGTACAAAGCTCAAGTCCAAGTGGATAAAAAAACCTTAACATAAAACCAGAAACACTGAAACTAATAGAAGAGAAAGTGGGGAAGACCCTTGAATACTTAGGCACAGGGGAAAAGTTCCTGAACAGAACACCAATGGCTTATGCTCTAAGATCAAGAATTGACAAATGGGACCTCATCAAATTGCAAAGCTTTTGTAAGGCAAAGGACATTTTCAATAAAACAAAACGGCAACCAACAGACTGGGAAAAGATTTTTACCAATCCTAAATCCAATAGAGGGCTAATATCCAATATATACAAACAACTCAAGAAATTATACTCCAGACAACCAAATAACCCTATTAAAAAAATGGGGTACAGAGCTAAACAAAGAATTCTCAACTGAGGAAACTCAAATGGCCGAGAAGCACCTTAAGAAATGCTCAACATCCTTAGTCATCAGGGAAATGTAAATCAAAACAACCCTGAGATACCACCTCACACCAGTCAGAATGGCTAAGATCAAAAACTCAGATGATAGTAGATGCTGGTGAGGATGTGGAGAAAGAGGAACACTCCTCCATTGTTGGTGAGATTGCAAGCTGGTACAACCACTCTGAAAATCAGTCTGGCAGTTCCTCAGAAAATTGGACATACTGAGGATCCAGCTATTCCACTCCTGGGCATATACCCAGAAGATGTTCCAACATATAACAAGGACATATGCTCCACTATGTTCATAGCAGTCTTATTTATAATAGCCAGAAGCTGGAAAGAACCAAGATGTCCCTCAACAGAGGAATGGATACAAAAAAATGTGGTACATCTATACAATGGAGTATTACTCAGCTATTAAAAATAATGAATTTGAGAAATTCTTAGGTAAATGGATGGAACTAGAAATTATTATCCTGAGTGAGTTAACCCAATCACAAAAGAACACACATGGTATTTACTCACTGATAAGCAGATGTTAGCCCAAAAACTTGGAATAGCCAAGACTCAACACACAGACCACATGAAGCTCATAAAGAAGGAAGACCAAGTGTGAATGCCTCAGTCCTAATTAGAAGAAGTAACAAAAATACTCAAGGGAGCAAATATGGAAACAAAGTGTGGGGCAGAAACTGAAGGAGAAGCCATCTGGAGACCATTCCACCTGGGCATCCATCCCAGGTACAATCACCAAAAGTAGACACTGATGTGGATGGCAGGAAGTGCATGCTGACAAGAGCCTGATATAGCTGTCTCCTTAGAGGTCTGCCAAAGGCTGACACATTCAGAGGCCAATGCTCACAGATAACCACTGATCTGATCAAGGGTTTCCCCGATGGAGAAGTTAGAGAGAAGACTGAAGGAGCAGAAAAGGTTTGTGGTCCCATGAGGAGAGCAACAATACCAACCAACCAGAGCTCCCCAAGGTCTAAACCACCAGCCTGGGAGCACATAGGGAGGGACCCATGACTCCATCTGTACATGACGGGGAGGATAGCCTTGCCAGGCATAGATGGGAGAGGAGATTCTTGGTCCCATGATGGATGAACACCGAGTGGGGGAAATTCGAGGGTGGGGAGGTGGAAGTTGAGGGGGTAGGTGGGGGCAAATCCTCATAGAAGCATGAGGAGGAGGGATGGGATAGGAGGTTCCTGGGTGGTGGGGGAAAGGGGGGTTAGGGGATAAAATCTGAAATGTAAATATAATATCCAATAAAAATAAATTAAAAAAAGAAATGTAAGTAAATAAAATAACCAATAATAAAAGAATTACACCATTCAATATCAGCACTGCTTTGCTAATTCTACTTGGCACTTCTCAATTTAATTAAAGTAACAGTCAAAATTAGACATTAAAAAGATGCATAATTCCTATATCAGTCCTATAGAAATAAATACAGAGATGAAGAAAATCTATGAGAACACTAGAAAAAGATTCACAGATAATTTAGAACCAATGGGAAAGCTTGGGGGAATATGGAATATTTGGAAGATAGAAGTCAGAAGAAGTTGATGCACCAACCAAAAATATACACACAAAATGAGCTGTTGTTTTGGTCTGGTAAGAGCACCTGACATAAAAGTGTGCTTACGAGTAACAGAGATAATACCTGGCCAGGAAATGTTACAATGAAACAGAAGAATGTTCTACTACACAGGCAGTTACTATAACCCTAGAAGAGAATAATGTCATGAATTCACTGAAAAGCTTTAAAACTACACTTTCACTTACCTGATAGATCTGCAACTCCACAAATAGATAAAAGGCATGAATAGACAAATAAATGACAAAACCTTGAACACCATCCTTGAATCTGTAAGAATAAGCAGTCTCTGCTAGAAAGCATCTAGGCAGAGTATAGAGAGTTTCATAACCACTAGGTATCATGATGTGCAAAGGAGAAAGAAAATAAAAAGTATAAATTCATGCAAAGCACCAGCTGCTTTGTTTATAGATGTAGTACAAGACTATTACAACAGCCATCCCATCATTTCAAACATTATATGTTACTTATTTTCTCTACAGTTCTACTGTAGATCCTATTAGTATCTACAATGAAGCCAGTGTCAGGGAGCTGGTGATATTTATCTACATGGACTCTTGATGGAAAGGGTTGGAAGACTACCCTAGCTACGGTATTGATGGATCTGCCAGGATACTGGATCATTGTCTTTCTTTCCACATTCTTCAAGAAGTCTCTTCTTTGTCTTGTGACTTCTCCATACCAACTCAATAGACAATCTCACAAGTAGGGTAATAAGATTTTTGATGCTAATACACCAGACTAGGGTTCCCCCAAAAGACAGAAGCCAGTAATTCCAGACTTTCTGAAAGTTTCTCCTGGGATCTAGCACCCTGTTATTTCCTTTTCCTGAGCGTGCTAATCTTTCATACATTTTCCAGCTTGCTTTCCTAGTACTCGGTCTGTTTGTTTGCTATAAACATATACAAAACTACCCTGTCGGTTTTGCTGATGGCTTTTATCCTTCCTAAAATATTATCTCCATTCCTGTGCCCCTTGTTAAATGCTAATCACAGTGAAATTTATCAGAGAAACCATTCATATGCACTGGGGCTACTTGGGATGTCATTTTAGCAATTATTACACATAAGGGCTCAGCTTTGGAGTCTATAAGGTGGAGTCATACAAGATAGTATGACTCCTATCTTGTAAGGAAATTTCAGGAAAAATTTACACTTCTTAAAAACACTTTAGAGATGAATTATTGTCCCTCCTTTGATAGATGAAGAAATGGAGGCTGAGAAATGTTAAATAGTTTAAAGTTACATATGTAACAAGTAGTAACATAGGTTTTGTTAAACTTCAAAAATTTAATTAATAAGCTGCTCCATATTTTTGAAACATAAAATGATAACAATTTTATAGGGGTAATGTAAAAGTAAGAACATGACCATGTGATCTGCTTCCATATTTAATTTAAAGCAGGACAGCCACAAGTATAGCAGCCCAGAGGACAGCATGCTATAAAGCTACTATGTCTGTAAAATGAAAAAGTCCCTTCAAAGACACCATTTTCATTGAGCCTTCGGGCACTAAACTTAGTTTTCACTTTACAAATGATAGTCACAGACCATGAACACCTTTTTAAATGCTATTTTTCAAGGCTGAGAGCAAATGCTCCAATTATAAAAGAATTGATCTTGTTAAACTTATTCTTAAATTTTTTATTTCCCTCCTCAGTTAATTCAATTTCCCTCTCCAATGCATGAATCATCGAGACATAATGCGAACATTCAGCCACAATGGAAAAGGTTGTTACATTATTTGGATGTACTTGATAGACTTCAGACATAGCAGTTCAGGTAGGGCTGAATGAAACCCACTTAGCTGCTATCTGCAGCAGTCATCACCATTATAATTTTCTTGTCTTTGAGGAACTATATGAAATATTTTTGTAATAAAGAGAACATGCATCTTCTTTGGTTATTTTATACAAATTGAGAACAAGTTTAAAAATATATGGGAAGCTAACATTTTGAACTTTCTGTGGGCCAGGGACTATTTTAGAAAGCTTCTCTTCATCTCAAATAGCTCTTATGACAATTCCCCTAGAATATACACTGTTCTATTTTAAATGACCAGGAAAAGCAAAGCTCAGAAAAGTTCAGTGACTTGTCCAAGTTCACACAACAAATTAGAAGTAGTGTCGTAAGAATCTAGGTGCAGAACCATCCAACTACAAATTCCATGCTTATAAGCTGCTTGTGAAGCTTTAAACCTCAAGGGCATTTGTAACCACAACCAAAAAACTAAATATTCATGGAAATGACATAATAATATGTAAAAGTAGACATTGCAGCAAGAATCAGAAAGGTGAGGATTGTGATGCTTTTGAGAAAGGATTTGGGAACAAAAGTCATTTGCTCTCCATGCCCAGAAAAGGAAATCGAAATGAGAGTAAAGCAGACCCCAGAGACCTTCTCTTTTACCAGAACTTCACTCATGAAATATTTTGAAACTGCTCTCTTCCTTACCCACTGCCATTTTAACCCAGAACCTTCTGATGGCACATTTGCCGAGGGGGTTTTACTATGGTAACCTTCAGGCATACACAAAGAACACAGTCAAAACAAATAGCTCTCTTTAAATGTCATTATAGGGAGTAAAATTCTATGCGGTGTATTAATGGGCCTCCCACAGCTAAATCCTGGCATACCACTTTGAAAAATGTCCCCTGTGGGTATCACTTAAACCAACCAAAGTGAGGGAATTTGAGAGTTAAGAGAAAAGCAGATCTTGCTCTAGTGGGAATAAATAGAAGACAGAAGAGAGGGAATAAAGGAGTGAAAAATCAGGGAAAACAAATTAAATTTTCTTTGTTTTCATCCTTCTTAATGCTATTTTAATGCGAAAGGCCTAAAGAGAATGCTAGTTATTATTTTCCTTACATTCAATTTTCTTAGTTTTGAGTTTAATAAATCTTTAATGAAAGTAGGAGCCCAACTTTGGCTCAAAAATATAAAGAGGAAAAAAATTATGAATATTCTCCAAAATTAGCAGACAATAGTCATAAAAGATTAGGGCAATAATAGTGTGTGTGCCTCTCTCACTCGTGTGTGTGTGTGTGTGTGTGTGTGTGTGTGTGTGCCTCTCTCACTCGTGTGTGTGTGTGTGTGTGTGTGTGTGTGTGTGTGTTTTCGTAGTGCTTATCTAGCATGTACTGATACATTAGCTACTCACTTTCTAAGGGCTCATTCAGGAATAACCTGTTTCCTAGTGGTGATTAAGAAATGAGTTGTCATATCTAATAGATCTCTGGAGATTTTACATCATAAGTATATCTGAAGGGTAGGAGCATTGTGTGCTGAGAAACATTCAAAACACATTTTAAAGCTTTTAGACTTCCTTTACAGTTAAATCTACTACTTATTTGTCAATTGTGTCTTTTTCAAAGCACAGAAACTAGTTAGTCCCCATTTGTTTTTCCTCTGCCTGGATTTCATTATTTCTTTCTCTTCTTTGTCTCCTAAGAATAGCTGGGAGATTTCACGGCTCACATCCTACTAGGAAGAAAATTAACATTGAACATGATCAAAACCACCTAAGATCAGAGTATTTATTACTCTAGGTTTTTAAATGTCTATTTATCTCCCTTTTCATTGAATATTCTCATCAACTCTGTTTCTAAATAGAATTCTATTCCTGCAAAACTAGCTTAAAATTGCATCACCATTGAACCATGTGTAACCTATTTTAATGCTTTCTATTGCTGTAGCAAAATACTACAGACTAGGTAGTATTTTTGAGCACTATATGTTACCTCAATTGTGTTGATACACTGGTGGATGGATAGATAGATAGATAGATAGATAGATAGATAGATAGATAGATAGATAGATAAATGGGAGAGAAAAACAACTTATGGTTTTATTTGGGCTCAGAGTTCTAGGGTAATAACAGAAGCTAGAGATAGCTTATCACATTGCATCTGCTTTTAAGAAGCAAGAAACAATGGCAGTTCATGCTCCAATAGCTTCCCTCTTTTTATGCCTTCCAGGATCCAAGCCCAGAGAACAGCAAGCATCCTTGAGAGTGGATATTCTTACCATAATTAGCCTAATCAAGATAATTCCTAATAAGGATATCCAAAGACTAACCTAAGCTAAATAATCCCTCACAGGTGGACTTAGAGGTTTGTTTCTTAGATGATTCTACATCATGTCAGGTTAACAAAAATTATTAATCACCATAAAAATTTCTGGCAAGCCGGGCAGTGGTGGCTCACGCCTCTAATCCCAGCACTTGGGAGGCAGAAGCAGGCGGATTTCTGAGTTCTGAGTTCGAGGCCAGCCTGGTCTACAGAGTGAGTTCCAGGACAGCCAGGACTACACAGAGAAACCCTGTCTTGAAAAAAACAAAAAAGAAAAAAAACAAAAATACAAAAAAAAAAACAAAAAAAATTCTGGCAAATGAACTGTACAGCTTTAGAAACATACAGTTTTTGCTAACTCTTGATCAATTGGCTCAATCAGCAGAATGTCATCAATATAGGAGTCCAGAATGATATTTTTTTTAACAGATAGATAATCAAGAACATTCCAAACAATGCTATAACATAAGGATGAGGAATTAATATACCCCTAAAATAAAACAGTAAAGTATACTTATGGCTTTCCCAGCTGAAAGCAAATTGCTTCTGTTGATCCTTACAGACTGGTATCAAGGAATTTGCTAGATCAATATCTGCATACTGATGCATAATATATACAGGAAATGTGTTAATCTGCTGAAGAAGGAAACAGCATCTGACAAAGCAGCTGCAATTGAAGTCACTACTTGATTAAGTTTACTACAGGCAGTTGTCATTATCTGTGATCCATCTGTCTTCTGCACAAACAGTTAAAGGGAGATCTAGTGGGAATGAATGAGCATCTCTAATCCTTCATTACTTGATGGTGGCACTAATTTCTGTAATTCTTCCAAGAATGTGAGAATAGTTTAGATTGACTACTCAACCAGATAGAGGCTATCCAAATGTCTTATTTTGACTTCCTTGACTTCAATAGCTTTCATTCCATCTTTAAAGGCTTTCTGTAGCTGTGTCATGGCCCTGGCATCTCTATTATCTTGGAAACTACATATCAACTCAGACTTCATCGCCATAGTTTCATGTTGTTGGTCCTTGAGACTCCTTTATAGGGACTCTTACTCTATAATACGTTGTCTAGCCTAACTAGGTCTCTAGAATGAAGATACCAAACTCTATTATATAAACTTGGTTGTCAATTTAGCACTAAATATATCACTTTAAAGTCTTAACTTTCTGTTTCTTTTCTTCACATTCTCAAGGCCATATCTCAAGGCGTAGTGCAAAATACATTGTTTAACTTCAAAAGTTTCCATAGTGAAACAAATACAGAAACCCACTGCCAGAAAATATGCAGAGACTCTAAGACCTTGGAACACTCAGCCCTAAATAGTATACATCCAACAAATCTCTCCCCTCAGGGCTCAGGGAATTCTACAGATCTATGGAAGAGAAGGCAGAAAGAATGTTAAGAGCCAGAGGGGAAGTAGGACTCAAAGTAATCGATGCCTTCTAGACACAACAGGGCTAGCACACATATCATTACTTTGAAAGTGATAAAAGACAAGAAGAAAATTGGGGCAATCATAAATGATTATGTTATAATAGTCCTAACCAAAGAGGCTGATATCTTAAAATATCATCTTAGTGTTAAAAAAGTTGACAGACTTACAGTACACTTTTAAAGATTGAATCAACAGCCCTAAATACTAATGTTGATATGGGGTAGGTAAGAGATAAAATGGACCATTTAATTCTGCAATGACTAAGTGGGGAGAGTGTTAATATTTGGGTACAGGTAAGCATCTATGCTTAAGAAACTTATGAAACAAGATCTTTCCAAAGTTATTTTATGACTCTAAAATAAAGCCACATAATCATCTTAAAAATATAATTTCAAATACAGTCATGTATTGTACATCACTGTTGAGGCTACTTTACTCTGGTTAAAACATTTTTAAGCTCAGGTGGCACTGAGTAGTTGTAGACATTGTAGGATCCATCTAAAAAGAAACTGAGAAGGCTATCATTCCAAATTGGTAAATATCAACAACATATGTAATTCCTTCCTTTAAACATGTTCCTTTGAAATATATCCGCAGCTTCTCTCATAAGGAAGTGGAGGTCATCTATTTATCTTCAGAACTGGACTGGTTTTGTGACTTGTCTTCACTAGCAGACTATTACAGATTCTAAGTCTTAACAATCTACTTGAAGAAGACATCTAACTTCTATGCCTATTTCTGGAATCCAGCTCCTCCTATAAAAAGAAGTCAGGGTAGTCTGAAGAGACAGAGGACATCAAGTAAGAAAGGTCACAATAAATGTACTACCTTACAGAAGAAAAAAGTCCATATAGAAGTTATCTAGTGTCTCAGTATGACAATAGCTGCCTCTGATAATGAGATCACCTTTTTCTCTCTGAGCTCCAGTCAAACCAAACCAGATGACCACATAAAATGGAGATAAGCCATTTCCACCAGCGTAAAACTTCAAATACCCAATCAAACAACTGTAAGCAATAAAAAGTTTATTGTTGGAGCCACTGCATTGTAGAAAATTGTAGGAATATCTCATGAGTTTGATTCCAGTAAAATATATTCATGTGGTTGGCAGTCACTTTAATATATGATGAGGTTATTGCTTTCTCTTCTCTTGCAGGCCTGTGATCCAGCAATCCTTCTGCTTCCCATTACACTGACTTTCTTGGCACTATGAAACCAGTATTTAAAGCCAGAGATCATATAGTAAGACAAATGTGTCCTGTGTTATCTAGCACCCAGAGGAAGGGAGAATTCAAATAAAAACAATGGTAAATGTACAGCACAAGAGTAAGTCTAAAGAAAATTCTTCCAAAATTCAGTTCTTAAGAATTCTAAGCAAAGTATTAGCTTGTTGTATGTATGTAATCAGCCTCGAGTTTTTAAAATATGGTATAAAAACTACAAACTATGCATACTGTTTCTTTCTTCTGAAACCCATTTCCTGACATAGAGCTTCCATGGTACCAGAAAATACTATAAAATCTACCAAGGTAAGGAAGAAATTAATAATCTTACCGAGCAGCAACATCTATAAACTGAAGCAATGACCAGTATGGCAAGATCACTAAAAGTGTAACACATGGGACTCATAAGTTGATGGCAACCAACAGCTACTTAATGATAGTTGACACCCATTCAACAAGAGCAAAATCATACTGGGAACTGGAAACCTAGCCATACTTTTAGTTCTGGAAAGGTCATAGACCATAATAAGGAATGTACTACCACTACTTTGATAAACCAGCATAATTCCTTACAATATTTTAAAATTTATCCTGGTACACACAGATAAATGTAGCTATTACCCCTCATCATAGAAGTTTCTATTTCCAGCAAATGGAGAACATTAGATTAAAGCACAGCTAGACACAATAGAGAAATCAATGCATCACAGAGAGCTCAGCCCTCGCAGATACATCTCTATTATAGCTTTTGCATCTATGGTTCAGGGAACATCTTTAAAGAGAGAACTTATAAGAACCAGAATCCCACCAAAATCGGCTGTTAAACAGTCTTCTCTGGAAATGCAAGCATAAACAAGACCAGTACAGTGCTAAAGTCAATAAATATATTATTGCAAAAGGAAGATATTTCATGGGGGTCCTACCCCTACACAAAGAACTGCAGGTAGCTAATACTACGGGAAGAGGAAGAACTAGTCCTTTCCAGAGATGAGCCCTCTTATTGGTTCTAATACAAAGTGGTCAACCTTAAAACAACAAACACTAAACAACAAAAATAAATTCAGTGTGTTATATTTACAAGTTTACACATAAATATGCATATACATGTGACAATAATCAAAGAAAAATAGACTATCAATTTGAAAGTGAGGAGATATGGGAGGAGTAAGAGGAAAATACCTGGAAAAAGCTGGAGAGGAAAAAGGGGAGGGGGAAAGTGATGTAATACTATTTAATTAAACACACACACACACACACACACACACAGAGTATACAGTGCAACTCATCAGAAATTCTGTTCTTGTGAAGCACAGGTGTGTATTAGAAAAACCAAAACCAAATATTTTTACAATGCTCATATTTATAAAACACTACTTAGAAGTTTTGTCTATATGAGCACAGCATTTAAATGTAGCCATAACTGCTTAAATTTTGTAAACATTTTAGTGACGAGTTTGAGTCTAAAACAAACTTTCCAAGCTATCAGAAATTACATATAGAAAATTTTGTAGGTTGCTATAATATAAACAAGTAATGCAGACTATTTAATAAAATATAAACAAAAAATTTGAGGGGGGGTTCTAAGTTTAATAATTTCCTGCTTTTTAAAATTTATGAGTCATTATAATTCCCAATATAGAAGAATAGCTGGTATTGTCTAAACTTGAATGTCCAAGTTTTTATTATTTTCTGAAAGATCCTTAAATTATGTATCTCAAAAGTGTCAAAAGGATTCAAAAGTTTGGGTGACCGGTTTGGTAGTAAATTCATACAATTTGAATGAGTTTAAAAGTGAAATCTTTAAAGAGATTTGAAAAGATGCTGCGTGTTTGTACTCCACAGAGCACTTAGTAGACCCTAGAGCAAACTGTGTAATACAGTTGAACTGTACAGCTTTCCCAACCCTCTCATGGTAAGTGTTCATCCCAGCCCTTGCAGGGTTCATTGTGTTAAAATCTCACATAGGTACCAAAGGCCACAGGATGAAAAGGGAAGGCAAATGCTGTCCAGGGTTGACCAAATCTTGGAACATGAGAAGCAATCAATATTATAGGATGGCCAACAAACAATAGCCAACAAACAATAGTCAAAGAGTTCCTGCTTAGCAGTTTCCTCAAAGACCAGAAGAGCTATTGCAGTTCCATACCCCACTGTGACATGGCACTCACCTGAAGGGCAATCAACGGTTGGAGACATGGACTTTGCTGTCCATTGCTCTCTGTTGCTCACAGTAAATGTTGCTGCACAGTCTGTCAGTGATGACATTGCTCCCTCCCCCCTCCACTTATTTCTGATGAGTCCATCATGAGTTGATCTGGCATTTGAAAACAAAGCAAAATAATGAAGAACCAATCAAAAGTAGATATTTGTTTTCTTGTTTTCTGGCAATTTGTGATTGTCCTTGACCTAACATGCTTACAGAAAAATTATGCACACAGAAATGCATAAAAGCAAACAAAATACAAGTACATCAATATGCAAATGTGCCTCAAACTCACAGCAATGCATTTCCCCCATTACTCACATCTATAAATGTCACACTCAGTAAAGCAGTTGGGCAAGCTCCAAGATTCCATCAGGGAAGCAATGTGTCCATGGATTTTCAAAAGCAAATTTCTTTGTTTAAGAAGGCTATTTCATCTGGTTGTACTTGATACAATTTTAACACCTCATCCCTATTTCCGTTATTCAACTTACACTGAAGCAGATATCCTTAGACTGTAGCTTCATTATCTTTCCACTTGTACATCTATTTTAGTTCATAGAAATCTCCTAATCTTATTTTATATATCTAAAGTTATCTTTCATGAGTCTTTGTCCAGAATTAACAAGCCCCAAAAACCCAGCAGAGTCAATCTGTGAACAAGGAAGAAGCCAATACCTTAGCTTTCCAGACAGACTATTCAAACATAAAGGAGACAATAAGTATAATAGAGACATGATTGTTTGGTTTATGAATGATTTACCTGTGCTTGAACTATAGCAATGTTTAAAAATCCAAAACAGAGTTTTAGTGTTTCTTAATTATGAACATTAGTCTTAAGAATATTTGAGACTTTTTGAGATTTTTTTTCAATTTCTAATTCTAAAGATTTAGACATTTCTTTGAAGGATTTACTTATTCAATGAAGGTGACACAAAATTAGTGTTTTCAAGATACAAAAATAAGGGTAGTTAAAACGCACCAGGCAAAATGCATTAAATACTTACTGGTTAGTTTTAACTGTCAACTTGACACAATGTAGACTCATGTAGAAAGAGGGTCTTGATGGGGAAATACCTGGATCAGGGTGAGATGTGCCATATCTCAAGGGGTTGCCTTGATTGTAAACTGAAGTAGAAAGACCTGCTCTGAATGTGGGTGGCATTCATATAAGAGAGAAGAAAAACACAAGCACAAAGTAAGCAAGCAAAAATCCATTGGTTTGTACCTTCTCTGTCCTTGATGTGGCTCTGATACTTCAAGTTCTTGATTTGACTCCACAATGAGAGACTACTGTCTGAAATTGTAAACAGAATAAACCCTTTCTCCTCTAAGTTGCTTTATGTTGGTATATTTTGTCACAGCCACAGAAATAAACCTAGAATAAATGCTAACAAATAACAAGGTTCAAATAAATGCTGGATTATATTAAGGACATATCCAATCACTAACACACTCAGCATAATGTGACTAAAGTATTGCTTGCGTTCCAGCACTAGCTATTTAAAATAAAACTCTATTTGTTTAATAAGAATAAGCATAGCAAGTGTTATTCAAATACTAGCTTTTTGGTTTCTTGGGGATTTTAAATGCCTTTCAGGCTAATGTTTAAAAGTTCTATCAATGGTAGTATAATGATTGTGTGTATCAATATGTCTGTATTTCTTCCAGACAGCTTCAAAATACTCAAATGGATGTATGTATCTAAGTTATAACAATACTATTGTTATTTAAATATAAATTCTCCCCTTAGTCTGCTGTGATTGTGTTCTTCAGCTGATGACACTTTAGGAAAGTCATGGCACCTTAGGAGGTGAAGCCTTGCAAGAAGAAGCACATCACTGGGCATAGAGTTTCCAAGTTTTGTGCCTTGGCTCTACTTTCTTTTCTTCTTTTCTGCTTCACGTAGAGTAGTGTTTCTCAAACTGTGGGTTACAACCCCTTTGGGGATTGAATGACCCTTTCTCAAGGGTCACACATCAGATATTCTGCATGTCAGATATTTACAGTTTGGTTCATATCAGTAGCAAAATGACAGTCATTGATCAGCAATGAAATAATTTTATGATTGGGCGAAATCACAACATTAGGAATGGTATTAAAGGGTAGCAGCATTAGCAGGTAGAGAACGACCGCTGTAAAGGGATGAAAATGTGATCGACCGGTATGATTTTGTGGCCTTTTGTTATACACTCCAAGTTATGATGGGCTCCACCTCGCTAGAACTGTAAGCCAAAATAAACTTCTCAATCCTTAAGTTACTTTCTTGTTAGAGTGATCTAGCACAGCAACAGGAATTTCGTTAATATAAATGCCTTTAAACATTAGTTTAAAATATGTTGAATATAATATTTGTATTATTTCATATAAATTGGTCCTTTTAATTTTAAAGAACTTTTTCATGTTTTTTGGTTGTTTAGTTGGTTTGGATTGGTTAACTTTGTATTTAGTCTGAACTTGCCAGTAGCTCATTCTAGGCTAGCCGGAAGCCTTTAATTATCCATATAGACCTTTCTCATGCTAGAGTACCTACATGCCTGTTATTGTTAAGTAGTAAAAAATTTTAAATACTAATATCCAGAAGATAGACATAAAGAGTGTTAGTAAACATTGATAATCTTATTATTATAAATATGATAATTTGAAAAATGTCTCCTCAGTGAACAAAAATCAAAACAACAGATAATTGTCTGCATTCATTGCTAAAGAACACATTTATGAAGAATAAATGTCATCACAATTTTTGCTTTACATTTTTGTCACTTTATATTGTATATTGCTATAAGATCCCAGAAATTTTCAAATACACTTAATGTCTAAAATCGTCAGCACAATATTCATGAATTATTCTCATCAAGTTTTTTTGCCCCAAACCTGTGTTACAGATAGGATCCCTTATTATTTGTCCTTGGTAACAGAATAATTTTAATATGAGTCTGTTGTTTATAAAGATTCAGAGCACTGCAGCCACAAACTAAAGGTCTAATGCATCTTCAGGGGTCAAAAACACTGGGGACATCTGAGTAAAAACTTTGAAGACATTAGCAAATGTTTTAAGAACACATATACAACCATGTTTAAGGCCCACATTTTATTAAGTTCTATTTTCTATTGTCCTTTAACTCAGGCCTGTAAAATTATAATTCAAAACAGCAACTCTGACTTCTGCAGGGTTTCAACTTAAGAAAGGAACCCATGGAGTGCCTTGCTTTCTCCAAGGGTATGGAGGGAGAGAGTGTAAGGATGGGACTGGGAAGAGAGACAGGAGATCTCTTGTGATCAAGCTGTGATCAAGCTGTGAACTGTATAAATAAACAAATTAATGGAGAAAAATAAAAGTGTATTCTTATGTCTCCTATGATTAAACAGTCCTGTAGATCAACCTATTTTTTAATCTCTTTTTCAAGTTCTCATTAAATAAAGTTGACTTTAGCTCAGCTTAAATGTGACACAAAGATCTGTATCTATAGGCAGTGGACAGTGTAAATAGAAGAGAGAATATGAAGAGCAGAAAATGAATTGCCTAAGAATGAATTATAAAATCTTCCTTAAAACAGAGATTTGTGTTGCTTACCTCATGTAACAAACTAGAACACTTCTATAGTTCTTTATAAAATACTAATAAGACCTTTTATTTGCTTCCATTGTTACAATAAATTCCTTTTGTTGCCTTGACAATTTTTCAGAAGAATTAGATGTACGTAGACATTGACAAACTTTTCTAATACATTGGAATTTGATAAGCTAAAGATGAGCCCTGGATTTCACACTCTGGTCTGAGGAGTAAGAGAAATCAAGGTCTGAGTAGCAAAAATAGAAACTACTTCTAAATTCTAAAACATAAATAGATTTTCCACATTAATGGAAGCCTTCAGGGTTTTAAGATGAGAGACACATTTTAAAAAGAAATACCACCTCAGTGCTTAAAAGAAGATGATACATATATTTGTAACCATGCAAGTGGTTCCTATTTTAAAACATACCTTAGCCTTTCTATGCAGATTAGCTGCAACAATAACAAAAATAGTAAAGTGTTTCCTCACCTTACCTACTTACACTCTTAAAATATTGTTGTCCTTCCTATGGACTAAGAATTAAAGTCTTAGAACTAAGATGATTAATTTAACAATGAAGACTACATAAAGTCACTTTGTTAATTAATTTTTTTCATTCACACCTTAGTCACAGAGCTCTACAGGGAAATATACAACTGAATTAATTAGTCTTGGTAAAAATCTGAATATTGCCAATTTTTGGGGGGAGTTCAGTCAGCTGATGCCCAGAATGGGTATTTACAAGAAACCATGCCACCTTGTTCAGTACAAACTTGCCATTCATTATGCTGCAAGGCACTTGTGTTTCTCCCCCAAGTCAAAAATCCCTGTAGGGTTTTCCAACAACTATGCAAATGAGAGATGTTCTTGCATCACCCTATACCAGAAAATAAATAATACAGTAATGCTTACTAGAAATGGATCTCATTTCTTACAACTCTGTATGTGAGAAATATATGTGTTTGCATGTGAATATTTTTTGTCCTACATCTTACACCAAAGAATAACGGAATAGATTAGTTCTAGTGAGCATGAGAGCTATTCATCAGAATTAAGATCCTAGGACTGTAGAGCTGGAAGCCTTGTGGAGAGGTCACGAAGCACAGTCTCCTCCCTATTAATCATAAGGAGCACCAACATATGCTCCCGCATGCGCTATGACTTGTAACTTGAAGTTGACAGAATATAGATTTCCGAGAAACTGAAAGTAAATTACCTTAGCACTTTCAGCCTTTGTACCAACCATGTACAAACTGATGACAAGAATAATTTGAAAAAAGAAAAACAGTGAAAAGTAATCTGAAACTTGTAGGAAAAATTGACATACAATTAATACAACATATAATTAATACAACAGATTAATTTGTGACAAGTAATGTTAGGACAGAAAAATATATGCTAATAAATATCAACTATATTTTTCTCAGTATTCAAAATAGAGACTACATATGAAAAAATAGAATATATGAAAATTGTCTTTCTGGTGTTTTATAAGTCTTGATTCTTCTCTGAGTTACTTTATGTGTCCTCTCAAGGTCTCTATTCAAAATACTTCCAAAGAAAAAAGAGATTTGGAGGGTGGTACTTAGAATATTGATTAGCCAATAATTGTCATTCTACCAGAAAGGAACACAATAATGACCTGAATAGAGCATTCCACCAGAACTCATATCTTAACACTTAATCAAGTTACAAAGCTTCCTTCTTCTACCCTAAACACTATCCAAATAGTAGTTGAGTATCCTCATCAGTCAGCATCAGAGTTGACAAAATGGCCCCAGAACAGAGCTGTTTCTGATGCTGTGCAGTCTTTGTCCATCTGATGAAATTCCTTTTGCACAACTCCTAAACAAGAGACTGTGCTCAGATCATATTCAGAGCTATTGTTTAGTAACAGACCTAGAGCTATTGTGCACTTGATTTTTAGCAAAGGTTTTTTAAAAATAGAATGGCATATATGTCTCAAGGCTATGAATCCAATAGCCAACAAAAATCAACTCATGTTTTCTGAAGATGTAGTAAAATGAGTGAACTGACTGATGCATAGATTACTTTCTTCTCACCAGTGGGCTCCAGAAAATAATGATTGCTGAGAAAAAAAAATAAGCTATTGGATTTTGTTCTTCATTAAATATCAACAACTTTGTGAGACCTAAATCCTAAAAAATACAAAGATTAACTCTTAAAATAATCATGGTGTGAAATAACAATCTTATCTATTTTTATCACTGTAATGAAATAACTTCTATTAGCTACCACTAACAATAAGATGCCTCTCTCTTCCTAACTTACAAAATAATACTAAGTTATATACTATTCAAATGTATTCTTAATATGTATCATGATTTTCATTTATTTATCACCTTTATGTGGTCAAATGAAGACTAAGGAGGTTAACTCCAATTCCAAGATGTCTGTATTAATGAGAAATGTAAATACTGGTTTGTCCCGGCCCGAACTGCCCCACGCTTGGGGGCCAAAATATTCCAGATTGCTCTGCTGCTCCGGTCCATGGGTCAGGGTCTAGCAAGAGAGAGAGTGGGGGAAGAAGAGGAAGAGATGCAAAGAATGGAGACAAAACAGATTGTATAGTCAAGTCTAGTTTACTCTCTCCCATTGACTCCTTGCAAAGAAATCCTGGGTATTTATAATTACGAGCAGGGGAACACAGCTGAAGACACTTTACCACGTGCACCATGCAACTGGGGTCACTAAACAGCAAAACAAGATATGTAGGATAAACATGATGTTTATCAGAGTGTGCTAAGCTCTTGTAGGCTGTTGAAAAATAAATCTCTAGTCAGGGTATACAGCTCGAGATGGCTGCAAAGTTGATAGCCACTTTCTGCTAGAAGTCGGCTCCCAACATTGGTTAATATGCAAAAGGCATTGTGAATAAGAGAAAAAAAATCTAACTCTGGCTAAGCCTCTAAACTAAAATAGGCAACTCTACTCAATCACATAATGAGTGCTACCACAAAACAGTTGGCCTCTTTCCACCTATGCCCTCCGTCAACTGTCTGTCACATTTTTGTGGCTATTTTTCTCAATAGACCATTCACGTTTTTCACTATCCCATCTTAAAAATTTGTTCTGAACAAAAACCAAGTGAACCCTCATTAACCTTCTTCATTACATGAACACATGTCAGATGAAATCTAACAATTCTTCATCATCAAAGGAAACTTCATTCTTCATGTTCTATGTGAAGATATTGTTTCTTGACAATGATTTTATAGTTTAAAAAAGTCCTACTATGTAGTTTTCAATATTTTCAAAACAAATTATCACAGAGCAAATGGTTTAAGCAAGAAAAAAATATAAAACCTCTCATCTCACAGTTCTGGAGACCAGGTATCCCACATAAAAGGTGTCAATATGGATGACTTCTTCAAGTCATCTCTGTCTTTGACTTTTTACTTGGTCATGTTCTTCCTGTTTTGTTGTTGTTGTTTGTTTGATTGTTTGTTTGTTTGTTTTCCTGTGGCCTCTCCTCCGTGTGTCTATGTCTAAATTTCTTTCTCTTACCTGGATCATATTAGATACGAGATCATCCAAATAACCACCTTCTGAGTGTATTGCTTCTTGAACAACATGTCTTCAAATACAGCTATGTTCTGAGGCACTAAAGGAGAGGAGTTCATTATGTGGATTGGACAAAAGAATACAGTTCAGCCTACCACACCAACATTATTTAGTATTGAATTATTTTGAAAACATCAGCCAACATTCAAATGATAATAAAACATTTCCTTTTATATTTCAAATGATAAAAAATTTATGTATTTTGTGGATTATCTGCTCAACTGACTTTTTCCAGTCAATATCATGGCGCAGTATCAATGGTAAATTGTGTATTTAATCATTTATAATATTCTTTTCCCTTTACAGCAACCATGAATGATGTCAACATTTGTAATTATCTTTACTAGGTGACTTATATTCTTATACAACAATGATTTTAGACATTGAAATTTGGGGATGTAATGATTCTTCACTTTTTTTGCTTCTCTCAATGTATCCAGTTATACATCATTTACAATTACAATAGTTTTAGGTCCTCATACTTGTTACTATTTTGATACTCTGTGTTTGCATGTGTGTCTGTGTGTGTGTGTGTGTGTATGTGTGTGTAAATAGATAGACAGATAGACAATAGACAGATAGACAGACAGACAGACAGACAGTTACTAATTCATGTTATAGATGATATTCCTTCTTCAAAGTCTTATTTAGCAAGCATGGTTTTCAGAATTTAGATTATTGAACCCTGAGAATGCAACTTTAGTGTGTGTGTGTGTGTGTGTGTGTGTGTGTGTGTGTGTGTGTGTGTATACAAAAACAGTAAAAACAGTGTCTAGTATTTGTTCTTTGATAATTTGAATTTATTTTATGTAGTTTTGCTGTGTGTGTCTGCTGACCTCTCATAGAATTTCATGAAAAGTTGAAGTTGAAATCCTGCCCAGAAAATGGTAAATTTCTTTAACTAGAGACAAAAGGAAGGAAGCATTTGGGAATGTCCACAGAACAACTTGTATACTCCAGGCTGTGGAAACAGGAACAGGATGGACAGAATGCAAGGTATTAAAAATGCATACCATTATAAGGAAGTCTGAACAAAATTATTTGACATTCTCCTCTACAACACTCATGGTTTTTAAGATTCTGCTAACTTAGAAGATCTAAAAATATAAGCCAGAGAACAAAGAAGTAACTTAGAATTATATGCTAAAAAAAAATAGACAAAAAATCATATGACTGCCTTGCAAAGAATATGCTATTGTCTAATTATTTTTTAAAATCAATTTCCTTGCATACTGAATCAACTCACTAGCATCTGCTGTAGAAATATCATACAGGTATTACAATCAAAAGTACGGAATCAGGCAGATATTTTTAATCTCTAGGTTTTCTTGCCTTTTGCTTTGTTTTTCTTGTTTCCTTTAAATTTAGAAATTAAGACCTGCCTTTGCAATTACTAAATGACTAAAATAATTTTTATTGTTTTTAATCAGCACTACCCAGCAAGCATGAATATACTAGAAATTCCGAGTATCACAAAACAAAACTCGTCCTCTCCTGAGTCACCTTGTACTTGAGCTGACAGATTGACTCACAGTGAGACGGTGATGCTTTATGGGTTTGTTGGCCAGACTTCCATCTGCATGACTGTTTGTGGTATAAGAATATCCCTTCCTTTGGCCACTGTTCTTTTCAGCACAGCTTTGCTCATTTAGTGCCCTTTAGTTAACCTTGAGATAAAACCCAAAGTCAGGCTCAGGCATTTTGCCTTTTACCAAATAAAACTGCATTGAATATGTACATGCTTGTCTGTGTGTGTGCAACTGGAATTGCGGAGGAGCATTGCCAAAAGGAAAAGTCACAACACAAGTTTGAACAGCAAGTGTCTTTGACTTATTGCTGTGATTATTCTAATTGCTCATCTACTTGGTGGGAGGCTGCAGGAGGCTGTTTTGAAGTAATCAAGCTGAGATGGGCCCTTCTATTTATAATAGTTCTGAAAATTCTTATCCCCCTTGAGACTTAATTGCATTTTTCTTTAAGAAATAGATTCTCTGTTGTTTCTTCTTGCCATTTTTGTTGCTTAAATCCAATAATAAATATTTGATAGTTTCTTAGTTATTATACAAATAAGCATAAATTATCTTTCATTTGGTAGATTAAACAAAAAGCACTCAGCATCCATTAAGAAATCTGAAGTGCAATAGAAACCCTCTATAATATATCAATACTCTGTAAGCAATCTCTAGAAGAGAACAGCTAGATGCATATCACTCATGTGAATACATTTCATTCTTATGAGAAAAGACAGTTGGGTTTTTCTCTAATATTGAGTAAGTATTCTATTGTCATGATTGGTATTATTAGACTGGCTGAAAAGTACAGAATCAGCATGAATTAGCACCTTGTTGCTACCTAACCCTTTGTTACACAGTTCTTTGTTCTTCTCTAGTTTGTAATTTGCTCAAAGCACCTAAAACATTGCTCAAACACATACAAGAAACAACACTTGTCACTTGTGCCACTTCTTAACTTTATATCTGGGGATTTTCTCAGCCAGAGTCTATCATTTAGTTTCATTTGGCTATTAATAACAATTTTGGAATTTTTGTAAAAATTAAATAACTAAAATCCCTAATAACCATTCATAAATTAGACACTAAATTTTACAGTGACTTTCCTTTGTCTTGTTCACTCAGGAAGGACATCACTCCTCTTTTTCTTAAATTTCTCTCAAAAGTATGTTTGGACTATAGGACTCTCTTCTCTGCCTCCTGTCTATCCCCTATCTTTTATTCTTCTCCAGCCACACAGGTATTAACAAAGCCAATGATATGAAATCATTTTATGAAATATTTCTATGCAAATATGTAGCTAAGTTTCTAAAGTTAAGATCACAGAACATGAAACCCTGGAACCCGAACTATCCTAAGAGACACCAGGTCTCACTCCCTGGTTTTGCCAAAGAGGGCACTATAATCTGAATTATTAATTGAATTACTGAAAAGCACAGAGTGGCAGTGTTATATAGATTCAGTAATTCTTAGCATGGCAAATAATTACACTCTTAAAATTTCACTTCCATGTTGTGCTCAAGGGAAAAAGTTGAATATAAAAGAACCTATTTTCAGATATTCCCTACAAAGTTAAAGATAATTATTTCTAGGTGTGTGGGAGTTTGCACAGGAAGACATGGTTTTATCTCTACAATTATCTCTCAAATACACTGTACTTTCTATATGGGATCAAAAGAAACACGCATATACAGGTTTGGACTCTCTCCTCTGGTTTATTTTTATTGACTGTCCTACCTAGTGATGATATAACATGGCTGCCTCAGAATTTGTTACACTTCAGATAGAACTCATCCTAACACAATAAGGCAAGGATCTACTAAAACAGTTATCTAAATATCTCAATGGTCCTTGAATTGAAGCATGGTTTGTAGATGTGAAAAATTCCTCCAAACTTAAGACCAGCGGAAGACGTGGAAAAGAATATAAAGAATGAATTTGTAATGAGAAATCTGAACTCAGAAAGAGTTAGGTTGGCAGGGTTATTCTATATCTGACTGTCTCTTAGGGAGACATTCTTTCCGTATGGATTCGAGCAACTGTTTGAACACTCCTGTGTGTTGTCATTTCAGGGTGGCCTCATGTTTGAACACTCCTGTGTGTTGTCATTTTGTGGTGGCCTCATGAAGAGGTTGACAGTTGACTTGTAGCTTCTTCAACAAGTGGCATGAGAAAAGAAAAAATATTAGCAGTCCTTGTACATTTAAATCTTGTTAAGATGGTCCTTTCAAGTACAAACACTGTAAGAATTAAAATATAGTGGAAAGATACCATATCAATAATGAAAATTGAGGTGTCTTTGGCTAACAAGTCATTATTGGGTATCCTGATCATAAATCACTAATTTAACAACTTTCTCTTATTATCTGGGCAAAGAAATTAAGGTATAAACAAACAAAAAAGATATGAGAACTCAGATGAACCATTCACATAAGTGGTTGATTTTACAAAAATCAGGCGTGATAATTAGTCTTCAGAATATCAATATAGCAAATTATCTGCATCTGATGATGTATGGCTGTTTAATTATCACTTTCTACATAATTCATTGGGGTTTTGCCCAAATGACACTCATCTAAGATCAAGAGAAGTTTTGCACTTGCAAGAGGGACATAAGATACTAAAGAACAAAAATCATGTACAAGGCATTTTGTAAAAAGACAAAAACTTCACACTATGTTTGTTATCTTGCCTTTTGGAAGATGGTTATATTTGTTTTTCAACTCGAATGCTGCCTTGGACAGAAAATACAACAAGAGTAGATATCCAGTGTCTGTGCCTTGAGTGATTGGCTGATCTATTTCTGCCTGTTTCCTTCTAATGGTTATTCAATAAATCATATAGGAATTACTATGGCTGCTGCTCTGAAGTAGCCAAGTGAAAAAGAATATCCTTTCTCTCCTGGGCAGTATTTTCTGCTAACAGCACACTTGTCAAAGGCTTTGAGTACCCCAGTGACAGCCACCAGATAAACATATAAATAGCTAGATAAATAACTGACAAAACACTGTACACTGTTTGGAGATAAATGTAAGCACATCACAAATGACAAGATTAATTCTTGGCATCTTTTTTTTTTTCTAAAAGATGTTTCTAGACTAAGGCTATAGTATGACATTCAGATTACAGAGTAACAATTTGAAATATTCAAATGCTTTTGTTAACCAAGTATATTTTGTTTGTATATTTTCTATATGTTGAATAGCCATGATAATGCATTATATTTCAATTCTAAAAGAAGGTCTGAATAATTATTATATATGAAATGAAGGTGTATATTATAAGGGTTTAGGGGTTGTATTATAAACAACCCAAATACTATTTAATACCAAGAAAGCATAACATCTAGAATGCTTAAAAAAAGAATTATGAAATTATAAAAACTATAATTATCTAGTTTTCTAAAAAATAAGTTTATAGGTGCCACAAATAAATCATCTATAGTAGAGAATAAAAAACTCAAAGTGTAAAACTCAGATCATGAACACATGCAGCATGTTTTTGTTTTCAGCGGAACTGTTCCATATGTTGGTCCACCAGCCCTGCCAGGCCATTTGCAGGCTGTCCTGCTGGGCTTATCCTGTGTGTGACACACACCATGCAGAGATGGTGATATATAGAAGCCAGTAAATTTCTACTATGTGTCACAATCATGAGAAAGACAGAGCCCAGTCCCTGCTGACTGTGAGGGATGCTATTAGGTGGCTTTCTAGATTGGCAGTAACAGAAATCTCCATCAACATATTTTAACCTTCAGAGTTATTCAGGCACATTCTGATCTCACCAAATGGGCTGATAAGAGCAAAGTACAAACTTGGCATCAAACAGCTGTTTTCAAACAACCAATGAGAGGCACAGTAAGGGAGAGGGTTTTTTTTTTTTTCTTTCTGTTTTTAGATACAGTCAGTGGCTTTCAAGGTTAACTATTCAGCAACAGTTTTTCCATTGCATAAAACAAGAAGTGCTATCATTTAAGTGTATCAGCAGACCACAGGATAAAGAAAAAGAATACAAAAAAAAAAGAATAACTCCAGTGCCCAGGTGAAACCAAGCAGGTTCTCAGGCAAACACTAGACAAACATGAGACGCAATGGATTTGACTGTAATTCATCTTGAACAGAGTCCGTGTTTCGGTTTCCATCCTTTGTCCTTTTTCCACTGATGCTTATCATGAAATCTGATCTATTTGTAGGTTTAATGCAAGGACAGGGAAAAAGCTGACCTAACCTTAGTATTATAGGAGATTGTACTAAATGTGAGGGCAAGAGCAAGAATTCCGCAGCTTCCTACTTGGCCATGGGCCCAGCTTCAAGAAATAAAAATAGAAGTGTCTGAATGTAACTAAAAAGCTCAGCCACATGGAATTAAAATGCCAGTTCCCTTCAGCCTTTCTTTTTTTCCAGTCATGAAACTTTCAAAGCCAACACATTCAAAAGTTCCTACAGCCAAGAGCCATCACTTGGGTTTTCGATGATCCAAAATGACTACCACCTTCAGGTGTCCACCTCCTGGCTGCTTTCATTCCTTTAAAACATTAACAAAAAGAAATTATCAGGTTTCAAATATAAATAAATAAATAAGGCCATCACAACAGAACTCCAGGATGACACTTTCTCAGTTGATGGGTTTCTTTGTTCTAAAATACACTTATAATAATGTTCTTTACCTTCTAAATAGGCACCACAATTTAAAATGCAATAAGATCCAGAAAAGGCTCCTAATGTTTTCACCAGCTTCTGTTTCTAATTTGCCCAAGGGTTGTGTTTAGCATATTCCCAATGTCACCTATTGAAAGGGGAACTGGAAACAGAAACTGATTTAGAAACCCAAGATTTACCATTGTATGGGATGATAATTTGATGTGACTGTACACACTCATTGTTTTTATGAATGCTATGAGTGTTCCAGGCTAGACCTCTGTCTTCTGAGTAAAACAGACACATCTTGATAGTTGAATATTTTTTCATCTTTCTTCTTCCACTGTTTCTCCCTCCAGTGTTTAATTAAGGACTTGTTTTTTTTTTTTTTTTTTTTCCGGAGTTGAAACTCTTTGAAATTCAGGGGAATTTGAAGGAGGTACTTATGGTGCAATGGGAAATAAGAATCCAACCCAGCACATTTTAAACTCTTGTTTATCTAGCATTCATCATTTTTCTCCTCTAACATATGAATATAGTTTCCAAAACCACAAACCTCACAAGTGTTTAGATCCCAGACTTGTAAACAGGTTTGATTTCCTTTTATTGAGCGTCTTCCTTCCTTATCCCTTATTGCATTCAGCTGGCTCTAATTCCTTTCCGTGTACTTAAAGAAATGAAATATTTCATCTGAATTAAGAGCAATCATGTGTCTGAGAAGATCAATTCAGAAACAACAGAAAAGTGAATTGTTTTCAATGAATCTGTTTACAGTGACTGAGCAACTGGGGGGTTAGATGAATAAATAAAAAGACCAGTAATTTCATTGAATTATATTGTTCAACTTCAATTGTCTCTTAATGTAAACAGCTCAGTGATTGATGTATTATCGAATATTTGTAGAGTATGTGTGTAATGAATATGTTTATGAATGACCCAGTGAGAGAAAATCAATCTTAGGAAGATTTCTCTGTTGAATTGGAGTTTAGATGATTGCAAATCAAGGTTTAAAATGTCTAGATTGTAACATCAAGTACTTCAAATTTTCAGAGGGAAAATAAAGGACCTGAAAAACAACACAGTCAGTAAATTGACATATGGTAAGGAGAAAAGAAAGTGTTCTTAACACACTTTTTAGTATTTTGAGTCTTATTTCAAAGTAATAATAAAACTAGGAACCAGGTATGATGACACACTGACAGGATCCTGTGTTCAAGACCATCCTCAATCATTTGTATTGGGAACCTATCTGAAAATAAAAAGAATGTTTTGATATTATTGTTTAAGAAAAGTGAGACTATTTTTGTTTCTTTCATTACTGTGGGAGAAAAGCTGACAGAAACTGTTTAAGGAAGACAGTTTGTTCTGGATTAGGGTTTGAAGGGAAATAGTCCTTTCTAGAAAGACAGGTATAGCAGCAGAAGTCTGAGTCTGCTAGTCATATTACACCCACAATCAGAAAGCAGAGAGAAGCAGCAAGAGAGGGGGGAGGGGGGGGGGGGAGGGGAGAGGGGGGGAGGAGAGGGGAGGGGAGAGAAGAGAGGGAAGAGGGGAGAGGGGAGAGAGGAGAGGAGAGAAGGGAGAGGGGAGAGGGGAGAAGGAAGAGAGGAGAGAGGAGAGAGGAGAGAAGTGAGAACTGGAACCAGCTCTGTTTTTCTTTCTTAATCAGCCTGAGACCCCAGTGCATGAAATGGTGTCATTCACATATACAGTGGGTCTTCCAACTTGAATTAACACAATGAACATAGCCAAAAATTGGTCTTCTAAGTAACTATAGATCCTGTCACATGTGCTGATTTGTATTAACCCCAACTATTACCCAAGCATCATCAAATCATAATAATATATGCCAGCCTTTGAAAGCAATTGTGCTTTTTTTTAAGAATTATGTAATTATGAAGTAACTGCCAGGAAAATCCACTTACTATTCTAGCCAATGGATCAACCATCTGTGAAAATACTATTTCCTGTGAGCTACTTACTGAACCACATCCCTTGAGTGCCATGCATGTCCAAGTGTCTGAAGTAATTGACAAAGCAAAGCATTAACATCTTTTGGGGAGTACCCGATTGCAAAAAATGTCTCACTTCCCCCTTTCACCCTGACTTTTCTAGTTCTGCAAATGTGCTTAAATTACACTCAGCTTAAAACTCAAGTTGTCTTTTCCATTTCCTGTCTCTGTCAATCTGCTACCAACACTTCACACTTTATTTTGTTCCACAGTATGCAAAGTGCTTTATTTACTTATTTTTACTGATGTGATATCTGGAGAAATGATGGCCAAGAGGTTTCCCAACCACAGACTGGATCTGCAATCAGCAGAATGAACATCACCAGGGAACTCGTTACATATAAGTTTACCCACAGACCAAGGCTAACATAATCAGAACTTGCATTTTTTTATTGGATATTTTATTTACATTTCAGAGTCATCCCCTTTCCCCATTTCCCCTCCCTAGAAAACCCCTATCCCATGCCCCCTTTTCCTTTTTTGCTTTTATACAATTTTTTAAAATGTTAGTCAAAGGCTTTATAAGTTTGGTAATGCTCAGTCAGGAGTGTAACCCAATACTCAGCCTAGATATATCAACTATCTTTGACTGGTGGAGACACATGAACATCTGCCTCCATGTCCCCTCCCCTCTTTCTCTCTCTTTCTCTCATCATCTAGCTTCTCCTGTCCTTCTCCTCCTCTCCTTACTCCTTCTCTTCCTCTCCATACTCCTCCACCTTAGCTCCTCCTACATATCACCCTTCCTGTTAAAATAAAACTTTTCTCTTAAAATACAATTAGTGCATAATTGTGCCGATTTGTACCAGTGAGGTACTAGTTAGTCCTAATAACCAGTCCATCATTTTCAGAACTTGCATTTTTAACAAGATTCCTTGGTGAATAGAACCTGAGAGTTCATGAAGTATTGTCCATGGAAAGGTGATAGATTTGCTTAAGATATTTAAGCCTATAATGAAAAAAGTCAAAAACTAATAACAACAACAAAAAGATATCCCAGCTCTATGTTCCTGAGCCCAAAGGTGTCATTACTATAAATGTGACTTTCAGAACAGAAATAGCAAAATCACCTGGCAATTTTTTTGGTGCTAGCATCAGATAACTATGAAAACAATATTTGCAGGTAAATCTATTAGGTCAGGGTGTGTTTGAGGAAGGAGTAATTGGTGTGCATGTCACAGTTTGAGAACACTATTCATGTAGTAAGTACACATATGCTAAGCTCAAATAAGTACCATCCATCTCACATCATTCCTTCCTTCCTTTCTATGCCCTTCATCTCCTACTATATCTAACTCATTGTCCTTTCTGACTATAAGTCAATCACTATTTTATTCTCCTTTGACCAACTGACCGCATTATCTCTGTGTCCCTTTCCCTCTCCCATTCTCTCTCCCTCCATCTTCCCCCTCTCACCCTCACCCTCTTTTACTTCCTCACCCCTCTCTCTCTTCCCCTCTCTCTGTATTGCTTACTCTGTATTCACTCTTCAACCAACAACTCTTTCAAAGTTTCAGATAATGACTTCATTGAAGAATTTAAATGAATGTCCCTCAGCCTCTTAAATAACACAATCATTCTTACATGCCCTTAATAGATCTCCAGTATACCCTCAAATTCCAACCCCATCTTCTACGAGTGTTATGTTAAACATCATGAGAAATAATCTGAGAAAACCCATCAAAGAAAGCAGATGTGACTCAGGGTAAGTTTCTGTCTCTGGCAACAAGATCAAAACGAGAGTATGATTCAAGATCTCCCCACAGCAAACACTCATTAGGAGGCTCCTTCTGCCCTAAGCCACATTATAACTTAGAAAGGGTTTAATAAATGAAAGTGTCATGAAATTGGGCTGAGGATACATGGGCCAAGGCAGTTTTGCAGTCTGGAAGCAGTTCTTTGAATGGTTAACGAACATCCCCAATGTGAAGCCATGAGGATAAACTCTGAGGTCACCTAGAAAAGATTTCAGGTAGAGGTCCATATTCTTTGAATTGTCTCAAGATAGGAACATAGTAGGCACTGGAGGACTTCAAGTGACCCCGTCTTCTAAGAAATAGGATAGGCAGGTTCTACTGCAATCAGGTATCTTCTACTGAATTCAGTGTCTTGTCTGTGTGCTCAGATCCCTACTGTAAACTTTTATGCTGTAATTCTACCCCTGGGTAAACCTCAAAATTATCAGTGAAGTATTATGGAAAGTTTGTTTTTAGTGGTCTTAGCCAGAGACCATACTTTTGATCTATAGCAAACCCTGGTTATTTTATTTTATTATTTTGTTTTACCCCTCCCCAAAGTAATACTAATGAGAAATCAGAGATGAGAATCTTTGTATAACAGGCTGATTTTCATATTACAGTATCTTTTAAAGTATCATCCTACAGCACTAGCTCTGGGACCTTGTTAAGGCCCCTGATTCCCATGTTTCTGATACTTTCTGAGATGGTACTTCTGCTGCATCACTCACCAACTTTCCATAGCAGAGCACCACGTGACTTCAGCCTCCATTACAGTTCTGTCTCGAAAATAACTTCTTCATGTACAATCAAATATGGGTACCTCCTTGTAATAATTTCTACTTACACCTTATATACTGCATCTCTTAACTCAACAAATATTTTATGTTATATTTTGTGCTAGGCATGAGTATAAAGACTGTATGAAGAGACTCTAAGTTATCACAATCACTTATCTTAAAGGAAATGCATGGACACAACAAATGAAGTCATTCAAAGACTAGAAACTGATACTGACATTCAGCTTTGACAACACGAAATCTCATGGTTGTCTTGAGAGTAAGAAAGTAAAGGGCAGCAGTATCATATAGCATGGAAATCTTGCATTGCTAGGGAAAAACAAACCTAAGGCATGTGTATCCCAGTCTCTCTTACTTCATCTTTAAACAAGAATGATGACAGTAGCAAGAACAGGATTTCTGCACATCAATCAAAACGAGACCTAATGCTGCTTTGTATAAAGAAAAGTACCACATTATTCTCACAAATTGGTTCTACACATCGAAATCCTAAAAATTGTTTCAAAAGATTTACTTCTCGTTGTTGTATAATTCCTCACAAATAAGTTCTGCAATTTTTTTTTACTATTTAACAGCTTTGTGAATTTTTTAGATAGTAGGAGGAAAATCAATAATGACAAAGCTTAATACATGTTTTCCTACATTCAAAACTTTATGGTGAAATATTAAGATTAGATATGCAGATCTTTAAGTATATGGGTTTCAAATGTGTTCTTAAACTCTTTAGAGTTGCTATATTAAGTTCAAAGCAGTGAGGAGAAATCATAAAATATGCAAAGCCCTACAATACACACAGTTACTACGTGCATACTTAAGTAAAGGTCAGCCCTCCACAAATGCACATGGATCCTATTAAGAAAAACCAATTATAAGTGATTTCGTTGCATTTCGGTGTTATAAAGGAGAGGATTGCCATCAGTCTCATGAAAACAAAGAAAAGATGTTCCTTGTTTTACGGGTCGGAAAGATTTTGTGTAATTACATGTTGCTTTTTTAGTTGACAAATCCACCAATGTGCAAAATTTATCAGAAACAGTAGTAACTTATTCAGTTCTGCTTGGCAGTCTCTGCAATAGCAACTATAAAGAAACACACTAGAAGGGAGATTTGATTCTACATATTTATAAAATATCTCAAAGGTGTGCTTGTTTTTCATGTTGCTATGCACACTTTGATCACATGTGCCTAACTTTTCTTCTAAATTAAATGCTTCCTTCACCTTATTTTAAAAGTTTAAAGAAAACAGGTCCTAATGTCCACCAGAAAAAACACAACACAGCGTTTCTATCTTATTTTACAACTTCACTTGAGGGTGTCTTGGTGCTTTTTAAAAATTAGTTTCAGATTTTGATGAAGTCAATAGCATTGTGTTATCTGTATTTTCTAACACTTTAACAGGTAAATCTGCCACTCAAAATAAGCAAACAATATCTGAGAATTTTGGGAGAAAAAAAACAGCCCTGAAAAAACAAGTTGCAATCACAGTCACATTGTTGATGATTAGTCTGAGATGTATAATGTTCATGAACGAGAAACATATTTTTGCAAGTGATCAGATTCAAATATTCTAAAGACTTGATATGACAAACATTTGTGCCTCTGTCTGCCAGGGGCCAAATAGAGGCAGCAGCTAGAGAGTAATTAGTAGAAAGACAATAACAGGGAGTAGCATCAAATACTATTAGTTAAAATGACAGAAATGTAAAACTCTGAATATAGAGCCAGCAAGGCAACAAACAGAACTGGGAAAGATCTCCAAGGTGAGGTTGTGACCCAAGGAAGCTTAACCTTGAAACAGTATCTTTAAAAAATTAATCACCCCAATATAGCATACCCACTGTTTCTTTGCAGGTCAAAATAAATTACCCTTTTCCTGGGAGGACGAATCACAATAGGTCTACAACAGGATCTTAAAATCCACTTAGGTAGCAGATCATTTAATATAATGAATTCCGCATGTCTCCCTCTTAACATCCGTCACCTTGAAGACAGAATGCCAAAAAAGCTCGAGGTAGCCCACCCCCTTCCAAGGCATCAATATTCAGACACAATGGGGGCCCAGCAAAGCAAAGCTGCAGGATCTCCCTAGACTTTTCCTGCACGGCGTGATTTAAAACTAATGAAAAATCCAAGTCCCACACCATCTTCAGTCACCAATTTCCCATGCAATTGCTATCACTTTTTCCAGCGTGTCAAATCTTCTCTGACGGTAATTTTCAGTTTCTTATTCTCTCAAATTCCAGCTGATCAGACTGAGGTTTTTACATCCAGAGTCATCACCTTCCGCATTTCTGAGTCAGTTTTCCTTCAATGAAAATGGCAGCTGCCAGTATCTGCCAGGATTTCTCTATCTGCCTCAAGTTTCAGGATTTTCATCCCCACCTCTTCCCTCAAGACTATACTTTCTCTAATAAAACCCAAACTCTACAGTTAGCGGGGGATTTTTGCATAAGCCCCTGGTCACAAGGGAAAGAGAACAAGTTGAGTTCAAGCAGTACAAAGACCACCCTCGTGGAGCAGGAATGACTCATTCTCTGATTGTTACCTTCGGATATTGGAAAGCACAGACTCTGATTAGAGTTGCGTGGTGCTTACCCTTTAATTATGTTATGCTCATTATCATGCAGTCCAGAATAGCGCTAATGAGACCAGAAAACACAGATGAATTTACAAGTGATGCTTGTATTTCAGTCTGACTAATGGCTAATTTTCCACATCTAAAGGTGAAAGCTAGAGCATAGTCTGTTCCTCTAACCTAGTGCGTTCTCACACAGGAAGTACAGTGTAATAAAGAACAGGAAATTATGAGTACATCCTGCTAGCCTTCCTTCCTGGGGGAGGGGGTGAACAGTCAGCATTTAGACTCCAACTTCACAGGCTTCCTGCTTCATTCATCATTGCACGAGTACAAACATTTTAATGACAAATATCAAATTTTATTAATTCCCAGGAAATTTCCATATGCCCCGAATTACTGTTAGGAGATGGAATAAATGTTATTCATATCCCACTAATAGGAAATTTATTTCCAGCTCTGGTAATGATTCTTATTCTCACAAACACACAATGCTCAGGCTGTCACTCTTAACCATTGTATAGAATTATAGAATCAGCCTACAAACTCAGTTGAATTTTTCACTAGTCTGAACAGATTTTCTGGTCTTATAAAATCATGATTTTACAACTGAATTAAACTGCCCAGATCTCTACTTCTGTGTGGTTTCCTTGTACATCTACATATATTTACACTGTGGCAAGTTTTAGGTTCGTACCAAAGTATTTTCATGGGGTACTGAATAGGGCAAAGTATTAAGCCATTAGAATTCTTCTATTATTTTACCTACTAAACTCCCTTGTAGCTCTGTCTTTGCATCTCCATAAGTTATATTTGGGCTTTGACTTTATTGAGAACACAATATTACCTTCCTCCTCCTCTTCTTCCTCTTCCTCTTCATCTTCCTCCTCCTCCTCCTCCTTCTTCTTCTTCTTCTTCTTTTCTCTCTCTCTCTCTCTCTCTCTCTCTCTCTCTCTCTCAGTGTAGGCCAATATGCCTGTTAAATGGACTACTACTGCCAGCAAATGCCTGTTAAATGAATGATTCTATCAATCAATGAAGAGGCACTGAAGACGTCTATTCCTGGCAGAAATCCTGTCATGACAAGAGTGTGCAATTAAAAAACCAAATTAGTATCTAACAACTTGAACTTCTGTGTAATATACCAAGAAACCCCTTTGAATGGGAGGGGCACCTGTCTAGAGCAGCAATATAATAGTTAAATCCACTTCATCATTAAGTATTTAATTATGCGTTCTTACCTACTCATTTGGGGAGGTGTTGATCTTAATAACTGGATTACATTAGGAGAGAGTTTAGATGCTTAAAGTAACAGAGAGAGAAATTTGAAGTTTAAAAGTAAGTAACATTTTGTGCAAACCACACAAACCTCTGAGCCCTATTAAAATCACTGATAAGTAATCTCGGAAAAACGTTCTCCAGTAATGGCTGACTGAGCTCTTGCAGCAAAGCAAATTGTTTTTTCTTGGCAAACATCCCACAAGCAATAGGCAGCAAGAAATTGTTCTATGTGTGCAAGTTCTTTTAAGCATCTACAATTCTAATGCCAAATTTGGTTCTATCTCACAAGTCCCTTCAACTGTGAAGAAAATTGCCAGGAACTTTACCGGGACGATGAGTGAGTCTCAGCTGGTTCCATGGTTTCCAGAAGGAGTCCTCATGTGTTACCTGTGACTGCTGTAGAAAATCACTTTCCACTTGCCTAAAAGAGTTTTAAAACTATATTTTTTGGAGTTAATTTGTTTGTGTTTATCAGAATGTGTGTGGAATCGTGAGCCAGTACCAAGGCACAAGGGTGAAGGCAACTTGTGTAAATTTTCTCTCTATCCTCTTTGGCTTTTTGGTGTGGGATTCAGGGACCAAATTGAGTTGGTCAGACTTGAAGGCAGGCACTGTTAACCCACTGAGCCATTTCACAAACCCTAAGCCTAACACTAGGCTAGAAAACTTTGAATGGAAGAAGAGAGACAGAGAGAGAGAGAGAGAGAGAGAATGTTTGTGTGTGTGTGTGTGTGTGTGTGTGTGTATGAACCACTGGAACGACAGCATAAAAGAATTCTATTTGATATACTTATGAGAGAAAGGCATGATTGCATACAAGGGTATATTTGCCCATGATAGGTAAAAAGATGTAGGTCTTAGGTGGTCCTTATTAGGTCCTTATTTTCAGACACAGGGTTGCTCATTACGCCTAGGGCTTACCCTTTTTGTTAGAAAGCCCCAGGGATCCTCCTTTCTCTGTCCCATGATGTCTAAGGTTACAGGTGCATATTCCTCTGACTGACTTTTAAATGGATGTCAGAAAGCCAAACTCAGGGTCTCTTGCTTGTATGCATAATAATTGCCACTGAGCTATATTTCCACACCCAGTTATTATTTTGTGAAAGGAAATAATCAGAATTATTATGCTGATTTAACAATCAGAAAAAAATAATGTTGATTCATAATCAATTTTGAGAGTCGATCTGGATATATCTTTATCTCTTAATGAATTTCATTATCGATGTACTGAATGCGAAAGGTGGAAATTCTTTATATTTAGTGTGCTAGAATTATAGTATTTCTGCTTATGGCTATGCAATGTAGTATCTCCTAACAGATTAATGTTTCACTCAATGGATATAAAATACAGAAGAATTGTGACCCGCGCAATCGTCTCACCAGCAAGAACGCACGCGGGCACCAGGATCCTTCTGCAGCAACTGTTTATTACCATGTGCGGAGGAAGAGAGAGAGCCAAGATGGCGCTGCTTTATATACACCCTAGAGTGGCGTGGACATATTTGATTGGCTGCTTGCTCAAACCCCGTATGACACCCCGGGTTGGGCGTTGACTTGGCGGGCCTTCACCACTTGCACATGCGCAATTTTACTTGTTTACTCACGAGTGCCAGTGCCAGCGCCATGTTCCAATAGCGGATGCTGTCACCGTTTACCGCGGCTCTCCACATCTCCCCCTATTAGCTTTATTAAATGAGACCATAAGGTCGTCTGGCAAGGCTCTAAGTCATCTCTCTTGTAGAGGAAGGTAGAGGTCTAGTCCCTTGTGCAGAATGTTGGGATATTGTAAAGAATTTCCACCCTGGTCGTTGAGTCCATGAGTGTACTTTAATCTACCCATCCCGTTGCCTTTGACAGGGAGAGGATTTGGCAACTCGACCTCTATGCAACCAGACATGCCTTCGAGGAATCTATCCCTGAGGAACATCCCCTGTATATCACAGTATACCCTCCACCCAGAGATGTACAGAGAGCGGGGCTTTTGCCTCACCTACCCAGTGCAATGGGATAGAACCCGTGGGGTGCATCGGCTGAGGGCTCAAGCTCTAGCTACTTTTATAGCATAGACAGCCAGACTCTAGGGGAGGAACCTTGTTCTAAAGCAGCAAATGCTTAGGCAATCACCACCTTGTCACACTTCTGTTGGAGTTTTGAGTTTGCAGACCAACCATAACATGAACACTAATCCACAGCATAGGGCTGTACCAAACAGGCCTTCTCCCAGCCATTCTTTAAAGAAGGAAAAGGGCAAAGATCTCTCTACGTTTCCTTGAACTCTAGGGTCCAATTCTGCAGCAAAAGCATAGAAAGGGATGATCCTCCATCTCAGCTCCACATGTCCCACCGTCAGCAGTGTCAGCCAGAATATCACCGTCAGCAGGAGGGTCTTCATGTCTCTGGGCAGGATCAAGCTGAGATTCCAAGATTCTTCGTGTTAGGCATTCCGATAGCCAGAACGGATTATCTTCTACCTGTGGAAAAACACAAACAGCTCCCCTGGATCTTATTAAAATAGGATCTGGGCCTTTCCATTCTCCCGTCAAAACATCCTTCCATTTGACCATCTCTTTTGGCCTGTCAGGCTCTAAACAATGACGGTCAGCTGCCGTGTGGCCTTGACTGTCCAGATTTAAAAAATTAAGGGTGAAAAGTGCTATAGAAACGGTGACTCGTGGCACTGAGGGTAGAGCTTCCTCAACTCACAATTTTTGCTTTATTAAATAGGACTTAAGAGTGCGACGAGCCCGTTCTATAATGCCTTGTTTTTGAGGATTGTATGGTAGACCTGTTAGATGGGTCACCTCCATTTGGCGGCAGAATTGTCCAAACTTCTGAGAAGTGTAAGCTGGTCCATTGTCAGTTTTAAGAATTTTAGGCTTTCCCCAGGCACTCCATGCCTCGAGGCAATGCTGAATAACATGGGCCACCTTTTCTCCGGCCAATGGGGAAGCAAATATAATTCCAGAACAAGTATCAATGGAAACATGTAAATATTGCAATTTGCCAAAGGATGGGATGTGAGTAACATCCATTTGCCAAATCTGTAGTAGCCGAATTCCTCGTGGATTAATTCCTACATGAGGCACTGGTAAGAATTGACAACAATTTTGACATTGAGTCACTATATCCCTACCCTCTTTTCTGGTTATGTTAAATCTCTGACGTAAAGTCTCAGCGGTTACATGAAATCTTTTATGGAAATCTTTGGCCAAGGTCCACTTTGGAGATAGGACGACAGCTATTAACTTTGTGGCTCGGTCTGCCAGGTCATTTCCACGATACATTGGTCCCGGTAGACCTGAGTGAGCCCTGATATGTGTAATAAAAGCAGGAGATCTCCTATTGACTAGGGTAAATTGAATCTTTTGAAAAACTTCTGTAAATCTACTAGAGGGCTTAATTAATCCAGCAACTTCCAGAACCCTAACTGCATTTACTACATAAAAGGAATCTGAAACAATACTTAAAGGACCTGGGAAGGTTTTAAGAACCTCTAATACTACCAAGCATTCCACAACTTGAGGTGAGGTCTCATGGTATTGTCTGGCTGTGACTTTATTATTAACTACATAGGCACCCACACCTGTTTTTGACCCGTCTGTGTAAACAACCACTCCATCTGGGAGCACCTTCTGAGATATAATGTGTGGAAACACAATAGCTTGAGTTAAGGCAAATTGTAAAATAGGATGTTTAGGATAGTGATTATCTATTTGACCATTAAAGGAAGTGACCAACACCGCCCAAACATCAGAGGTAGCAGTTAATGTTTGAACCTGATGTGCAGTATATGGCACTATTAAAACCTTAGGATCCCTTCCAAAATGGGTAATGGCTGCGTTTAGCCCACGAAGGGCAAGCTGAGCGACTGCATCTGGATACCATTCAATAATCTTTGCAGGGGATACATTAAAAATCCTGCCTGTCACTTCTGTCATCCTAGCAACAAAGTCTGAGAATGGCTCTTGGGGGCCTTGCAAAATTTTGGTTAGATGTCCCCCAGCCTCACCTTTCTTTGAAAGGGCTTTCCACGCCTTAATAGCGGCAGCGGAGATTTGACCATATGCTCCCCAATCATAGCTTATTTGGTCGTTAACAAACTGTCCCTGCCCTGTTAACAATTCAAACGTCCACTGTCTTTGATTGCCTTCCGCATTAGTGTTGGCCTTTGCCTGTACTTGAGAAGCATCATGCCACAAGGCTTTCCATTCCATGTACTGTCCCATATTAGGGAGAGCAGCTTTTACTGTATTTTGCCAATCACTCAGAGTCATCAACATAGCGGCGAGTCTCTCAAGCTGCATGACTGTAAAATTAGCATCAACTCCATATTTGTTAACTGATTCAGCAAGCTCCTTAATAGGGATATATTCTATCGGCACGTGGACGCGACCTCCCTCCTCAGCCTCAAACACCGGAAAAGCTTGTAACATCCTTCTTTTTTCTTCCTTTGAAAGGAAGGAGTTTGAGCAGAGCTTGTCCGCATAGGGCAGAGGAGTGCTGGAGACAATAAGTTGGGAGGGCGTGACATGGCCAAGACGCCATGTGGTTCCTATCTCCCGCCTTCTCCTGCCCTCCATCTTGTAGCGGCAGCCGCCCATCTGGATGGCACCCTTCCTCCTCATAGGGTCCCAGTTCCCCATCTAAGTCTTCCTCCTCATAGGGGCCCAGTTCCTTCGACTCAGAGCTACCAAGCCCTGAGGCCTCCAGTTCCTTTACCGGATAAAGAGGTTTCTTCCTCGGGGCCCTCCCTTCCTTCTTAAGTCTCTCTCCCAGGGTGTTCTTCCCCTCCTCTATCACTTCCGAGGACTGAACGTCTTTGGAAGGGCATGTTTTCTTGTGCGCGCCTTTCCTATTCTCTTTATGAGTGGCTAGCCTCTTATCTCGCCCTGTTTCTGACACGCAGTCTCGTAGCTCTTCTAACACTCCTTGACCTGCCACGATAGTAGAGTGGCTTTTCTCATCCTGTAAAATCAAAAGGAAGAGAACGAGCTCCTCTAGCACAATAGTGAAAGTTTCAGGAGCTCCTGCCGATTGGGGAGAAAAATGGGATAAATCAAGACCAAACATGCCTCTCAGAGCTTATCTTTGTGCTGCAGTTCTGAATCCTCTCCGCGAGCGGAGGCTCTCCTCGGTGCCAGCGATGGTGGGTTCCCAGGTTTCGGCACCAGCTGTGACCCGCACAATCAGCTCGCCGGCAAGAACGCACGCAGGCACCAGGATCCTTCTGCAGCAACTGTTTATTACCATGTGCGGAGGAAGAGAGAGAGCCAAGATGGTGCTGCTTTATATACACCCTAGAGTGGCGTGGACATATTTGATTGGCTGCGTGCTCAAACCCTGTATGACACCCCGGGTTGGGCGTTGACTTGGCGGGCCTTCACCACTTGCACATGCGCAATTTTACTTGTTTACTCACGAGTGCCAGTGCCAGCGCCATGTTCCAATGGCGGATGCTGTCACCGTTTACCGCGGCTCTCCACAAAGAATCTATTTGTTATTGAAAGAAATTACCAATCTTAAAATATGTTCATAAAGAATAAAAAACTTCCATGAGCTGTAGATAGCTGGAAGGAATTCTTCAGTGTGGCAAAAGTCCAAGGAATACAATCCAAGTGGAGAAACAGAAAAAAAAAAAGCATTATGACACCTTCAGAGATGAATTATGCCTCTCCAGGAGACTATAATGTCTGAGAAGTACCATTTGCAAAAATAAGTGTCCTGGAAGTCATCACACAGCAAATTCAATCACTTTCCATGGAAGTAGAGCTGCTTGCTACATTGGCTGCATGTTGTGAAGACAACTTCCATCTTATAATGGAAGAAATGTGAAAGGAGGGTTACATGCTCAGAGATCCACCTTGCACACACTCTGTGAAGACAGCTTCAGATTCCTGACTAAGGTGTCTACAAAATCCTGCTTACTGGCTTTGCCTGGGGATTAGAATGTACAGCACTATGAACCTACGTCATCTTCTAGACTACTCCAGAATCTAAGATGAGGAACAAATGATGATAAGCATACTATTAATAGATTAACCACAATAATACCCACCAAACCCCAGAGAAATGGAAAAAATTGTTGCTATTTGTTTTATCATAGACTGTTAAAATTTCAGAAATTGGAAACATGGCCAAATGCAAAAACCTATTTATGACATCAATAGTAAATATATATATTCTCTCCATGTGAGATGGTCTTCATATGACTGGTACCTAAAAACAGACTAGGTATAGTCCACTGACTACTTGTCCTGTGCAAAGGGCCTGAGGCATTAGAATCTTGGGCTTTAGGATCAGCATAAGCATATACACATACTTGCATATTGCTTAAGAAAAATAAGATTTTTTAAAATTTTTATTGAATATTTTATTTACATTTGAGATGTAATCCCTTTTGCCCATTTCTCCCCCACCCAGGAACTCCCTATCCCATCCCCCTTCCTCCTGATTCTATGAGGATATGCCCCCCCACCCTCCCACTCCCACCTCCCCACCCACAATTTCCCCCATACTGGGGCATCCAGCCTTCACTGGACCAAGGACTTCCTTTCTCACCTATGCCTGACATTGTCATCTTTCCTTACATATACAGCTGGGGCCATGGGTCCCTCCCTGTGTGCTCCCAGGCTGGTAGTTTAGACTCTGGGGAGCTCTGGTTGGTTGGTATTGTTGCTCTCCTCACGGGGCCACAAACCCTTTCAGCTCCTTCAGTCTTCTCTCTCATACCTCCATTGGAAACCCCTTGATCAGTTCAATGGTTAGCTATGAGCCTCTGTATATTTCAGGCTCTGGCAGACTTCTAAGGAGACAGCTATATCAGGCTACTGTCAGCATGCACTTCCTGGAATCCACATCAGTGTCTACCTTTAGTGACTGCACAAGGGATGGATACCCAGATGGAGCAGTCTTTGAACGTCCCCTCGTTCAGTTTCCATCCCATGCTTTGACTCCATATTTGCTCCCATGAGTATTCTGTTACTCCTTCTAAGAAGGGCCAAAGAACCCACACTTTGGTCTTCCTTGTTCATGAGCTTCATGTGGTCTGTATCTTGAATACTTTGAGCTCTGGGCTAATATCCAATTATGTGAGTGCATACCATGTGTGTTCTTTTGTGATTGGGTTAGCTCACTCAGGATGATATTTTCTAGTTCCATTCATTTACTTAAGAATTTCTCTAATACATTGTTTTTAATGGCTGAGTAATATTCCATTGTATAAATGTACACATTTTCTGTACCCATTCCTCTGTTGAAAGACATTTGGGTTCTTTCCAGCTTCTGGCTATTATAAATAAGGCTTTATAATTTTTATAATATTATAAATAATAAATATAATATTATATTTATATATTATAAATAATAAATATGAACATAGTGGAGCATATATCCTTGTTATTTGTTGGAGCATCTTCTGGGTATATGCCCAGGAGTGGTATAGTTGGGTCCTCAGGTAATGCTATGTCCAATTTTTTGAGGAACACCAGACTGATTTCTAGAGTAGTTGTACCAGCTTGCAATCCTACCAGTAATGGAAGAGTGTTCCTCTTTCTCCACATCCTCGTCAGCAACTGCTATCACCTGAGTTTTTGATCTTGGCCATTCTGACTGGTTTGAGGTGGAATCTCAGAGTTGTTTTGATTTGCATTTCCCTGATGACTAAGGATACTGAACCAAGTGGATAAAGGACCTTCACTTAAAACTAGATACACAGAAACTAATAGAAGAGAAGGTGGGGAAGACCCTCGAATAACTAGGCACAGGGGAAAAGTTCCTGAACAGAACACCAATGGCTTATGCTCTAAGATCAAGAATTGACTAATGGGACCTCATAAAATTTCAAAACTTCTGTAAGGCAAAGGACACTGTCAATAGGACAAAACAGCAAAAAAACAGATTGGGAAAATATCTTTATCAATCCTACATCCAATAGAGGGCTAATATCCAATTTATACAAAGAACTCAAGAAATTAGATTCCAGACAACCAAATAACCCTATTAAAAAATGGGGTAGACCTAAACAAAGAGTTCTCAACTGAGGAAACTTGAATGGCCGAGAAGCACCTAAATAAAAGTTTAATATCCTTAGTCTTCAGGGAAAAATCAGTTCTTAAAGGATTTAGGCTATTTTTCCAGTAATGGGTAAAACCTGAGCACAGTGCCTTGTGTATACTAGATAAGCAGTTTAACAGTGAGCTATATTCAACTAAGTTGCTCATTTCACAAAGTTATACATGCTAGCTCTTGAACTCATGAACCTCCTCCCTCAGCCTTTCAAGTATTTCCACCATATGCAGTATCCTAGCTGGCTCATCATAATCTTTAGAAAGATAAATGGACCTTCTGATTAACAGTAACATTGGTTCTAATGACATGGTTGATATCATGTTCCATGTATGAATCTTTTCCAAAATCACATAAAGTCTCTTCATTTTAATGCCCTCAATTACATGAGATTAAAACTGCATCTATCAAATAGCATTATTATGACATTAATTCTGTTACTATTTAGGAGTATCATTACATGGCACAAGAAATATGCCACGTGCTTACTAAATTCAGTAACTAGCTTCACACTGATTGTCCGAGAGTCTGAGCTTCATAACTCCTTCACATTCCTTTTTTTTTTTTTCTTTTTTGACCTTAAATAGCAAGAACTGCTAGACTTGAGCCTTAGTGGCCAACATCTATCCTCTAGGGACAATAATCAAACATGCCATCAGTAACATCTTTCTACTTCACTGAAGAGAGATTGTAGCCTTACTATGGAAACTCATAAGATTCCTTTCCACTCAACTAGTTTCTTCAACTGTAAAGTGATTTGGAATATTCTAAAAGACTACTAGAGCAAAAACAGATATATTAGTATTTGTACTACCAAACTATCCTTAATAATAATTTTCAAAATGGTTTTGAGACTATATCAGATAGTAATATATCATATCAATATATAATTCTATAGTTTCTATGTATCTTTGTCATAGGTTACCAATTTATCTGAACATAAAACTATACATGATTATATAACTCTATAGTTTCTAAATAGATTTGTCTTAGATTCATAATTTATCATGAGCATGTTTTCCAACTCTCATGGTAAAGCAAAAATAAAAAAAAATCTAGATGGAGATATAGAATCAGATTCATATTTTAAACGTTAAAACTGACTTTGTCTCTGAAGAAAGATTGCCTATGAGGGATAGAGGAAAATTCTGATGACAGTCATGTTTCTGAGTCATGATTAAGTTGTGTAACAGTGTCCATGTTTACAACAAAAGAAAAAACATAAAAGGCCATGTGGATGTTAATTAATATCCTAAGAGGCATAAACCTAGCCTATAACTTGAATTTTTTTATAACTGTTGAGAGCTTCCAAGGAACATGATGGAGACATGAGGTACCATGGGTATCCAAAACATGTTTTTAGTATTCTGAGATTGTTCTCAAGGAAGGTAACTCCGTGCACTTGCTGAGTGGCCTCCAGAGCCACTTTCTTGGTCAATGCCCAAGACTTGGGTATCAACCTTTGATAAGAAGAAGAGCTTAAAACTTGGATCTTTTGGATTATTTTTTAATGTTGGATATACATCTTTGTTTACAGAAAAACTGTCATGAAAAGTGTATACCAGAGAGAAGAGGGTTTAGAGCTTTCAAACTGTGAAACTAGGAAAAGAACTCAGCTGGCAACAAATCAGGGAAGATGGCATCTCCAGTGGGTGCAAATCCCAGTTTTGAAGTGAATCAATAAAAGAAAAAATGGCTCTTCCATCTTAAAAGCTTATCAAAAGCAACCATCCTCAGAGATGCCCAGCAAAGGGTTCATGCTGCAACCTGGTTTCTTCTTTCATCCAATACATTAAAGAAAAGATGGAAGAAACAAAAAGTGATAGTGAGAAAGATGAAGAAAAAATGAAATCTTGTCCCTGGAACCTAGGAAGCATACATATTCATATTTAAACATGAATGAATCCTCTAACAGAGTGAAAGATTCCCACTGGAACTCACAGGGCAAGCCCACAACAGCAAGGAATTTATTATCTTTAATGTGAAGATCAAAGGTCCTAAAATCCCTTATCTAGCTTGGCTTTGTTGAAAATTATTTAGTGTGATTTGTCTTAGGAAAGGTGGAGAAGAAAAATCCATATTGCCTTACAGGAAAGTAGATAAGAATATGAGTATGCCAGAAGAGTATCAACATCCCAATGAATCCTGCAGTGAAAGACAACTTCTTTCTTCTGACCAGCAGTGCAAACCTTGCTCAGCTTCTGACTAACTTAATCAGCATTCTATTCCTCTTTCCTTGACGGTTTCAGTTGATCACATTCGCTCTTCCTTTCCTAGAAAAAAAAAAAACAAAAAACACAGTACTAGACACCTGATTTCTACAACCAAAACACAAACTAAAAGGAAACCTATTTATTTTCTGGATAAAAACATCTTTTGCAACCAATCCAGTGTCACAATCCTCCCCAAAAGTGTCAATCATTTTTCCTGCAATCACTTCCCAGTTGCCAAATTTGGTACCTTAAAAATAAATTATACATTATTGGTCATTGTCTATTCATAGAGGAAAAAAAAACTATTTAGGAGGTACTGAACTTAGAGAAAAGATTCAGATACAATGAAATCTTGTGAAAAGGTTTAAGGTTCCTTCATTTACAGAAGAATAGAGAATTACAGAAGAATATTTTCTTACCTGGGAAAGGTAAGAAAATACACAACTGCACATAAGTTTAAAGACACAAATGAATACAAACCTCAACAGAGTTTATTTCTTGACCATAGAATAAAAATATGTCCCAAATAAGCTCATGTGTTTGAATACTTGATGCCCAGTTGTGATGGTGTTTGGTGTTAGAAGAGCATCCTAGCCCCTCTCTTTCTCTCTCTCTCTCTCTCTCTCTCTCTCTCTCTCTCTCTCTCTCTCTCTCTCTCTCTCTCTCTGTGTGTGTGTGTGTGTGTGAGACAAATTGTGAACAGACAGGTTTCTGCTCTGAATGTCAGCTGCCATGCATTACACATGGTTATAAATTTCCTCTCTGGAATTGTAAGCCAAAATAAATTTTTCTTCTGTAAGTATTTTTATGGTCATAGTATTTTATGGGAACAACTAGAGCACATACTATTGCATACCTACTGGGCAGTTAAAAGTCCATATAGGGTGGATCACAACCACCTGTTACTCCAGCTCCAGGTTATCAGATGGCCTTTTCTGAACTCTCTAGGTACCTGCATTTTCATAACCCAAAAGCGGTATACAGATACATAAACATATAATTAAAATAAAATAAATATGTTAAAAATGAAAATAGTTCCATTCTCTGTTCTCCTCCTCCTCCTCCCCTTCTCTTCTTCTTCTTCTTCTTCTTCTTCTTCTTCCTCTTCTTCTTCTTCTTCTTCTTCTTCTTCTTCTTCTTCTTCTTCTTCTTCTTCTCCTCCTCCTCCTCCTCCTCCTCCTCCCCTTCCTCCTCCTCCTTCTCCTCTTCATCCTCCCCTACTCCTATTGCTATCATTTCCTTCCTTCCTTCCTTCCTTCCTTCCTTCCTTCCTTCCTTCCTTCCTTTCTCTTTTTCTTTCCTCCTTCCTTGCAGTCTTTAATTCCACTTGGAATTATTTTTCAGAATACGGTGCCTCTTTTCCTTAAATTGTCACCAACTCATTATCTACTTCACAAACAAGACTGGCTAGAAAGCCTACTTAGCTTAGCCGTGTGACATAAAGGAATTATTTAGAGGGTGACTTCCTTTGCTTTGAAAACAGGCACAGCCTGATGAACTGTTGCCTGTTCCTCTTCATGATACTGTCTCCTGGCCTTTGCGCTTCTAGAGTCACCCACTGATAGAGTAAATAGCAGTGATGTTGTTTTCCTAGCTGGACCAAAATCTCTTTTGCTTCATTGCAAGAACACATCAATCACAGCTTTATTGTAATCAGCTGAGAATTTTTTGTTGTTATTACTTGTACTAACAATGACAAGTCAGAATTTCACAATCACACATGAACACACATACCATAGGAGCAACAAACAGCGAACACATTCTCTTTCATTTAGGAAAAATATTATATTAATTATATTAAAAAACAGTTTCTAAAAAGACAACTCATGAACTATAAGCTTAGAAGATAGCATCTGTATATAATATAACATAAATTCACGACTTGTAACCTACAATTGCTTTTTATTTCAGATAACCTAGAAAAGAAAACAAAAACCTAAAAGATGTTTGAATAAACACAAGGTCAAACGTATGCAACTTATGTAAAAATAATGAAACCATGCTCATTCTGATTCTATATTTAGAAAACCATGCAGTAAAAATCTCTCTTCCTACACTCACAAATATGTCAAAGAATTTTCTTTTTTTAAAAAAGTAAACCTACAGAGTTTATAAGAGGCTTGAATGTTTCATTTTACCAGGAACTTAAGATTTGGTTTTTTTTTGTGTTTTGTTGTTGGTTGGTTTTGTTTTTATTTTTTGTTTTGTTCTTCTCTTTTTCTGCTTGTTTGTTCTTCATTTGTGTATGTTTTCCTTTCCAGATCTTGGAATCAAATCCAGGACTGGGCACACTAGCCCGGCTTCTACCACTGAACTACCCTCGCTTTCACCTCTCCCGTTCCATAGTTTGCCCTCAATGGTAGCTCTAGTGAACTTGAACAAACATTGTAATGTCATCCAATGATTCATTTAAAAAAGACACCAGAACTAGAGACTGTCTAGCCCACTCTTGGAATTTTGATACATTAGAATTTTTATTGTTTTGTTTTGAGAAAAGTCTTCTATTTTTCTTCTGTAGAATATCTTTGATTATGTTGCTGTCTTTATTTTATATTCTGTTGTCTTTATAAAACACAGTGGCAGAAATTGCTGGTTTTACCTAGTGGGGTTTTCTATGGAATAAATTCTTTTGATTAAATAAAAAAAAGTTATCTGTCTCCTAGTAACAAGTATATACACTCCTCCATTTCTACCAGCCCTCCAGAGCAATTTCTTCTCCATTTATTGAGAATTGCATTGGTTTGAGCAGGCATCTGCTCTCTTCAGAGTGTTAAAAGCTTTTATGTCTAATGTTCCTTCCAGAACAGGCAACAATCTTACATGCTCTTGACTTCATGATGAACTTGATGGATAATTTAGAATGTGTGTTACCTAGAAAATGCTACAGCTTAAGTGAACTAAATTTATCTTAAATTCCTTAATCAAAACAGTTTCTAAAGAGCTCAGCTTTTCTCTCTATGTCCATGTTGTGAAAGAACTGGGTCTGGCTTGGCCACTGAGGACTAGAACATGCTATGCTACACAAAGGTCTATATTCCCAAGGCTGGCATTGGGGTGATGACAGGAAAGCTACTGGTGTACAAAATGACTCTGTTTACCATAGTAATTGGCTCTTCACAGGCTAGAGGAAGCCAGCTCTGAAACATAGCCAAGTAGGGTTTTTCCCCTACTGAGGTCTCAGAAATTCCCAGTAAACATTGAAACAAAAACTAGATGGTCTTGTTACTTTGCTCACTGGCATTTTTGCTCAATCTTAATAAAGGTAACAGTGACCTTTGAAGTAAGCTTTTGTCAAATGACCAGTATCTTCAAATATTAAAACCCATTGCACTAGTGAGCCCAGACTTACTAAGCAGGCAGCTGTCCAAACACTGGATATCTTTAAGACAAAAGTCATCAGCAATTCCATTTAATGTTTTGATTTTGTACACAAATCAAAGCATAGGAGGAGGCCAGACTAGATAACCTTCCAACTTAGAGATTCTGTTGATCCATTTTTCACATATCCCCATCATGTAAGTATTCCAAAAACAAGAGAAATTCAGAAACTGTTGTGGTTTGCTATGTTTTTCTCTCTGACCCTCTTCTTTCTCTTTCCCCCTCTGGCGGCTCTCTCTCCCTCCCTCTCCTTCCCTCTACTCATCCTGCTCCCAAATATGGTGCAATAACAAATTCCTTTACTGAGGCTACAGAGTAGTTAGTCATTGCGAGTCATGTTTTTAAATGCTCCACTCACTGACGAAAACAAGTGATACGAAATGCTGAAGAAACCTCAGGGGCATTCCAAGCATTTATGGACAAAAAGTCAAGACTTGTGGTATTTTCCTCCAAGATGCATGTGAGCTGAATCAAAGAGACAGAAGAATTTAACCTTCAAACTTTCAAGACAAAAACAAATGCCTCCTGTCATTGCCAGTTTCTGAGCTTGGCAATACTGAAGAAGCACAAATCTGTGTAAAACCTCATTATCTTATCTAAACCTTTAATGTGGTTTCCATATAGCCCTTTCTAATCCTGTTTCAGAAGGTCTTTATTCAGGTACCAGCTTAAGATTCTAAGGTCCCTATTCTGATTCTGTCACATCTCCGCGCAAAAACATCATTAGCTTTCTTCTGCTTAATTAAGTGCCTAATATTAATATTTATAATTTAGCCTTACTAAGTTATAGCTTTATTTTTTGTGATATCTCTATATATTTCTATTGTGTAATGTCTTTAAATCTTGTCACTGAGGACATGAGAGGTCAAGTCTTTGTTGTTATGAATTTCTCTGCTCCTGGAAGAATTTTTAACAGACTACCAGATCTCTACTCAGTAGCTGCCAGTAACACCTCAAAAGTTACATCAACCAAAGTTGCATCCAAACATGATACATTTCATGATACATTTGTCTCTAAGAAGCAACAAACAACCCATGAGGAGGCTGAGAAGCATTATTGTAATGAAATTAAAGGATTATTTACATTTCCAAAGCCTTTAGTGCATATATATACATATACATCATATACACATATCATATACATATACACATATCATATACATATACATATACATATACATATACATATTCATATACATCATATACATATACACATACACATACACATACACATACACATACACATACACATACACATACACATACATATACACATACACATACACATATACATATACATATTGCCAACAGGTGCTTCTCAAATACTCCCAACCTTCCATCCATACCATTTAATGTCTTGTGCACATATTTCAGGATATCTAGGGCTTCTTTTGCAAAATCTACCATACCTAACTATGTACAAATTAGTCATCTATTCTCTTTGGACTTATAGCTTTCACATAGATCTATGTAGCCTTGAAATGTTCTGACTCATTCAGCAGTTGATCAGTTACAGAGTCCTAAGAGTTATAAAAACATGAGACATGAGCCATAGAATTCACAGAGTGGATTCAGGTCTTGTCTGGTGCATCAGGATCAGTGTTCTAAGCAACATTAAGTGCTTATTTTAACTCACAGCTGCAGGAAAAAGGAACTATGCATGAGTGGAAGAAGTGATAATAAATGACTAGTTTTTAAATACACTATTAACAGAAAGAAACAAGTAGAATAATATTTGTACATAGAAACTATTTTTATAGAGAAATCGGGTATATTTCTGACTTTTGATGTTTAAGCTAAAGATTAAAGTATTAAAATGACTCATCCTCTGGTCTATGCAATGTTACATAGTAGGAGTGTTTGGTGATTGATGACCTGAGTTCGATACAAAGAACCCATCTGGGAGAAGAATATAACAGACTACCTCAATTTGTGCTCTGATCTCCATTAGTCCTAGAGTACACACAGACACACACACACACACACACACACATACACACACACACACACAAATAAGTGCAATAAATAAAATTTTTAAAAAGATGTGCTTTGAATCTTGTCTTTTGGATTAAAAGATATGTCACTTTTCTCTCATAGATAATACTCCAGAAAAATCTAATTCTTCATTCTAGAATGTTTTGTATCATCAAAGCTTTAGGGAAGTCAGGTTAGGGAGATAACTCGGTGGCAAATTGTATGCTTAGGGAAGCATGAGGATGTGAGTTCAAATCCCCTGGATCCAGTGTAAAGACCCAAACACAGTAGTACATGTGTATAATCTTTGTATTGAAGGTAGAGACAGGAGCAGTCTAGGGACTCAATGGTACCCATTGTCTTAAATAAATAAATAAATAAATAAATAAATAAATAAATAAAGTATGATTGAAGACGACATTCTCATGCCAACCTTTGGCTTACACATGCACTTTAATGTAGATGACTGCAGCACTATACACACAGGTGCACACTAAAAGACATGACATATAAAAAAGCGTTTAGTGAAGACATGGGTTCTTGACCAGTCATCCCTGAGACAGAAGATTCCTGGCTACTACTTCCCTGTATCATAAACATATCATCCTTTCCTATGTTGTGTCATAGCATCAAAAAAGGAAAGACACGCTGTTTTTATATAGGCTTGAAACAGATATTTACATATGACAGTTGAATAACACTAAAGAACTGGGAACTTATGACCCCCAAAGAGAGCCTTTCTATACTTGCAAAACTCTAGAACAAAAAAAAAAGTTGCTTTATATGAGCTGAGTCAGAAATGTGTGGGATGTACTAAAGAGAATATGAGGAAGGATGTGGTTCATACAGGAGTTCTGTGAGAAAAGGCTCATATAATGCAGGAAAACTACCACAAAGATGATGCATCTTCTGCCAGCAATTTGTTCCTTTGTCCTAGTTTCTATCTCTATGCTGTGCCCCCAATGGGCCTATTCTTAAGTCTGCCAGTGATTCCATTTTGCCTTGCTGCCTTTTGATGTGATACAAATATAACTTCTAGCCTCCCCTCCCCAGGAGATAAGACTTCTTCCTATTTCCCTCGTTCTTTTTCCACTGAACTTGTAAGGCCTTGAGGACAAGTTTAACAAAGTAAAGTTAAACTACAGGAGACTAACGGACATTTGTCAATAACAGGATGTGCAGTGGGAATAGGCTGTGGATGGAAAATTTTCACAGCAATCTTTAATCAATGATGAATGTGACTTGTTACAACATGCATTGCACCAATATTATCAAGTGCCTATGTGTCCAGAAATGTAAATATCTGGGACCAGTCTTATGAAGCTTATGATCTAGATCAAAATCCAAACACTAATCAAATGATGGAAATAGGCCTTTACAGATTGTACTCAAACTACTTTTCCATAGCATCTATGCTTCCTGTCTTCTACCACATCAATGCTTCCACTTTCACAAGAGCAGCTGCTATGAATTTGAGGTTTATAGATTCCCCGGTATAACACACTGAAACATGAAATAAGCCTTGCAACCTTTGAGTTGTTTTAGTCATAGATTTTGGTCTCAATGACACAAAAGGACTAATATCAGTTTGTTGCTGATCATATAATTGCTAAGGTCATAGTAAAATAAAGATAGCACTCAATCTACTACGCATGATGCCATTTTTTAAAGACAGACTTGAACACACGTGCAAGAGGACAGAATATAATGGAGACAAAGTTTAGAATACTGCTATTGACCTGGGCATGGTAACTCATGACTGCTGTCTCTGCTAGGAAGACAAGAAGGCCACAACAGTAAGTCTCAGGAGGCTAGGGGTGGGGGACATGGTCAGTGACATTGAGTGGCCTGGAACAGAAAAGAGAAACCACCTCAAAAGAAAGAACAAAAAAAGAAGGCAGAAGATGTATGGAAAACTAGATTTTAAGAAGCATTAAATTTGAAAGGCAAGAAATGTCAAAGTCTTTACAAATCATTTCAACCGGGAGGTGGTGAAGTGGAGTCTCCTTTTCCAGTGTCAAAAGAAACCACTGTCAGTTTCTTGACTTTACCTAGCTTCAAATACAGAGAGATAATAAAGTTTTATTGTTTTAAGACACTCGGTTTGTGATAGCTTTTTGCATTAAGCTGTAAGAAATGGATCCACCTCATCATCAGAGGCTTTGGCTCACATGTGTTAAGCAATAATTCAGTTTTTGAAGACTGGTAAGTTGGGTCAGAGGAAAGGAAGAGAAAATGAACATAAGAAGGTGTTCCACGAAGATAACTCTACAAGCAGTGTTAGCCGTGTTCACATACTGTTGTTTGTTGTGAGTACATTGGCTCCTCAAGGGAAGCACCCAAGCATCCCAGGCTCTGCTAAGCTCCTAACACCCTGGTTAAATTAATTATTTCAAATAAACATTTGGGTACATAAGCTACTTACAGAAAATGTAGAGGTAAAACATTCTAACCGCATTGAATTCTCTCTCTTCTAAAGTAAAAGTGATCCCCTCATTTTATTTAATTGAAGAGGCAAAGCATGCAGTAAATTAAGTCCAATTTGCATGAAATTGTGCATGCAATGTAGAAAGTAGCTTTAACTATAGAGCAAACTGTGTACGAAGCCAAACACCCTTATATTGGAAGTTAACATTAATTGCTTGTTTACCATTTTCTCCCCCTTGCTTTCAAAGACAAATACAACATTTTTTTCTTCATAATTTAAAGCCCACAAAATCCATATCTGATAATAAGAATCTATCCCTTGGGGGCTAAAACGTTGCTTTGCTAGCATAGTATTAATGGCTACAAGCTCACTGGCAAGCCTGTAATTCCATAAGGAAAAAATAGTCTTCATGGCTTTAATTCACATGCTTTTGCTCTACTTAATTATATTTATCATTCAGTAATATTCCACACTTATAAAAATACTGACTGGTATATGGAGGAAGCAATGTATTGTATCATATTTTATGAAATTTCATATGTCATGTGTATTGATTGGATATAAACTAGGGAACATATTTTGTTTAAATTAAGGCTTTAAATCCAATTTCATACCAGTTCCTTCAACTCATTATCTGTAATATATTTGTTTACATCCATGAAAATGTTACCTGGTTAAACTATGGAATTTTGCCTAATACAGATTGATAGAAGATTCTATCATCTCTACATGTGGGATTTCATGTGATCACTATGTAATGAAAGATGGACCAGGGGTTGATCGAGTTACTATTGTTTCTTATAAATGTTAATTAAAGATGTAAGAGCAGAAAGTACATAAAGGAGAATTGGGGCTTGTCTGAACATGCTGCATATGCTACTCAACAGAGTTTTTTTCATGTCTACATCATTTCCATGGCTGTGAAGACTCACTGCTATGCTTACTCCAAGAAGCACTGGTTTCTGGAAACTTATTTGAACTCTTCTTCCTGAAATTATGTCTGTCTGTAGCCATTCCTAAATTTCTCTTGGCCATAAATTGTAAAAGTAACAAGAAGATTCTAGGACTAAATAAAATGAGCTTAAAATAGTTTCTTGCAGGATAAGTGCCAGTGACTTAAGCCACTTGGAAGACCTGGATCAAAAGACCTAAAACCTTCCCTGAACATTTGGTTGGAAGTTGTGAGTTCTCCCTCCTTGCCCTTGTATAGACACTCATTTCAAACAAAAATTTTCTGTTTTTGTTTTCTCCATTTAGATTTACATTTATTCATGTAATCTGAGTGACTATCTCAAGCTAATGGGAGAAAGCTGGGAAAATTCCAGAATTTACATAAATTTATCTTTAAAGAGATGTAGTGGTTGTCTTCTGTAATACTGGGGAAAAGGTGTAACCTGAATCAGAGACTCTAATTATAAAAGCCTCATGCAAGTGATACTTTTCACCATGTCCCCCAGGGAATATTTAAATACATTTGTAGTCTTCCTGGTGCCAGTGAATGGCAGTGACTGGTAAAATGGACCTTAGCAGTGGCCAGATCTCAACTTGAAACCACATTCACCACATGCTGCCTGTGGAACACAGTACTGCCAGTCAATGGGATCTTACTCAGACATATATTTTTAATGATATAATCTATATATTCTAGAATTTCTTAACAATCATACATTAAAAGTACTCAGGACATAAGCTCTTACCACTCAATAAATGGCTATTCTGTGTAAAATCCAATTTCATTTCTTGAACAAAATTGGCAGCTTGTGCAAATTTCACACAGCCAACAGTGACTATGGTGGTGGAACTTGGTCCAAGTTCTTAGTTTTAAGAGTGGACAGTAAGGATTGTGGTTAAAAATAATGGCAAGGCCATTTGAATTAGTTATAATTCATTCTTTTTTATGCTCTTGGGCATAGAGTTGAGGTATGGCTGTGCCATCTTTCTTAAAATGACCTGTCAATTAGCAACCACATGTCAGTTTATTAGATACTACAAATAATAAAATTCAATATAGGAAATATTTTTATTTCTTCTGTCAAAACTACCATATTTTTGGAGCATATCATTGGTAGATTTCCATCCTCTTGGTTTTCTGGGACAGCAACAAAAGCTTTGGAGCCAGTCTGTTTGTGTTTTATTCTTTTCATTTGTTTGGTTAATTGTCAGTAATGAAGCGGCATGAAATGTACACTCAAATTCATGCATTAAACATCCATGACACAAAGGACATCTTCAATGTCCTTAATCATTAATGAGCTTAGTACCAAGTTTCACTTGTGAGAGTAGTGCTAAGATTCAATGTCCTGCAGTGAGTAAATACAGGCACATCTTAACAGGGAAACGGGATGGAAGGTTATGGATTAGCCCTGGAACTGCCAGGAGGTCAGTTTCTATACCTTGCACATCACTACTCTTGGGTAAAGAATATAATTACTTATCCCCAGAACAGTATTCAACCAAAAATCTTGGGCAAGCCTAATGTAACTTTGTGTGAATTTGTGAAGTTTATTCAACACTATGTAATTCCCCTTTTCTTTTCTTTTTTTTTAATTTATTTATTTTATAAAATACATTTCAGATTTTATCCCCTCACCCCATAACCCCCAACAGCCAACAACCTCCATCCCGTTCCCCCTCCTGCCTCCACAGCGGTTTCCTCCCACCTATCCCCCACTCTCCCCTCCCCACCCTCTAATTACTCCACACTCGATGTTCAGTCTTTATGGGACCAGGGATCACCTCTCCCACCCATGCCCAACAAGGCCATACTCTCCTAAGTATACAGCTGAAATCATGGGTGCCTCCGTTTGTGCTCCCAGGCTGGTGGTTTAGACCCTGAGGAGCTCTGGTTGGCTAGAACTGTTGCTCTCCTCTTGAGGCCACCAACCCATCAGTCCATCTAACTTCTTCATTGGGAACCCTTGATCAGATCAATGGGTAGCTGTGAGTGTCTGCCTCTGGCAGACCTTCCAGGAGACAGCTGCTTCAGGCTTCTTTCAGCATGCACTTCCTGACATTCATATCTGCTTCTATCTTTGGTGACTGCACATGGGACGGATATCAAGGTAGAGTGGTCTCCCCATGGCCCCTCCTTGACTTTCTGTCCCACACTTTGTTACCTTATTTGCTCTCTTGAGCATTCTGTCACTCCTTTCAAGAAGGATTGAGGCATCCACACACTTGGTCTTCCTTCTTCATGAGCTTCATGTGGTCAGTTAGTTGAACCTTGGCTATTTCAAGCTTTTGGGCTAACATCCGCTTATCAGTGAGTAAATACCATGTGTGTTCTTTTGTGATTGGGTTACCTCACTCGGGATGATATTTTCTAGTTCCATCCATTTACCTAAGAATTTCTTAAATTTGTTATTTTTAATAGCTGAGTAGTACTCCATTTTGTAAATGTATCACATTTTTGTATCCATTCCTCTGTTGAAGGACATTTGGGTTCTTTCCAGCTTCTGGCTATTATAAATAAGGCTGCTATGAACATAGTGGAGCATATGTCCTTGTTATATGTTGGAGCTTCTTCTGGGTATATGCCCAGGACTGGCATAGCTGGGTCCTCAGGTAGTGCTATGTACAGTTTTCTGAGGAACCACCAGACTGATTTCCAGAGTGGTTGTACCAGCTTGCATTCCCACCAACAATGGAGTGTGGAGAAGAGAGAGTCTGGTGGCGGTGGGGACAAAGCCACGAAGGTCCAAGGAGGGGTCTCGTTGCGCTTCCCACACCTCCGCTGGCAGCAGATCCCACATTCACTCAGCCACCGCAGCTCCCAGCTACAGTTCAAGGTTCCAGGGTTCCAAAGGCTGGCAATCTGGTGGCGATGCAGGCCCAATCTACATGTTGAGTCTGGTTTTCCAAAGCTTTTATTGTTCATGACGTGGTGAATGGGTGTAGATGGTATGCATTCCCCCCGCCCTCGCAAAAGTCAGAGGGGTCTCACCTTTTGTAGGAAAGGGGAAAAGGGGAGGGAATGACTTAATTAGCTATGCCCCCCACCCCACCCCGCCTTTTCATAGCTCATTAATATTTAAATCTCTGGAGGTGGAGACCTCTACCTGTGTCATACATGATTGAAGAGCACAGTTTAAATGGAGTTACCTCATCCAAGGCCCAACAATGGAGGAGTGTTTCTCTTTCTCCACATCGTCTCCAGCATCTACCATCACTTGAATTTTTTATCTTAGCCATTCTGACTGGTGTGAGGTGGTATCTCAGGGCTGTTTTGATTTTCATTTCCCTGATGATTAAGGATGTTGAGCATTTCTTAAGGTGCTTCTTGTCCCTTCGAATTTTCTCAGTTGAGAATT
>JANHMN010000004.1:142926798-142943313 GCA_030674055.1 Rhabdomys pumilio | reverse complement strand
TTGAAATTAATAATATATTGATAATAATTTAATCATACTGTGCTATAATTCAGAACAAATACCTTGAAGCTGTATATTTAATGCTGGTTCAGTTAAATATTTGGTTTTAGAGGCTAATAAACTCAGGTTAGGCATAAAACTGCTCTTTTGATTTCTTTTTCTTTTTTGAAAAGACAAATTTATTCAATATTAAAACATCCTCAAAAGGTCAAAGTATTCTCCAGAGAAAGAAAAAAGACTTTACCCACATTCTATGCCAACTGTGAAAGCAAGATAAAATACTAAAATGCAAACAAAACAATTAAAATTAAATTAGCCCTCAAAACTTTATTTACTTTGCAGAGTACTGTACTTTAGATGGCTATTGAGAACTAAATAATGTGTCTTAATCCAATGGCACAATAGAGCAAAATAAGCCAGTACAAAGGGATAAAGACTAAAGGCACAATACAGAGTCCAGTCAGCCATAGAAAAGACTTGCAAGAGATCACATACTCCATATCTGTGCCTCCTGAAGATAGAAGCTGCTTTGTCCTTATACTGACCTGGAATAATGATGCAAGGACCAGCTGTCAAAATCAAACTACACAGTCACATGCCTTACAACACAATCTTATTGAGTGACTCAGGCATTTGACCTTAGAATTCAGGATTGAGTGCTCAGAGTCATAACATGCCATCATGAAGCTTGTGCTTAGTGGTAAAGTAAGATAAGCCATCCAAGACTGCTGATATTGCTGCATCCAACAAAGATAAAAAACCATGATTCCTACTAATACAATACAAACAACTTTATTCTGCTCGTTAATTGATGAGCAAAATGCCTTGACCAGATCAAGACCATCCCCAGAAATAAACTAAGATTGATGGGTAAATAGAAAGTGTACTCACATCTGACAAAGACATAAATCTTTAGGGTTCTTGGCCCAACTTAGCTGATATTCTTTTCAGATGGGAAAAACCTCTTGGCATGTAATTTTTCAGAGTCTGAGATGTTTAATTGGTAGTAAGCTGTGAGGTGTACTAATAGGCACATAATTACTCCTTGGATGGTCTTGGTTACAAAGGACAGTGAATGGCAACTACCCACATGTTGTGAATTGTTCATATTTTCTGAAGCACAAAATAAGACATCATCAACTAGAGGTTAAGATGGGTAACAGACACATGCTTTTATTTGAGCTGAGACTTGGAAAAGAAAAGGGAGAAACAGGAAAAGGATGTGAAGATGAGCATTTCAGAGAAAAAGGGAAAATATGTGTCAACTTTATGTTCATTTCTATGCTCATCTACATATTCGACCTGCAGGCTGACAAATCACAGAAGCACTCTAGAAAGGGGTAGGAAAGATGTTATTTCTATCCTTACCATGAGAACCATATACACTAGCTTCTGATAGGCATGGTCTGAGAGATATGCTCCCACAGTGGCATTAGCTGGGACTGGGGAAGGTTGAGGATACCTCCACACGCCTTCACATTAGCTTAATGGAAGGCTTAAAAGAGTAGAGAGGAAAGAAACTGTCAATTGCCTATTTCCCAGCCACATGTGTTGCTTGTCTGAGTCAGTTTGTGGTCTCTCACTTCCCCTATTTAGAATTCTGTACATCTGGGTGTATTTTTTTTTTTTTGGTGTTTCCTATCATATCAGTGACAGAATTGCCAACACAGAGGTATCCATAAATTACACTGCAGTCTAGTGTTTTCAAATGTCTGGAAAGCTTGGAACAAAAGACTTGGATGCAAATATGAGCTGCTTAATTCAGTGAGTATTTGTGATGTTACCCAGGTGCCAGTGACATCTTTCTGACCAGCTCAGAGGCACCAGGGACCAACCCAACATACATTTTTAATGTGCTCAGCTGTGACAGCACACACACAGAGAAGACCTTAAGGCCCTAAAGTCATATTATTGGGAAATGCTGTACTTTTAGGGACCCAGAAGAAACGGTTTAATTAATCTTTTTTTCAGGGTAGCTTTTTTTTTTAATATAAATTATGTACACTGAAAACTTGCCAATTATACCAAATTAAGGAACTTGGCAAGTGCATCTCATAGAGGCAGATGGTAAATAATATCCAGATTCTGATTTGAAATAGGACCAGAGATTAGCTAGTGCAAAATGTAAAAGCCATCCATATATAAGGAATAAACAGACAATGTGAGCATGAGGAGACACTTATGCATTGGGATAGCTACACGAACCTGTTGGAAACAGGGGCTTGTGATCTGTATAGGCTTCGGAGATGTGACTCTTCTTAGGCCTTTCATTTGTGATTCCTTCATGAATCTGTTTCATTTGTGTCTTTGTAAAGACATGCAAATACCTCAGTTTTCCCACCGGTGCAAAAAGCACAGCATACATTAGCATGAGTTTTAAATAACATCATCATTTAACATGCTTAGGTATCATGTATGTGCACAGCAAAGTCCATAAACCTAAGCTATATTTTTAGTATTGTTATAACACAATTTCCAAAAAAATAACTCATGGTACACCTTCACCATGATTTCCTGTTTGCCCAGAATAAAACTTTGTGTTTATGAGTGACAATCATGTGTCACAAAATTTTCATTCTGTGAACAAAGAATGGAAGGTTTAGAGAATTCCACCATGGTGACTGTCTCGAGAGTAGTAAGAAGTATGTCCTGGATGTTACTTATCTTAGTTATAATTAGTCCATCACCCAAGGACCATCAGCTCCTTAAAACCTGAAGGTCATCCAGAAACAAACTCACCAGGTTGGTATACCCTGAGAAGTACGAGAAGAGAGCCAAGAAAGTGCTAGGTGGTGTGACGGTTTGGCAAGGAGATCAGACAAGCAAATAACAAGGTAGGGTCTGTTCCTGCTCTCTTTCTGGTGCCTCTCAAGTCAGTTTGTTTCTGGCTTGAGTCACTATAGCCAGGCAGATGGTACACTCAGCTTATTTGCCTGATAATCAGATTTCTTTCTCCCTAACTGACCACAGAAATCATTTAAAACAATTGCTAGTCTTGGTCAGGCTCTGTTTGGAGGGGGAAAAAAAATAACAGTTGGCAAGAGAGGCAGGAAGACAACCAACAAGCCAAGTAAACAAGGAATATCATGGGTTATGACAGGGAAACTGATTGATCCTTGGGCAAAGCCCTCTGCGCCTGCTTGCATGATCTACTCCAAGTTCTGCCACTTTCAGAAAACATCCCCTCTCTATGTTAGCCAGTCCAGACTTGAAGTCTTCCAGTACTCTCAAGTGAGAGATAGAACAACGTCAAGCACATGTTCATCTTATAATTCATGTTTAGCCTGGGTTGCTAAAATTAGGTAGTGACTCAATCGTCATACATCATTACAGCTATTTTCAAGGCTGTAAGTGATGCGAAGCAGGAACGCTGATGCAAAAGCTTACTCCAATTAGCTTCCGCAAGTGCTCTGTCGGCAACAGGGCTCTGTTTCCTAGGAGCCTTCAATCTAATTACAAGCCTTGATTCTCCCGCAGGGCCTGACTGGCCGGATGATTTCATTTTACTTTTAGGCTAACCTTTGCCATCAGTGATGTCACGGGAGTGTTCCTTCACTTGAGAGGACCCTAGGAACCCACTGAAAGGTTAATTTGCTTGATATTTGGTTAAAGAGACTACTCTACTGGAGGGGCCCTGTTTTGCTGTAGGCAGGTAATGGTACAAAGCAGACAACATGAGAGAAAAGCAATTTGCACACAGCTGGCACCAACCTAGCTTGATACATTCACTACCTAGGAGTCACTCGGATGGAAAACCACTGCTGAGAGACAAATCAGAGAATCCTTCTACTGTTCAGATTATTCTTTGTATATTTTCTAATCATTTCTTTTCCCACAAGAACAAGTACTACAAGACTCAGTAGAAAGTGTAAGCATTACACCACAGAGAGAAAAGATATTCTGATAAACCACCTTAAAACCAGGGAAAGGTACGGGGAAAAGACAGGCAACACAAAGTCTACAGTCCTTTTAATTTTGTTTCCCAATTGGAGACTGTTTACTACCTAAGCATCCCCTCCATGCTTACTCAAATAGAAATGGAGATACCCACAGACAAGCTCAGGCCCTGACTCTAGCCACAGCTGATGCATGTGTCTGCTACCTAGAGCCCTTGCTCAACACAAGCACCTGTGCACCTACCCTGGGGCAGGAGTTGAGGAATGTAAATCATAGCACCTTGGCATTTCTTCAAAATCACACAATGAAAAAGGCCTGCTTCCACTCGTTTTAGTCATAAATATTCCGAATGCACATTCTGGCCTTAATTTTGCTTACTTTTTTCTTCTTGAATGAAGCCTTCCCTTTTATCTGTAATGACTTACAGCAAGAAGCCCTGCCCCCATCCCTGCTTTGCATTGCATTTTCTAGATCATTATTTTTGTTTAATTAAATAAAGCCTCACCGCCTGTCTCAATACAACATTTTAATTTCTATTATTTCAGTGAATAATGGATAAACCTTTACAACACAATGAGAGCACCAAGCAAAGTCTGCAATAAGCATATGAAAGCAGCAAATAGAAAAAGTATAGACATGTTAAAGAAAAAATAGAAGTCTATGAACAAACAGACAAAACAATAAAGTGTGTGGTCAGTCTTGACTTACAGTTGGCCTTGAATATAAAAATGTAGTTTATACTAAAAGATAAAACAAGAGGATAAAAGGAAATGAAAGAGAAAAAAATCACTTTATTTAACAGGCTATAAATTATAGAGCTTGTCTAATAGTAATTTTAAGTAAAATGTTAAGCACAAATACTTCTTTAGATAAGTTTCTGGTCAATAAATGAAATTCAATTGCTAGACTTTTGAGTAAAAAAGGCAGTGTAAGAGATACTATATCACATAATTTCCACTTTCCACTTTGTGTTCACACATGACCAAATATTCTTTTGCAAAGAAAATAAGTCATTATTAACACTAGTCAAGGTGAAAAGGAGGTGCAACTGAAAGTAATAAATATCCACAAGAAGTCACAATGAATCTACAGAAGATTCTACTATTACAGCAGCTTATTCAGCTCCTAAGAATTTTTAACAATGTAAAAGCAATAATCCTGACACAATGTACTGATGACTATTTACTAACAAGACTAGACTTTGAAGGAGCCAGTTAAAATTATCTAACGTTTGAAATTTTTTGGCAGCAATTTAACATTACCCATATTACTGGGATTCCTTACAATGGTCAAAGACAAGAGACTGTAGAAGGGGCCCACGGAATTTTAAAACAATATCTTCATAATAAAAAGGGGGGGGAGATATGTCCTCTGTATACCACATATTTATCTAAATCCTTGTTCTTTTTATTTTTTATTTTAAATTTTCTTTAAAATAATTTGGAGGCCAAGGAACTTTCTGCTGAGTGTCTATGGCACTCAACAACTAGGCATACTTATACATAGGTGAAAGGGAAGGATCCACTTACTGGCATAAGGCATGATTGTGGTCAGGAATTAAATATGAGAAAGATGGCATATTTGTGTTTTTTTCTGCAGGATGCTAAAGGAGCATGATGGCTGCCAGAGTGACTGGTGAGACATGTTGATTTCTGGACAAAGAATGATGCTGACCTGTGAGCTTGCTGAGTGCCCTGACAATGGTGACTAGAAGCTGTATTGGACATATGTTCCTGACCCACCATTGCTTACTTATACCCCTGATGAGACAAGCTGCCTTGTCTCAAGTTTTTAGACCTTATGGAACAGAGAATCAAAAAGACTTTTGTATTATTCTTAAATGTGACCAGTTATTCAGACTCAATTATGGACTGGTCTAGAAATCAATCCAATATTGGAAATAATAGTCTTCATTTGGAAATCCGGTTATGGCCATTTTCAGAGACATATACGGAAGTTAACTGCAGTTCTTTATGATAAAGAGATAAAGTTGGGGCAGGATCTGGATTTCAAACAGGTTTTAGCACATGTGTTAAGGCACTTTTAATTTTTAAGTTAAAATTACTTTTGTTTATTCTACAGTTTTTAATGTAAGTTGCATTGATTGTACACCTAATTGTGTTTATGTTTTGAAATCCAGTGTGTCAGTTATGGAGGTCTATCAACCAGCTTTTGTTTTAGTGCCCTGAGAATCACAGAACCTTGGACTTCTGAAAATAGCCTGCAAGTACTAGAAGAAATAATTCAGGCTTTAAGCAGAAGCAAGAGGGTAGTGGGCTTGATTATTGCTGGTATTACAGCTTTAATTACATTAATTGCTAGCACCACTGCTTCTTCAATTGCTTTGACACAAGAAGTTTAAGACAGCTACTTTGTTAATCATTTAGCAAAAAATGTTACTAATGTGTTGAATATACAAGAGGATTTAGATAGGCATTTGGAACAATGGATTGAGGCTCTTTATCCTATTCAAATTATCAGAAGGAGGTTCAGAATTTAAGGGTAAGAAGCCATTTCAAGTGCCATGCCAAATACTATTGGATTCATGTTAGTTCTAAAATTTACAGTGGTAGTCACTATAATTAGGAGAAAGTTTAATGACACATGCAGTGTATTTGGCATAATTCTAACACCTCTCTGGATGTTTTAACTTTACATCGTGAGGTTGTGAATTTCAAGAATGATGCTTTGGTGAGTGTTGATGTGGTAGATACTATTGATAAAGCTACTCATGGCCTGAGTTCAGTATTTCTATTTTGGTCAAGCTGGATCATGCTAGCCTTTTTTGTCCTGGGAATACTTTTATTCCCGTCTATCATGTCAAAGCTTGTCTTTAACAACATCAACATGTTGGCAGCCAAAGTACATGGCTTGAACCTGAAAATGGACCCCCAGACAGAGTTACTAAATTAACAGGCTGGCAAGCCAAGGACAGGTAAAATTCTGCACAGAGCCTTACCAACCTAAGACATAAGTGCATTGCTTTGGATAATGCATATTCCATGACAGGTAAGAAAAGCATTCCTGTCAGAACAACCTAAGACAGACTCAGTCTTGTTAATGAAATAAAAAAAAGTAGGAGAGTCAGAGAGCCTTTGGGGCTGCTTGGCAAGAATCTGACATGGGCCAAGAACAAGGAAATGGGCTGCTTGGCAGAAATATGATATTGGCCAAAGACAAGGAAGTAGGCTTCAGGCAGGAATCTGACATTAGGCTAGAACAAAGAAGTAATTTTAGGCAGGAATCTAAATCTTAGGCCAGAACAAAGTAGTAATTTCAGGTAGGAATCTAATATTAGGCTAAAACAAGGAAGTAGGCTTCAGACATGAAAATGACTTTGGGCTAGGACAGTGAAGTTGGTTTCAGATATTATAGTCATCCTGATAAGACCTTAGAAACAGTGATCTTGGGAGTATTCACATAATTGGGTTTAATGCCTTGCTTGTTCTTCGACTATTTGTGTTTATTGTCTTGCTTGTTCCTTGACTATTTGCAACTATTGTATTGCTAGTTCCTCAACCTAGTACTGAATATTTGCATGTAATTAAAATGGTATAAAAGAAAAAAGGAGTAGAGAGGATGGGATAGGGGGTTCTAGGGAGGGGAAATGGGGAAAGGGGATGATATCTGAAATGTAAATAAATAAAATATCCAATAAAAAAGATACAAGACAAAAAATGTGTATAAACAAAAAGCAAAGAAAATAAAGGTACACTTAAAAACACTTTAAACATTGAGCAAAGTTAAAGTCTGAAGCAATAATATTATGGAACGCATTAGTTAATTGTAGAAAGAAAAGTACATATTTAAAATTGAAGTTGCTACTCTAAATAGTTTCTTTCAACCAAAACAAATACAGAGAATGAAGAAAATATATCTAGAGAAAGAAAGGGAGAAGAACTAAGGAGTGATGAGAAGAAGGGAGGAAAAAGAGAGGGAATGTTTAGGATAAGCTTATGTAAGATAACTAGCTTCCCTAAAGAAGAAAGCTCATCTACTACAAAGTCCAAACATAGAAAATGATATACAACAAGAAAATTTCTCTGAGATGGACAAAATAACTATAACATGCAGACATAATTAATGATGATCACTCAAAGATAAAGTCCCTAGTTTACTGATGAACATTAAGGATGTAGTTAGTATACCTTCCTCAAGCTACCTCCAGAAAACGTAAGGTGCCTATCAGCCAAGAGGATAAAGCTCTACTGAAACAACCATAGCAACATATAATATTGAGAGATCTGCAAAGTATTGAAGAAAGCGAAGACTTCGTCAAGAGTGTAGTCTATTGAGCTAAGTATCATCTACAGAAGCTGTTAAAAAGGGATTCTGAACAATATAATACCCAGAAATCGCAGTATTTGATAGCCTATTAAGTTGTTGTGATCTACTTTGGGGGAGGGAGCATGTGGATTGTGGAGTGTGTGTGTATTAATGTATATTTTATTATTATTGTATGTACCTGTATGATGTGTGTAGGATGTGGAGGTCAGAAGACAATTTTGTAGACTCAGGTCATTGCTTCTATCTTTACATGGGTTTGGGAATAAAACTTGGGGTAAAAGGCTCCCACATGCACTTGATTCACTAAGCCACCTTACAGGCACTGTCAAAGAGTATTTTAATAGGTGGGAATTGGACTGAGTTTGAATACTAGAGAACAACTGAAGGTAGTAATGAAGGATGGATATATGAAGGCATTTGAAGCTAGCAGCAATGCAAACAAAAAAAAACCAGATACTACTATATGTGAAGCTGCAGAGTTTGCAAACAATGGCAGCTAAACTGTTATTTTCTAGTATGCACAAATCTCTCAGCTTCGCAGAGGATTTAACTACCCTAAGACGTTAAATAACTCTTTATATTTGTATACATACTATACCCATTTTTGTCAACTTCTGAAACTTGTTTTGTTTGCTAAAAATATTTGCAAGTAAAATTATAACACTTTTGCTTCCAGAAATGTAAAAATTTATGCAACTTTTAGAATTGGTAATGTAATTTACACAAAATAATTGGAATATCCATTATAACTTGTGAAAATTGATAAAAAGTTTGAGTATTATTCCATTTCTATTCATGCTTCAAGGATTAAAATGTCGTTTTTAAAATGGAAATTTCTTGAAACTTTGCTGACTTATTTTGATGGAAGGCTGTACTTTCTGAGCTACTGAGTAAAATCTAACTTCTGTGTAAAATACTTACATTAATAGCACCTGTAGGAAAATTTAGCCCTGCAATAATCTACAAAGTCTGTTTCTCTACCAATAGGAATGTTGCCTTAGCAACATTCCTTATAACTTATGCCTTATACAATCCAATATCACTCATTGCTGCTGTTTTATTTAATAAATACCATGACCAAATAGAAATACAGTTTAAAAGTTATAGTCGATTTGTTTTTAGGTAATCAGGACCAAGAACCTAGAAGCAGGGGCTCAACCATAACCAGATAGAAAGGCTACTTAGTGACTTGATTACTTCCCATACAATTAAGGAGCACCTCCCAAAGAATGGCACCACCTACACTGTGATGGAGCCACTGACATCAACTGTTAACAATGAAAACTTTCCACTTACTTGCCTACGGGCCAATCTCATGAGACCATTTTCTCAGTTGATGCTGGTTTGTGTCAAGTTGATTAAAAAGCTAACCAGCACAGCCTTGGAGACCTGACTGAAGGTTTTATGGTGCCCAGAAGGAACGTGGCATCTTTCGACACAAGTCATTTCTGTTCTCTTCCTTATCCCTCTGTCGTTTTCTTCTTTCTTCTTCTCATAAGTTCCTAGTCTTATCCCCTATTGATATAATACAACTCCTTTAATATTATGACTCTTGCCAGCTTAGTCCTGCAAAAAGTGGGGTTCAGATGATGAAATTCCAGATCATAATTGAGAAGTATGATTCCCCTTAATCACAAATCATGAAAACAAAAACAACATGAAAAAACCATGCAATGTATTTCCTCCAAAGATCACCAAACTTATAGCAACTACTCTCATTGAGAACATCACATATAAAACAGAAGAAACACAATATCTAAGAAAAAATACTCATAAACAGGAAATTAAAGAGTACATGGATAAAATTCAGAAAGAACTTAAAGAAGAAAGGACTAAACTCCTGAATGAATTCCAAGAAAACACAAACTTCCCCCTTGCCCGGACCCTGGTGGACTGATCAGCCAGACAGCTGATCTGCTACCCCGAGGAAACTGCATCCAGTGGCATCCTAGTCAGCTCAGGGACCACGGAGTCGCAGGTAGGAACAGCCACTCAGCGCCCTAGGCCCCAGAAGTTCAACTGGCAGTAGAAAGATCCCAGAGTGCACCTGGCACCCAGAACCCACTCCGGCGGAAAACCACGCCCCGTCTGCCCCTTGCCCGGACCCCAGTGGACTGAACAGCCCCACAGCTGATCTGCTCCCCTGAGGAAACTGCGTCCAGGGGCATTCCAGCCAGGTCAAGAACCACAGAACTGCAGAGCAGGAGACACCATATCCTGAAGCATCGTAGAGGAGCAACTACACTCAGAGCAGCAAATACCTAGCTGGTCTACTGCTGTGGAGACACCATATCCCAAGATAACCTAGAGGAGCCACTGTACACAGAACAGCTGGAGCTCAGGATCATAGAGTCATCCGGACCCCGAGGAGTTCTGACACAACCAAGATAACTGGAAAGGCAGGCTCCAGTCAGAACCAGTGAGTGTGAGTAGCACTACAGTTAACCAAATGGCAAAAGGCAAGGATAAGAATGTAAACAACAGAAACCAAAGTTACTTGGCATCACCAGAACCCAGTTCTCCCACCATAGCAAGTCTGGAACACCACAGCACACCGGAAAAGCAGGACTCGGAATTAAAATCACTTCTTATGATGATGATGGAAGAATTTTAAAAGGACATAAACAACACTCTCAAAAAATTTGAGGAGAACGCAGGTAAACAGGCAGAAGCCCTTAAAGAAATAAAAGAAAACACAACCAAACAGGTGAAGGAATTACACGAAACCATCCAGGATCTAAAACTGGAAGTAGAAACAATAAAGAAATCCCAAAGGGAGACTACCCTGGAGATAGAAAACCTAGGAAAAAGATCAGGAGTTATAGACGCAAGCATCACCAACAGAATACAAGAGATAGAAGAGAGAATCTCATGTGCAGAAGATACCATGGAAAACATAGACACAACAGTCAAAGAAAATGTAAAATGCAAATAGCTCATAACACAAAACATCCAGGAAATCCAGGACACAATGAGAAGACCAAACCTAAGGATAAAAGGTATAGATGAGGGTGAAGACTCTCAACTTAAAGGACCAGTAAATATCTTCAAAAAAGTTATAGAGGAAAACTTCCCTAACCTAAAGAAAGAGATGTCCTTAAATATACAGGACGCCTACAGAACCCCAAATAGACTAGACCAAAAAAGAAATACCTCCTGTCACATAATAATCAAAACATCAAACATACAAAACAAAGAGAAGATACTAAAAGCAGTAAGGGAAAAAGGCAAAGTAACATATAAAGGCAGACCTATAAGAATTACACCAGATTGCTCACCAGAAACTATAAAAGCCAGAAGATCCTGGACTGATATCATACAGGACCTAAGAGAACACAAATGCCAGCCCAAACTACTATACCCAGCAAAACTCTCAATCAATATTGATGAGGAAAACAAATATTCCATGACAAACCAAAATTTACACAATATCTTACCACAAATCCAGCACTTCAAAGGATAATTGGAGGAAAACTCCAACACAAGGAGGGAAACTGCAACCTAGAAAAAAACAAGAAAGTAATCCTCCAACAACCCAAAAGAAGGTAGCTATACAAACATAACTCCACTGCCAATAACAAAAATAACAGGAAACAACATTCATCTTTCCTTAATATCTCTTAATATCAATGGACTCAATTCTCCAATAAAAAGACATAGACTATCAGACTGGATACATAAACAGGACCCAACAATCTGCTGCATACAAGAAACACACCTTTGTGAAAAAGACAGACACTACCTTAGAGTAAAAGGTTGGAAAACAATCTTCCAAGCAAATGGCCCCAAGAAGCAAGCTGGAGTAGCCATTCTAATATCAAATAAAATCAATTTTCAACCAGAAGTAATCAAAAAAGACAAAGAAGGTCACTTCATACTTATTAAAGGAAAAATGTACCAAGAGGAACTTGCAATTCTGAACATCTATGCCCCAAATGCAAGGGCACCCACATACATAAAAGAAACTTTACTAAAGCTTAAAGCATATATTGCACCTCATACAATAATAGTGGGAGATTTCAACACCCCACTCTCAGCTATGGACAGATCGTGGAAACAGAAACTAAACCGAGACACAATAAAACTAACAGAAATTATAAACCAATTGGACCTAACTAACATCTATAGAACATTTCATCCTAAAAAAAAAAGAATATACCTTTTTCTTAGCAACTCATGGTACCTTCTCCAAAATAGACCATATAATTGGTCACAAAACAGGCCTCAACAGATACAAAAAGATTGAAATAATCCCTTGTACTCTATCAGACCACCATGGATTAAGACTCGTCTTTGACATGGACAAAAACAACTGAAAGCCCACATACATGTGGAAACTGAACAATGCTCTACTCAATGATAACTTGGTCAAGGAAGAAATAAAGAAAGAAATTAAAGACTTTTTAGATTTAAATGAAAATGAGGACCCTTCATATCAAAATTTGTGGGACTCCATGAAAGCAGTACTGAGAGGAAAAATCATAGCTCTAAGTGCCCACAAAAAGAAAATGGAAAGAGCGTATATTAACAACTTGACAGCACACCTGAAAGCGTTAGAACAAAAAGAAGCTAATATACCTAAGAGGAGTAGACGGCAGGAAATAATCAAACTCAGGGCCGAAATCAACCAAATTGAAACAAAAAGAACTATACAAAAGATAAAAAAAAAAACAGGAGCTGGTTCTGTGAGAAAATCAACAAGAGAGACAAACCCTTAGCCAGACTAACCAAAGGGCGCAGAGACAGCACTCAAATCAATAAAATTAGAACTGAAAAGGGAGACATAACAACAGAAACAGAGGAAATTTAAAAAATCGTTAGATCCTACTACAAAGACTTATACTCAACAAAATTCGAAAATCTGGATGAAATGGACAGCTTTCTAGATAGATACCAGGTACCAAAGTTAAACGAGGAACAGATAAACCATCTAAACAATCGCATTACCCCTAAAGAAATAGAAGCAGTCATTAAAAGTCTCCTCACCAAAAAATGTCCGGGGCCAGATGGTTTTAGTACAGAATTCTACCAGACCTTCCAGGAAGACCTAATACCAATTCTCTTCAAACTATTCCACAGAATAGAAACAGAAGGAACAATACCCAATTCGTTCTACAAAGCTACAATTACACTCATACCAAAGCCTCACAAAGACCCAAAAAAGAAAGAGAACTACAGACCAATCTCTCTTATGAATATTGATGCAAAAATACTCAATAAAATTCTCGCAAACCGAATCCAAGAACACATCAAAGCAATCATCCATCATGATCAAGTAGGCTTTATCCCAGGAATGCAGGGTTGGTTCAATATTGGAAAATCCATCAATGTAATTAACTACATAAATAAACTCAGAGAAAAAAACCACATGATCATCTCACTAGATGCTGAGAAAGAATTTGACAAAATTCAACATCCCTTCATGTTAAAAGTCCTGGAAAGAGCAGGAATTAAAGGTCCATACCTAAACATAGTAAAAGCAATATACAGCAAGCCAGTAGCCAACATCAAATTAAATGGAGAGAAACTTGAAGCAACCCCACTAAGATCAGGGACTAGACAAGGCTGTCCACTCTCACCCTACCTATTCAATATAGTACTGGAAGTCCTAGCTAGAGCAATTAGACAACAAAAGGAAGTCAAAGGAATACAAATAGGAAAGGAAGAAGTCAAAATTTCTCTATTTGCAGATGATATGATAGTATACTTAAGTGACCCTAAAATTTCCATCAAAGAACTCCTAAACCTGATAAACAACTTCAGTAAAGTGGCTGGATATAAAATCAACTCAAACAAATCAGTAGCCTTCCTATACTCTAAAGATAAACAGGCTGAGAAAGAAATTATGGTAATGACAGCTTTCACAATAGTCACACACAATATGAAATATCTTGGAGTGAACCTAACAAAGCAAGTGAAATATCTGTATGACAAGAACTTCAACTCTCTGAAGAAAGAAATAAAAGAAGACCTCAGAAGATGGAAAGATCTCCCATGGTCCTGGATTGGCAGGAGTAATTTAGTAAAAATGGCCATCTTGCCAAAAGCAATCTATAGATTCAATGCAATCCCCATCAAAATTCCAAATCAATTCTTCATAGAGATAGAAAGAGCAATTTGCAAATTTATTTGGAACAACAAAAAACCCAGGATAGCAAGAACTATTCTCAACAACAAAAGAACTTCGGGGGGAATCACCATCCCTGACCTCAAACTGTACTACAGGGCAATAGTAATAAAAACTGCATGGTATTGGTACAGATACAGGCAGGAAGATCAATGGAATAGAATTGAAGACCCAGAAATAAGCCCAGACACCTATGGTCACTTGATCTTTGACAAAGGAGCTAAAACCAAGTGAAAAAAGGACAGCATTTTCAGCAAATGGTGCTGGTTCTACTGGAGGTCAGCATGTAGAAAAATGCAAATCGATCCACTCATATCCCCTTGTACAAAACTCAAATCCAAGTGGATAAAAGACCTTCACTTAAAACCAGATACACTGAAACTAATAGAAGAGAAGGTGGGGAAGACCCTCGAATACCTAGGCACAGGGGAAAAGTTTCTGAACAGAACACCAATCGTTTATGCTCTAAGATCAAGAATTGACAAATGGGACCTCATAAAATTGCAAAGCTTCTGTAAGGCAAAGGACATTGTCAATAAGATAAAATGGCAACCAACAGATTGGGAAAAGATCTTATCCAATCCGACATCCGATAGAGGGCTAATATCCAAGATATACAAAGAACTCAAGAAATTATACGTCAGAAAACCATATAACCCTATTAAAAAATGGGGAACAGAGCTAAACAAAGGATTCTCAACAGAGGAAACTCGAATGGCTGAGAAGCACCTTAAGAAATGCTCAACATCCTTACTCATCAGGGAAATGCAAATCAAAACAACCCTGAGATACCATCTCACACCAGTCAGAATGGCTAAGATCAAAAACACAGGTGATAGTAGATGCTGGTGAGGATTCGGAGAAAGAGGAACACTCCTCCATTGTTGGTGGGATTGCAAACTGGTACAACAACTCTGGCAATCAGTCTGGCGGTTCCTCAGAAAACTGGACACAGCATTACCTGAGGATCCAGCTATACCACTCCTGGGCATATACCCAGAAGATGGTCCAACATATAATAAGGACATATGCTCCACTATGTTCATAGCAACCTTATTTATAATAGCCAGAAGCTGGAAAGAACCAAGATGTCCATCAACAGAGGAATGGATACAAAAAATGTGGTACATCTACACAATGGAGTATTACTCAGCTATTAAAAATAATGAATTCAAGAAATGGATCTAGAAATTATCATCCTGAGTGAGTTAACCCAATCACAAAAGAACACACATGGTATTTACTCACTGTTAAGTGGATGTTAGCCCAAAAACTTATAATAGTGAAGACTCAACCCACAGACCATGTGAAACTCATGAAGAAGAAAGACCAAGCGGGGATGCCTCAGTTCTACTTAGAAACAGTAACAAAAATACTCAAGGGAGCAATTATGGAAACAAAATATGGGACAGAATCTGAAGGAGGAGCCATCAGGACATCATTCCACCTGGGCATCCACCCCATGTACTGTCACCTAAGCTAGACATTGATGTGGATGACTGGAAATGCATGCTGTCAAGAATATGATATAGCTGTCTCCTTAGAGATCTGCCAGAGACTGACACATTCAGAGGACGATGCTCACAGCTAACCACTGATAAGATCAAAGGTTTCCCAATGGAGAACTTAGAAGACTGAAGGAGCAGGAAGGGTTTGTGACCCCAAGAGGAAAGCAACAATACCAAACAACCAGAGCCCCCCAGAGTCTAAACCACCAGCCTGGGAGCACATAGGGAGGGACCTATGACTCTAGCGGTATATGTAGGGGAAGACGGCCTTGTTGGGCATAGGTGGGAGAGGATATACTTGGTCCCATGAAAAACAAACACAGAAAGGGGGGGAATGTGAGGGTGAGGAGGGAGTAATGGGGGTGGGGGGTAGGTGCGGGCACAGCCTCATAGAAGGGATATAAGAAGGGAGGATGGGTTAAGGGTTTCCTGGGTGGTGGGGGAAATGGGATAAAAGGATAAAACTTGAAATGTAAATATTATAACCAACTACATAAAAGGGGGGGGAGTTGTTAGAACCAACATCTTTAAAAAAATAAATGTCAGCCCTCTAGGAAAAAAAAACAATTTTTTTTTCTTCATACTAAAACTTGTCCAGAGAATTGTATATTGCAGAATACACAGCCTTGGTGTATCTACTCATCAAGCAAAACGAGCAGACCTATTCAAACCTCCGGTGTCTGGGAATTCCATCTG
>JANHMN010000004.1:142895034-142926698 GCA_030674055.1 Rhabdomys pumilio | reverse complement strand
GAAATGTAAATATTATAACCAACTACATAAAAGGGGGGGGGAGTTGTTAGAACCAACATCTTTAAAAAAATAAATGTCAGCCCTCTAGGAAAAAAAAACAATTTTTTTTTCTTCATACTAAAACTTGTCCAGAGAATTGTATATTGCAGAATACACAGCCTTGGTGTATCTACTCATCAAGCAAAACGAGCAGACCTATTCAAACCTCCGGTGTCTGGGAATTCCATCTGCATGCAGTGAAGACACAGCGTCAGAAGCTTATCAATTTACTCTTCCCCTCCACCCCTCTTCTAATATCTCAATGCCCGTAATCAGCTTGAAGAAGTTAAAGAAGAGTCAGCGCCCCTATTCCTTGGGCTTGGGGACTAAGGTGGTTAATATTAGGCTGTCTCTCTGGGAAAAAGTAGTGGTTTTGTTGGAACAGGGAGAATTAGCTAGGATTTATGGCATAGCCATAACCTATTGGTAGAAATCTGTATAATTTAGTATCAAGATGAAGTTATAATTTCTTAAATGGTACAAAATTCACTTGGATTTCAAATTTAAAGTTTTCAATGGTATAAGCTCTTATTGATATGAAAGTGAAATGAATATTGATACTCTCCTAGGCATTGTGCCTGTATAACACTTTTAGAAATACAAGGTTTAGACCCAGTCCTTCTTTAACTTTTTTTTTAACTGATTTGGGATAATTAGCCTGTGAGTTAAGGGCCTATAGCAAATTCATGACTTTCAGTCTATTTTTAAGGTGTTTTCTATATTTTATTTAGAAATAGCTGAGAGGAGTTAACGGACAACAGTCCAGGTTACCTTACATGGATAGTTGGATTTCACAATGTCAGAAATCCATAGAATTGACATCACAAATATTTCTATATTAATGTTCATCTTGATTAGAGACCTGTCTGCTCCGGACAGCTTCATGTCTTGGATTCTAAGAAGAAATTGAGCATCCTTGGAGTTACTCCAGTTGTGGTGATAAATGGACCATTGGAATTGAGGTCGAAATAGCTAAATTCTTACTATTAAATGAAAATAAAACCACATTATTCCAAATCCTTGAGACACAATGTAAGTGATCTTAAAAAAAAATTATAGTTTTAAGTTCCTACATTAAAAATCATAACAAAAAAGAGTAAAAATAAATGACTTAAGTATAATGCATATCAAGAGTTTAGAAAAAGCCAAAGAAAAGATAAATAGACATAATCAAATCACAGCAGAAATTAACGAAAACAAAGAGAACCAACAAAAGGATAAGCTGTTTTGGGGGGTGTTATCTTTTGTTTGTTTGGTTTTTTTTTTGTTGGGGTTTTTGTTTACTTTTTGTTTTTTTAAGATAAATACAGCAACACCTGGGTGAAGTTCAGGGAGTCTTGAGGAAAAGTGGGGGATGGAATTGAGCAAGCCAGAGGAGTCAAAGATACCACAAGAAGACCTACAGTGTCAAGTGTCCCCGGGGGCTGAAACTAGGACCCCTACACATTTGTATCAGATGTTCAGCTTGGTCTTAATGTGGATCCCATAACAATTGAAGTGGGGGCTGTCTCTGACTCTGTGGCCTGCCATTGTCTCCCCTTCCTCTAGCTGGATTGCCTGATTGGGCTTCAGTGGGAGAATGTGCTTACTCCTGCTGGGAGTAGCTCTCCCTGGGTGGAATGGTACCCAATGGCGGCCTTCCCCTTCTCTGAGAAAAAGAGAGGGGTATTGTGGTAAGAGATTTGTAGGGGGAGAGGTTGTGATTAGCATGCAAAGTGAATAAAAAATTATGGAAAGAAAAAAGAAAAGATAAATAATATTAACAAGTTCTTAGTCAAAGCAAGTTAAAAAGTCTCAAATCATTAAAATTAGATAAACAGTAAGATGTTATGAGATATCATAGAAACTCAGAATATCATATGAACATACTTTAAAACTTATTTTAATAACTCAAAAACCTAAGATGAATTTCTACATACATCTGCCCCACCTGAATTAAACAATGATGAGCTTAATAAATTAGACAATCTAATAACAACATGGGATTTGAAGCAGTAATAAAACAAAACCTCCCAGTTAAAGAGCCCCAGTCTACATAGATTCACAGCAAAAGTATCACAAATCTTTAATGCATAATACAACCAATACTACTAAAATTAATTTCAAAACTATAAACAAAAAAGAAAACTTCCAAATTTCTCTACAAACATTAAAACAGATAAGTAACAACAAAAATGGGGGACTACAGGCCAATATCCCTGATTAATAAAGAAGCAGGAAATTCTCAATGTTTGTAAACTGAACATAGGCACATAGTAAAAATATCATTATCAAGTTGGCTCTATTCCATAGATACAATAGATGGTTTAATATATGCAAACCAATTAAGATAATAGATAAAATCAATGGACTTAAATACAAAAATCACACCAATAACTGAATAAATACAGAAATAATATTTGACAAAGTTCAGCATTTCTTTATGACAAATCATCTAAAAATGGGTTAGAATAAACATACCTCATTGTAATAAATGCTATCTATGAGCAGTCTGGAGTTAGCATCATTCCAATTGTGACAAACTCAAAGCAGTCCCATTAAAATTATATGCATACTCTGCTACTCAATGTAATATTTTAAGTATTAGCTAAAAGCAGATAGGAGAGAGAAATAAGAGTAATATATTTTAAAACGATTCTGCATATCCCTGTTCAATACGATATGATGCTATAAAGGACATTCTAAAGATTCCAACAGAAAAATCCTAGAGCTGATTAACATGTTCAAAAAATAGCAGGACACAAAATTAACACACACAAATCATTGGCCCTAAGTGCAGAGAAAAGTTATCAATAGTCTAAGATGGGACCATCAACAGCTGTAATAATTACCAACTGGGGAAGATACTTGTGGAAACAATGGCATGAACACTTTGGGGATAGCCAACCTCTTTCTGATTGTATGTGAATGCTGTTCTCAAGACTGAGCTCATGCCTGATATTACAAATCAGACAAACCTATAGCTAGGGAGATTCTTGAGCTTAGAAGAGAAACTGTAACCATTACTTTGTTAAATTTACATAGTAGCAAACTGATTTTTACATTTGTATTCTATACCTAGAGAAGCTACCTTTTTGCAGACAGTGGTTATCACAGAAACTAACAAATGGTCAATCTGCTGAAAAATACATGACAGGAGGGTGTTCAGCCATAGATTGAAAATCTACATCAAATCTCCTTCCCTTCCAGTTTTGAAAACATCATGAAAGTGGAAGCAAAATATTTTTGACATCCAAAAGTTAAGGAGAGCTACTGCAAAATATTATCTTCTAGTTTTAACATGGTTGGGAAACTCATAAACTCCACAGTTGCTATGTTGCCTACAGAAGACCTGCACTTCATCAGGTCACTCAAAATGCTAGCGTGAATTGGGAAGAGCATGAATACAAGCCTCAAATACAGGTGGAAAGGGTTTTTATTTCCATAACTCTTACTCTAGTATGGCACCACTGAACACCTCTTGCTTGGCTTGTCAGTAGTATCCTTATCTACTGTTGATGGGGAATCAAACTTGTTCAGCCATTATGGAAACCAATGTGACTATTTCTCAAAAAGAAGAAAAGGAGAAAGAGGAGGAGCAAGAGTAGGAGGAGGAAAGAAGGAAATAAGGAAGGAGGGAAGGAAGGAAGGAAGGAAGGAAGGAAGGAAGGAAGGAAGGAAAGAAGAAAAGAAGGAAGAGAGAGAAATAAAGAAAATGGGAATATAACTATTTCATATGACCCAACTATTCATTCCAGAGCATATATTCATGTTACTGTGTATCCTTCTACAGAGATACTTGTTCATCCATGTCCATTGTTATAATAGAAAATGGAGTCAACTTAGTAGTCTATTTACTAATGAATGGATAATGAAAATATGGTACATACATTCAACAGAATTTTACTCAGTTGTAAAGAAAAGTGATATTTGCAAATAGATTGATGAAAGAAGCTGGATATTACATGAGATAACACAAGCATAGAAATACAAACACTATGTCTGTCTGCCTTCATATGTGAACCCTATCACATGTGAATGCCTGCCATGAAAATATCACATGTGTGTAGCAGAATATCCTGTCCAATTAACTTAAATATTAATACAACAAGAAGCCTGTGATTGGACAGGGAAAAGGGAGGTGAAGCTAAGAGTTGCAGAGACAAGGACTGGAACAGGAGAAAAGGAAGAAAGCAAGATGGAGGAAGAACAGGACGATTCTGATTCCTTTTGTTTTTAATTAGCTACCGTTAGTTATAATATAGGGATAGAATAATTGGAATAACTTGTCTAATCTAGGTGGGCAGCTTGGATCATTATCAATTGGCTCTGAAATTATTATGTGGGCATCTTGTGAATTGAGAATTTATTGATATATAAACTGCTGGAGTTTTGCTTTACTGGGTTTCTGTGATTTGGGACCGCTGATCACAGTGGCTGGATGGCTCAGAAGGTAAGGGAGGCTCTGAGGCAAGTGAACTGGAGCTGTGAATACCAACACCTCTGGCAGACCTAGAGGTAGTGAGACACCCAGGGCAGAGAGTAGTAACATGTGAATTTCTCACAATATATGTAAATCTTTTAGTTATGCATTTTAGTTATGTGCATTCAACTCAGAGGTCCTGTAGATACTGCTAATATAGAAAGGTACCTTTGGATGAATATTTATTAAGGGATGGAAGGTAGTAAAGAGTAAGTTTTATGAAAATGCAAAGGAAGAATTACTGGGGGTAGAACAGTTTAAACAAAGATTGAGTCTGGAGATGCAGGATGTGTAAGGGCAGAGAGATGGTTAATCATAATAAAGGAACATTGAAAAGCCTATATGGCTATCTACTATCTCATAACCAAATTAAAATACAAAATTTATTTCACAAAGAATTTGAAGAAAGATACTGTAAGGGTAGATAAGACTGCTCCCAGAAGACATGACTGATTAAACATAAGCCTAGTACCACAGGTAGAAAAACCACATGTATTAGTTTTATTTCCATATCTGTAATAAAATATGACCAACTTTTTACCTGCATTTGAAGGTAAAGAAGTTTATTTTGTCCTATAGTTTCAGAGAGATTGAGTCCTCATGGAAGGGAAGGCATGACATCAATGAAAGAACAGAAAGATGAGTAATTACAATTTATACACATACAGGAAACAGAGAGAGAGAGAGAGAGAGAGAGAGAGAGAGAGAGAGAGAGAGAGAAGAAGAGGAAGAGGAAGAGGAAGAGGAAGAGGAAGAGGAAGAGGAAGAGGAAGAGGAAGAAGAAAATGGGCTGAGGTCATAAATCCTGAATCTTGCCATGGTGACAAACTCCCATGTTTGTCATATGCACCCCTCCCCCTAAAATAAATCATATCAACTAGGAACCATTAGTCAAATACATGAGCATATGGGGGATGTGTTTTCATTCAAGATACCAAGGACCCAAAGCAATACTCTGCTCTTGCCATTTCTTTTAGTTCCCCACCAGAACTAGTTGATGTCAAGTGTCCTGAGTTATGTAGGATGATTGGAGAGAGACACTGAAGGATGAACTTCTGAGCAGCAGTGCGGATCAGCCTCTCATGGATTGAGCCTCAAAGAGCCCTGCAGAAGCATATGTACTGACTGTTACACAAAAGGGAGTTTTATGAGGGGGTCGAGGGGTAAAAAAATGTTACTCATACCAAAGCCTCTAATCTAATCTATATTTTTTTGTGAAGAAAACCATCACTCCCGTGAAACTTTAGTCCTTATTGTGCACTCTTTGCAGTACCCAATAATGCAAGACATTCCAGGTGTGGCAGGACTGTCCTGTGACCAATCCCATGCAAAGGCTATAAAGTGCCTTCAGAAAAATAGCTGTGTAGAAAACAGAAAACAGAATCTGTTTTCTACAATGATTTCTTCAAGGTCAAAGTACTTCTAGAAAACAACTATTCATTTTGATGTTTATCACACATATAGTGAAGATCAACTATTTCATTCTAAATGACTGTTTACATTCTAGGTATGATTCTACCAGAAATCCCCTACAAGATGATGAGACCCTATTGCTGAAGAAACTACTTTCCATTCATACACTTAAATGAAACAACTGGAAGTGAGCTTGAAGCTGCCTCTCTGATAGCCAGCTCTCATAGTACCAGAAGGCACTATGGAGACTTCTAGAAGAAAAAGGTTAGCCATGGCCTTAGATATCTATGTATACTATGATCTATAAGACCATCCTGAGTCCACCTATTTGTGCAGTACTACTGTTATAGGAATAGTCAGCTGGTCTCTGACTTGATTAGAGACTGACTACACAGGAGGGGATCAATGCTCACTACTGTAAACATGATGAAAACCTATGGCAAGGAATTACAGACCCAATGGGGAACCAAACAATATTATTTAGCTAAATTAACATATAATGAATCTTCCTTCTAAATATTATGTTTATAACCATAGACCAGTGGTTCTCAACCTTCCTAATACTTCAACCGGTTACTACAGTTCCTCATATTTAGATGACCACTGGTAATAAAATTACTTCTTTGCTAAATCATAAGTATAATTATTCTACTGTTATGCATCATAATGTAAAAATCTGATAGGCAAAGTATCTGCCACCCTTAAAGTGGTCAAATGTCCAGGTTGAGAGCCACTGACCTAGACAAATGCTACTCCTTGGCTTAACCAGATAAACCTCCCTTTTCAGTGCACAGTAGTAATTGAAGAGACTTGTGGCTTTATGAGGTACTGAGAGTAAGTGCTGTCTGAGTGATCAGCCCTAAAAAGACACTTTCATCATCCCCTCAAGGGTTCAAAGAACACTGCACAAGAGTGGTCAGAAAAAATTTAAGATCCAGATGATGTAAGGAAATGCTTGAAAATGAAATGCCATCTCACTGACAGGATACAGCCATTGCAATCAGGAACACACAGTAGCTACTGATAATTGCATTTATAAAAATGAGCCTATCAACAATCAAACATAGACACAGGTGCTGCCCAGGGGACCATACCCCTAAACCCAGAGCTACTTGCTACTTGCTACTGAAAGATTTATGGGGGAAAGGAATCACTGTCTTCCTTTGTATATGCACTAATGACACAACTAAACTCCAAAGGGTAGTTCCAATCTAATGGTCACACAGATGGCCCTAGTTAAACTAAAATGAGTCACAAAATAACAACAAAATCATGACTATGGGAAAGTAACTGATGGAGATGGAGATGGATGTGTGTGGGTGTGAGATGGAAAGAAGATAAAAGATGTGGGGAAAACAGCATCAGAATACATTATATAGAGGTATGAAACTGTCAAAGAACAAAATCAGTATTAAAAGGCCCAAGATTAAGGTCCTACATTCAATTCCCAATGGTATATATAAGAGGCTGTAAAGTTAGCCAATAATTCTTATTCCTTCTTTCTTCTCAGTTTCTAAATTTACTCTAAATTCCTTCCTTTCTTTCTTTCTTCCTTCCTAACTTACTTTCTTGCCTTCTTTTTTCTGTTCATGATGTTTTTTCATATAACCAGCTTACTTCAAACTCACTATGTAGCCAAGGATGACCCTTTACTCTCAACTCTACCTCCAAGGCACTGAGATTCCAGGCATATGCCGCCATGCCCAGTTTTATGAACCTAGGCTTTGTGCATTCTAGGCAAGAAATGCTATAGCTGACTTACATCTCCAGCCCTACCTCCTCCTCCTCCTCCTCCTCCTCCTCCTCCTCCTCCTCCTCCTCCTCCTCCTCCTCTACCTCCTCTTCCTCTTCCTTCTCCTTCTTATCCTCCTCCTCTTCTCCTCCTCTTCCTTCTCTTCCTCTTCCTCTTCTCCTCTTCCTCTTCTTCTCCTCTTTCTCTTCTTCTCCTTCTCTTCTTCTTCTTCTCCTCCTCTTCCTCTTCTTCTCCTCTTTCTCTTCTTCTCCTCCTCTTCCTCTTCTTCTCCTTCTCCTTCTTATTCTTTTTTAATTTTTAAGAAATTAAGATGTTAAGACATCAGTCCTAATGATAGATAGATAGATAGATAGATAGATGATAGGTAGATAGATTGATAGATAGATTGATTGATAGATGATAAATGGATGATAGATAAATAGATGATAAATAAATTAGAGATAGAGAAAAAGAAAGAGAGATAGAGATAGACAGACAGAGATATGTCAGGGCTTCAGGTACGATTTTCACATTGAGTTTAACACTGAGATTGCTGTCTTGGGATGGACATGGAGTAGCCTGCTAAAAACTTACTTCTTGCCTGTTCTTTACAATTCCTCAGAGAAATATCAGGCCATACATATACTAGGAGCTACATTTTTCCATACTCATAGTAATGCCAAGATTCTATTAACATCAGTTCTTTTATGTTTTCCTGGTAAGACACCATCCAGTGCATAACTCACTTCATCCTGCTGACCAGTGACCTAGTTAAAAATGAGGGCAAATGGTTGGTTCTCTGTCCTTTGATGGCTTATCTTGTTTACCAGTTCTCATATGCCACTCTGATTAACTGCCAAATAATTAATAATAATGATAATAATAACAATAAAAATAATAAACTTTCAGTCTGGTTGATAAACTATGTTCAATAATGGTGCTAGCCCCCCTCATTAGCTTATATTCTAGCATGAAAATGCTAAATAACACACTGACCTTTAAAAAGCAAGCCAAAGGATACATCAGGAAGTTCAGAGTTTCAGTTTCCGAAGCTATCTTTAGCCTCTAAATTCATTCTCGACCTAACATAGCTTATAATCACATTCATTTGTCCTTGCTTGGAGAGTTGTAGCAGGCATGTGTCTTTTATAAGCTTCCTCAAATATTTTTGGAACAAAGTGGGGTTATAAATACAAGGGCAGTTTACTCATGACAAAGTGCATTAAGAGTTAAAACACTGTAATTGCATTTTTACATGCAATGAATAGAGACATAGCATGAAAGCAGGAAGGGATAATGAATGATGACAAAGGGTGGTTTTGAAGCTCAGTTCTATTTTGGGGACACAGAGATGAGCAGCTTGATCATCTGAACTTAGAAAGGGCAGAACATCAAGGTTATCATCTTAGCTGTTGGGAAAATGATTGCACAAGCTTTAGCAAGTGGCCTGGAGCAGTATCTGTGTTCAATGACTCATCTGAGAGGTGGCCCTTCCATTAGCTCCCCAACTATAATAGTGAGACATCCATTTAATTCTGACTCACACCGTTAAATGCCATACACTGAATCACCAATCCTACTACATAAAGCACCTGGCTTGAATGTCTCTATGAAATACTTATCCAGGCTGAAAAATATCCTCTGGGGCTGGAGAGGCACTAGACACTGGTTACAGCTAGTTGCCTTGGAAGTCACAAATGAGTTCAAGTTCACCGTCTTCCTGGATGCAAGATAAAGCCCAAATAGTCAGCACATTTTATATCCTTAGGGTGCTTTATGATCCTGCTTATACCTTTATTGTGTGTAATAAAATTTCTCAATAATCCTGTTTCTAGTAATTCTTAGTTTTAAAAATATTTATCTTGAGCTGCATGTTATCTGTCTATTTATGTTGCTTTCCAAAGGGGTGTTTTATATACAGGGGAGAAAAGACATGCTACAAGGATCTTCAAATGAAATGTATTTCCTAACTGTCCAGATGTTTACTTGGGTGTATGCATCAAATAAATCTAAACTGATGAGAACAGTAATGGCCCAGCACAGTCTGTCTTACTTGGTGAACTCTGAAAAGAGAAAAATAAAAAATGTGCTGGTTTTGGATGTTATGAATTTTAACAACTAAAGAAAAGAAAACACTTCGAATTTTATTGCTTTGATTTTGTGGACAATAAAGTTGACTTCCCACAGTGATTTTCTTCCTATGTAACACAAAAACATCATCTCTGCTTCAAAAACAAGATCCAAAAGTTTGCTCAGTGATAAAGCTATGTTTATAAAAAGACAAAAAAAAATTGTAGTCCCAGGACATATTTAACAATATGACCACATTTTCTGTTGCTTTTTTCTGAATCCTCTAATAGATATATATGCCCCTGCATTAGCTCCCATACATCTTAAATGTGGGCAGATGGGAAAATCTCTGCTTCTTCCACCTCTAAGAATTTATATAACTTTATAGAAAGCTCCATGAAAAACAGCTTTGGTCACTACGTGATAACAGATTAGCAAAAGGATTCCAAACAAGTCACAGCCTCAACAAGCCACAAAACCACGGAGACTGAGTTATCCAGCTAGCTACTTATTCTGATCAATAAGTAGGAATTCTCAGAGTTCATGCAGGAGGAGCAAATGGTGTTGTCATTACATACTGCTTGTCTTGTGCAACTTTTTGACATTGTGACAGTATGTTGTCCTCTATAAAAATGTTGGGCCGCATTCATATATACGTTACCTATGGCAGATGTGCGCCATAGGCAACAGGTAGCACATACCAGATATAAAACATTTACCTCTCTTTACAGCCCAAAAAGTGAAGAAACTCTGAAACCCTGCACATATACCCGGAAGAGTCTTAGAATTTTACCTTCTGGAATATGTATTGTCAACAGAGACATGTGCTCGGCCACCTTTCCCAAGCATAGCATTTTCTCTGTGTGCCTTGAGTGAAGTGCTTGATCCTATACATGCAACCATCTGAGTTGTTTCTGCAGTAGGAGACAAAGTTAATACCTGCTTATCATCCACAACACACTCATGCTAAGATATAACTAGCATATTCAAAAAGACTAGTATTTCTAGAGATCCTGCTTTATACATCATTAACAGCAACTACTATTTTTTTTTCTACTTTCTGCTCATCACAAAACTTAGCCTACTTGAGAGGATCAATACATCTTGGTCTTATTCCCTTCAAGCCTTTACAGCTATCATTTTTCCAACAGTTTTATAATTTTGTATATAAAAATAAATAGCATCTATTAGAAAAATTCCCAGTGGTTGTATTAACAAAGGCCAAAAGAAAACAGGGACTATAACCCTCTCTAATCACTGTCTGTCATGACCTATATATTTGCCTTTGGCCACATTGTACCCAGTTTTCTAAGGAACTTTTCTTGAGTTGTTATTTTATAATTCTATTCCCCTCTAACACCGTCAGATCATGAATTCTCTCAAATGCAAGGCTAAGTCAAGCATCTATTTCTTTTCTAAGCTTTCTACATTTCTTAATATGGTTCCCTCAGAAGACTAGTGAAAAACAGTTATTTCAATAGAGCTAGAAACAGAGATTCTTCATGGCAACAAAGAACAGCTTGGAATTTTCTTGGCTCAAGTGGAAGCACCAAGTTCAGCATTTGCAAGAATATCATTATTTTCCACAGAGTGCATTTGGTCTCATAACTTGGCTTAATTCAGGGAATTACCCAAATGAAAGGGCCACTTCATGTTTTCATACGCTGCCAAATTAGTACAATCATTTAAAATGTTAAATAAGAATTTTTGAAAGATTTCCTGGAACCGCTGAAATAAATACCTTTAAAGGCTGGGGTTTATAATTTGTCTTGTGGCACTAACACTAAGAATGTGGTTATAATCTGGCCCAAAAACATTTTCCTGGATGAGCATTCACATCTTTGGGAACGTTTCAAAGGGGACTGCCCAAAGACAAGAAGACTAACAGTTAAGGCTATCCAGTTCAAATGCAGCATGTGTTGGGGTCTTCCCATCTACTGCAGAAGCATTACATCTGATCGTGGGATGCAAATCTCCTTTTCAGGACGATAGGCCAAAGAGCATTACTCTTGCCTTTAACTAAAGACTTCTTCAGAGGCTGACCATCTCTGCAGACACCAGGACTTTCCTGTGACTAAATGAGCCTTCTTAGCAACTTCTCAACTTCTTCACATCTCAACTTAGTAGACAGTTGAATAATTTGGGCATTCTATTTGAATGCCTTCCTCTACTGGCTTCTTCATAGCCAGTGAATGGTATTTTGACTACTTGAGTCCCAGATTTTCTTGTTTTTCAAGAACTTCAATCTTCTTCTGACAAATCTTTTTATACAGTGATTTATTACTTCAGCAAAAGTCGCCAGTACACATTCCTCATGAAGTAAGAAGCTGGCCACTAAATACTCAGGTTTATTTATGATAATGACATCTTTATCATCTCATGTTAACAGCTTCCTGTTTGCAAGGTAACATCCTGTTTACAATGAGGAAGGCTGCCAGTATGCCTATGATCTCACTCCCACAAGTAAGGCAATGATTCAGTGTGTTTCTTGCAAATGCTTGAAGAAAATGTTTGTCTCCCTTCCGTCAACTGTCTAACTTCATCCTCACTGGTCCAGATATCCCTCTACGTACCTCCAGGGGCAAAGCTAGGTCCATTTGCAATCTGGCCCTATAAATATTTAATAAAGATGTCGAGAGAAGAATGCCTAGAGATCCATCTGGTAAACTGCTGGAGACAAACCAGACATTGTGAATTAACTACAGAATAAGCCTATTATGTTGTCAGGGTTCGATAGTGGGCCAGAAAGGCGCAGCTGATCCCACATTTCAAGTGGAGGAACACTGTGATGGGGAATGAAGCAGGCACATGCAGAAGAATATAAAGTCTGCCACCACATAAAGCTAATTCCTTATGCAAATCAGTCAACAAAGGTCAGACCACTCTAAAACAACACAGCTAACTGTGGTGTTTACAAGAACCTGCAGCTCTCAGCTAAGCCCCAGTGCTCTAAGTCTGGGTCCAGTTGCTGTCCCTTGGGAAATTAAAAACAAAACAACAACAACAAAAAACAACAGCGGAAAAAATAATGATGCCAGGAGAAACACAGAAAGTACAAACGTGATGAGCATGTGTTCTTTGGTTGCCATTTCAACTCTGGAAAACTAAATTTCAAGATCATCATCATAGAAGCCAAATACACAACCACAAACCAAACTGCTGACATGCTTTCTGTCATGTGATGAAAGATGCTACTTGTGTTTCAGAGAATAGAAATGTATCAGAATTTCTAGAAAAATGACCAATGGTTCAGGAAAAGTAGATCTGCTCCTGCTAAAGCAGACACAGCTCTGTTGATACGGTGAGTGATGAGTAACAACTGACTTTAGAGCTTTCATGTTTTCTATCTCAGTTCTCCTTCTGGAAGAATTAAAATAAATGGATAAAATTATGAAAAGTACAAAGTTCTGCACAATAGAATACACTCGTTTCTCCCTTTTCTTGGTTTCTTCTGCCCTGACTCACAAATGTGGAGAAGAAAATTTCTTCAACTAGAAGTGTCCATAGGTTCTTGTTTCTAGTATTGTGTCCTCTATCCCTCTGCTTTTGACCTAGCCTGTGACCCCTGCAACCGAGATCTTTAGACATAAAAGGAAAGGGCATCCATTACAAGAATCCCTTTAAGGCAGTTTCCTTGAGGGCGAGATATTATACAAAATAGTGTCTGACACTGAGAAAATACAGCCATGATTCGAAGGTCAGGATGCACTCAAGTACACAACTCTAGAAGAATTCTCTTCTCTGTCTAATCCCTCGCTTCAGCTTCCAAGAGTCACAAATATGCATACATCATAATGGAACAAATACACACATGTGAACATACAGTCCCACTGACATGAATAAAAGCTTTCTAGGGGTTTCACGTAAAGACAGGGACTCTATTTATCTCCAATATATTTCAAATGAGATGTGTGTACACAGCGTGTCACACTTTCTCAGCTTTTCTCATATAAACTTAACCAAAGATCCATCAGTAAATAATGTATTAGCATTTTCTCAAGACTAAACCCATCATTTTACCATGTTAAAATGGAACTTTAGCCCAGTGGGAGAGTAACAGAATAATGATTCCTAAATCAAGATCACCTGTGCAGCTGTTTGGTCTCTTTATACATTTAAATTGGTCTACATGAAGAGTAATGTTCTGTACTATAAAGGGAAACATTTCCATTATTATAAAATGTTACAGAGTTTGGAGAAGTAGCTTAGTAATTAAAACACTAATTTTCTTCCAGAAGACCTGAGTTTAGTTCCTAGCACACATATCTGGCATCTCACAACTATCTGTAACTCCAGATTCAGCACATTCTCTTAGTTCCTAGGCACACAGGCATTTAAATAGAAGCACAACCTTAATACATGATATATAACATGATTTATATAATACATGAATGATATAACTGTGGTACTATTTTTTCCAAATTTCTAAATTTTCCAAATCCATAATCTACAGTACCCAGGTTTTTGGAAGTAAATAAGTGAATTCATGAATATATTTTACTAGTATATAAGATTAATTTACAATCATTATAATACAATTTAATTTACAATCATTATAATGTGTATGGTTAGTACGGCAGAGATAAAAGGAGGTTGTTTCATGTCACTAGACCTCGTCTGTTTTTTACAAGGAAATGGGAAAACAGAAAATGAATTTCTTAGTGTTTTCTCATCCAAGCCTGTGTCAGTATAAACTATCATGACCAAAAGAGACTTATGGACGATAGGATTTATTATGGATCATGACTCCATGGAAAGAGTTTCTAATGATATTGGAAATATGGCAGCTGAAAGCTGAGAGAGAACATATTAATTCACAAACACAAAATACAGAGAGAAAACTGGAAATGGGTTAAGGCTATAAACATTCAGAGTCTGTCTTGCAACACTCTCCCAGCCAGCAATGGTTTACATGCTAGAGGTTCCATAATACGCCCAAACAGTACCACCAACTGGGATCCATGTGCTCAAATAGTTGGGCCTGTGCCAGACATTTCTTATTGAGACCACACCATCTAAAATGTCAGGAGTGATTAATTTTGCTTAGATATCAAATTTTAGGAAACAGCATAAATGGCCAACCACACAACTTACAAAATCAAGCTAGAGAAAGACATAATATAACAGAGAATAGCTACCACTAGAACTAGACTATGGTAGTTACATAATTTTGCTCCAAGGGTCTGGCCTGCAATTATACCCCCCCACACCCACATTGCCCTCCTACCCTAGGGGATCCAGGTAGGGATAAGATTGTCACAGAGTTACAGCTGTAAGAGGAGGATTTGAGATACACATCCAACATTTGCACATCATGAGTGAGAAAATTAATCTATAGACTACATGCCATTCTTAAAGTTTCACAGGAATTTTATATCAACATCTGAACTGAAAAATGTAGTTCCTAAATGTCAGGCCATCATCAGATACAAAGCACAGGATTCAGGCCAGCATCATCAGGGACTGATTGGAAATACAAACTCCCAAGCCTTTCTCTGGTCCTGCCATCATTTTTTCTCTCAGTACTCAAAGAATCAGAACCACCCAGAAATGTGCTGGTATGTTTCTATAGAAATGGGAAAATATTTATTTAAGGTAATTAGCTGACAAACTTCTTGTTCGTAGGAAAGATTAGTGAGCTTAAAACCCAGCAGAGTTCGCATGTTTCAGCATTGAAATAGAATCATTTTTCTCTGAAAGTCTTGGTTTTGTTGTTGTTGTTTGGTTTTGTTGTTGTTGTATGTTGTTTCTTTTTTGTCCATAAGAACTCAAATTATTAGATGAAGTACACCTGTAATAATGATCATAAATGTTTTACTTAAGTTCAACTCATTATATATTTTAAGTACTGCAAGAGAGCCTAATAGCAACTCCTAGACAAATGTTTGGCCAAACTACTAGCATCATATCATTATAGATTAATACAGTGATACATACACTTTATCACTCATGTTGAGTAAGAATCAGCATTTTATAATGAGCTGTAGGTAATTCTGGGGAACATAAAAGTTTGGATTCGTTTTTTTTTTTGTAACTTGGAAGAATTTCTCAGAGTCATGGCTATAACAGAGACCTTGCACAATAGTGTATGAGAGTTAACAATAATAAACTGAGAATTTAATCTTTTCCCCTTTTCCAACATTAGGGAGGGAGAATTATTATATAACAGTCTATAAGGGACCCAGGACTCTGCTAACTTCTCTGCTTTGTATATCCTGTGTTTCCATCACCTGGCCCAAACTAACACCCTCAGCTATAACTACAATTCTGTTTTAATTATTTAAGGGAAAAAAAACCAACACAACAAAGTTGCAAACTTTTTCTTTTGACCCAGAGAAGTTCCCCGCATTTCCTCTGCTCAAATCTAGTAGCTCAGAAATGTGCTGTAGATAGCTGTAGTGTCAGGGAAAGCAAAAGTGGAAATTTCTGTTTTCTTTAACAACTCAGTTATGTCACATGATGCTTTTCTGGAAGCTGTCTTGTGAGAGGGCATGGCATGTTTTGCTGAAAACAGACACTTGAGAGGGCAAATGATGCGAAGAAAGAATATAAATGGAACCCCACAGACAGTGAGAGAACACTATTGCATTGCTATATCATGCAGCTCTTCACTGGTCTTCACTGGTCTTCACTGGTCTTCACTTCATAGAGAGAATCTCTCAAAAGAACTCTGATTCTGGCTAATTCAGAACCCTTCCACTAACTGGTGCTGATTTGGTGAAGTGAGATCGTGCCACTGCTACTGATTTTGATTAGTTTTTGCTATTGATCTGGACTGCTGGTCTCCTGACAATGGCGAGTGGAATCACTCCAATGAACTTCTTCTGAATAAGTCCACAATCCCCTTTTCCTATTAACCATCTTTTCCCTTACCTCTGGTTGGCAAGTTAGAAGGAAGGCTGAAGCATTTAAAAACCCTAAGATGGTTTTTGAAAAAATCTAAGCCTACAGGAAACAGTCAGGCAGGATGGTAAATAGTGTAATGATGTCTTGGTAATTTTCAGAATTCAGGAACAAAAAAAAAAAAATGGGGAGAACTTATTTTCAGGACAGCGAGCTACTTCTGTGATCTTTTTTTTCTAACAGGTTCCTGAAAAGTCGTCTGTAACTAGCAATAAGAGTTAAGATGAGTGAATAGGAAAGAGATCGATTTTCCTATTTGCTTCCATAGCAGACCGAGTTGAGCCAAGTGCATCACTTTCTTGGAAATAGAGACAGGAAGCCCTGCTCCAGTGCACTGCCTTCTTTCACCATGAAGCCGCTCGGCCGGTGCAGCCACTGGGAACTCTTCCTTTTCCAGGGAAAGAAGGGGTGGTAGAGGAAAAGAAATTCAAATCTCAGACTGTTTATATCTCATCGCTTCCATTTTCTCATGGTCCCCTGTGTATGACTCACTGTGCCTCTTTCCAAGAGTGAGAAGGAACATAAAGAGGAAACGAGCCCAACATTCCTCCTCTTCTGTTTCAGTCATAGTGATTCCCATAGCCCACAGCTGGGGAGAAGAGCACCAGACGCTCTAGAAGTTCACGCTAACCACAAAACTCCAAGTTATTTCCTTTTCCAAAGCAGCAAGCCTGTATGTTTGGGTGGTAACCAGAAAAAGCACAGAGGAATGTATAGCGATGATTTTATATAGAAGAATAATGTTTGTAATGTGCGGGTAAGTATACTTTAACTAACTGATGTAAACAGCTTTTATATCAAAACTGCTTAATAACAGAACAAAACACTCTGTAAGTATACATTCAATTCTCAGTATTACCACTTCCTACACATTATAAACACATGTACAAATTCCCACCAGAAAACAACAGGCGTATTTTACAGATCTTTCTGTAACTAGGGTAACAAAATAGTGATCCTCCTCTTAACGTTAACAGGAGGCATTTGCACACTGACCATTTCTTTGTTAGAAAGCTTATTGCTAGGATTTTTGTTACTATTTTGAAGATGTAGACATACTTTGGAAATGTATTATCTTCTACACTATTCAACAGGTTATTGGAATTGTTCAGATTATAAATTGGAAGTTTTTGAACTAAACAAGAACAAAATGACTATGATGGAATCCTACTTATTTTAAATTTTTTATGAATATTTGATAAGGTAACTAAATCTCAGTTAATAAATATTTATAAATTAGTTACATGATTTGTAACTATATGGCATATACAAAGATTATACATGCAGCATAAATAACTTGCTGGCCTACTATTTTTAGTAATTTGCCCCATTCTCACAAATTTGAATCATCAATTTATCTTGTCTATACTTTTCCAATGAGACTGAATGAGGAAATCTATTTCTAATTTTATATACTTATCAGAAGATAATTTCTCCCAAATATATGTATTGCCATTTTTCTCCAAATGAATACTGTTTTCAAAGTTGTACACAGATGCTTAACTCTGCAATAAGAACAGTTTTTTATGTGCATGAGAGAACATCTCAGTAAAAGTTTTGAATTCTGTGACATTGGATTGCTCACACAAAACTCTCACTGAACTGATCTTGGTTTGACAGGAATCTTTTGTAGGATTATTCTCATTGCCTGCATCCATCCTTACGTGGATCCCTCTTTGACTTTTGAAAATAGTTATTACTTGGTACACATTTACATCAGAAAGACTCTTTTATAGCTTTACAGTTTTGTATTCCTGGTAAATAATTTCTGATGTTGTGACTAGTGCTAAGTCCTTGAAAATATTTACTTCTGTGTGTTTTGTGAATTAACATATATATACATTTGTGCATGTGAATCATCACAACGTGTGCGTGTGTGTGTGTGTTGTCAGTATTTCTAGAATGTTTGGGGGGGGGCATGTTTATTTGCAGTTCTAGAGATCAAATCCAGAGCCTTTCACATACTAGGTAAGTACACTCTCACTGATCTATAGCTCCAGCCCCTATTGTCAATATCTCCAGGGCAATGCTTCAATTTACTCTTCTATTAGGTTTACAATATGGCTGTTTTATGTTAGAAATAAATGATTATTTGCAAAGATTTTTACCTACTTAGTAAATATTAGAAAACATTTATGCAAAATTGCCATCATCCACTAAAAATAGGAACCCAAGTCATAAAATGTGAGTTTTCTTTTATCATTAAAAAGAAATCAGCCACTTTCTGAGTTTAGCAGAGCAAGCATTACCTTATTATCATGGTGCCCCTAGTGTGCCCTGGGAGCACATCCATTCATCTGGTTCCCTCGGAGTTCTTCTTACATTAAGAAACTGTTGCTACTGTCAGATCCAGGTTCATATTCCCAAGGAACTAAATCCCCAACATGACTTAGTTTGATGAGAATAAATTTTACCCCTAATGAGAACAATGCAAGTATATAGCAGTATAATTCACATGTCACAAGATTCCCCCAACCTTGTGGACTTATTAGCTATAAGAAGTTGCAAAATCTATGACAGATTTCTCCAGCCTAATGACATTTGCCCTGGAGGTCTTGAATTGAATTTTTTAATCTAACCTCACAGATGTCATTTTGGCTTCTAACTTAGGGACACAGCATGAGGGTTATTTATACCATTCCAGAGGAAGTTTTCATTATCTTTCTTTCTTCTCAGTTACTTTTAAAATAAATTTTAATCCTAGTATGTTCTACTCTTTGTTCTCAGATTGGGGGAAGAAAATGTTGAGTAATACTAGAGATACTCAAAACTAGAGATTTCTACCTAAAACGGAAGACTACAAAGAACATTTGTCATTGCGCCTCAAAATCAGCCCCGTGCTCTGTCAATTACATCCTAGTTTGAGCCATAGTAATAACAGTAGTTGCTGATTTTTCATAGTTATCCATATATGTATATGTATATGTATATGTATGTATATTCATAGATAAGGTGAAATTAAACAGAAGTGTGTTAGTCAGAAAAACAAGTTACATCTATCCTGGAACCACACCTATCTGGACACTGGCAATCTGGTCTTACTCAAAGAACATCTATTTCAATATGACATTTCTCATGCTAAGCCAATAGATTTGTTATTTTAGGTAAAGATTTATAGGAATCTGCCACACTGTGTGAAGTTGAGTGTATCTATAGTTAGAATGTGAGCTCTGTTGCTCATCCCTAGGGCCATTGCATAAGTCCCAAATCATTTGACCACACATCATCACATTGCTCAAATGACAAGGCAGGGAAAAGATGAACAGACATATCCCCTACCTTCTTCATGGTTAAGAATCAGGGGCACAAAGTTTTACTAGTTGGCCAAAAAAGTTTAATTACTATTTGCATTAGAAGACTTTCATTATTTAAAATGGGAAACATAAAGGCTAAGATGCCAATGTGATTAGCATTTCACAAATAAATGATAGCAAAGCACAATTATGGTGTTTACTATGTAAGAACAACTTAAATATCCATTGACTTTAATAAGAAAAACATTTAGATGGCTGCATTACTATTTTTGTATGCATCCATCAGAGAATATTTAAAAAGGAGGTGTTAAGTAAGTTCTCACTTAGGCAGTAAACAGTAAAGCCAGAATTCATACCAACACATTCTGATCATAGATATATTTAACTGTCATTCAGTGTGACAAAGCCCTATTAATCTTTGCCTAAAATAAGTAATCCACACCTTAAGCCTATACAGGCTTGATTATACAAGCTAACAACTGAAGATGGATTTTGAAAATCATATGGAAAGGGAAGTATTTGACATGCTTCTCATTTCAGAAAACACTTCCACAGAATATAAAGTCTCATTAACTTCCCAGCTAGGTAATTCTTCAATATATGTATGAGGGACTAAATATATTTTCATTATTGCTGATATGTATAGCAAAAGCTGTGTTTTCTATGTTTTTATCTCTAAGTGTTATGGACTTCCAAAGAAACTCCCACCAATTGGATGATGTGATGAGAATAGACACAAATCTAATATACTTGTCAACTTAATCTGATTTAATACTTTAAACATCTTAGCTATGCCCAATCTATTAGGAAAATGACTCAAATTTTCTTAGTTCTGGACTCCCTGTTTTAACTGTTTTCTAAGCTAGAGACCAGAGTCTCCCATGACCTCATGATAAAAATGGTTGGAATCCTCTGGTCTTGCTTGTGATGGGCAATCACTCACTTTTCCATGATATTTGCATTGAGAGCCTCATGGGTCTATGCCCTGGCTGGGTTACAGCCTAGAAGAGGCTTTCTGGACTGTGTTGCAACTTTAACATATTTTTCCTCTGTCTTGGACATGTGTGACCTTATCGGAGCCACCTTGAATTCACAAGCAACATACTGACTCTCAACTAGGGGTCAGGCCATACAGAACATGCAGGGAAAAAGAAAACCGTGAATCAATCCTGTCTTTCTCCTTCAGTGTGTCTTCTGAACCCTGGTGGTTTGTACTCCTGTGAATTCTCCCTATCACCAGTTTCTATAGGCAGCAAGCTGAGGTTAAGGAAGAAATTCACAATTCTGTGCTCAGAGTGGTTTCCCTATTACTCAGCCAAACCAGGTGATGATGCTGTGGCAAATATCTAATTTTTTTCACTCCCTTTACTCTCTCACACTCTTTCTTTGCTCCACAGTTCTCTAGGGAATCATCCCCATTCCTCAATATCATAACTCCCTTCCACTAATGACAGCAAGCTTTACTAACACGGCTTTTTTTTAAGGTTATAATTTTGCAATTTAATTTTGTAGCTTTGAAAATTCTTGCTTGCTAGATGCATGATAAATGGATTTTATAGAAACCATTCTTAGCTTTAATCCCCAGCTCCCATTCCTCAAGGAGGCAGAAAATTAATGTTCCAGTTATTTATGGCTATGTAACAAACCACCCAGACACTTAGTGATTTGAAATAACAATCATCATTTATTTTGCTCACAAATTTACTGTTTGGGCAAGGTTTGTCAGGAAAGGTTCATCTCTGCTACAGATGGAATTAACTGTGTTCATTTAATTGTATCTAGAAGATGTACTCCTAAAATGGTTCACACTCATGTCTGGCAAGCTGGAGTCCCACTGGGGCTATTGGCCAGTGATTTTAGTGTCTTGGTGTCTCTCCAGGATGCCTCTCCATAATGCTGCTTTTTCATAGTATAGAAGCTGTGTTTGAATTAAAGATGGAAAGGAAAGGAAACCCTGACAGTATTTTAACCTTGGGTTAGTAGTTCAGGAGAATTGGCCCAGAGTCATCTTTGCTATATTGTATACCTCAAAGTTGTTACAGAACCTCTCACACCCAAGGGTGCTTGGGAAGGAAAGCTGGGTTTATAGACTCTCCCTCTCAAATTGTAAAAGACAAATAATCGGTTTCCATCTTTAATCACTTACACTTTGCCTAGTAATTTCCAGATAACTAACGTTATGTATAAGCCTCTGCAGTTTGTTGTACTTAAAAGTAGTGGGGGGAGGACGAGCAGTGGAGAACATCAAGAAAATTGTAAAGCTTAGTTTCATTAGTGCTCTGGGCATTCAACTGTAAGAAGAATGGGAATCTAGCATGCTTGCCCACCTAGCATAGTGGGCTTCTCATAGCTCAGGGCATAGAGTGGCAGTGCCTTAACAGCAGTGGGAGTTGAACTCAGTAACTTCAGCATAGGGCAAATCATCTACTCCCAGCTCACTGTGAGTGCATATCTGGCAGGAAATGTACATGGAAACACAGGGTTCTCAGAGCGTAAGTTATGAGTACCCTTGTAAAGCACAGTAGGTCTAGGCACTACTGTGAAATTTACCACAAAAATTTGGGAAATGAGGTAACCACAAATAAACTGGGTCATTTCCAGACCCTACCTAGGGTGACCCAGATGGGCAAAAGAAATCTAAGAAAAACAAATCTTTCCATGTATTCCTAGACAGTCTATGTGGATCCAGAAGAAAACTCTAAAACATCCAAGTTGTCCACACATCAGAAACTCACTGAGAGGTTGAAAATATACATAAGAGAGGCCTGGAAAGACCCATAGCACAGAAAAGGTAGAAAAACCTAGAAAAGTCTCTGAATTTTAAATATATTCAACCACCTACACAAGGTCCATCAACAGTTTTTTCACATAGTTAAGCCATTTTAGGTGTCACAATTAAAACAGAAATCTTCATAGGGAAATCAAAAGCCAGAAATTCTAATAAAATATAGTGTTCAAAGTGTCTATTTTGAAATTAAAGAAACAGAGGGAGATCAAGAGATAACCTCAATCAATCCAAGTCAAGGTGACATGTGTACTTTAAAAAAGTCAAAAAAAAATTAAGACAAGTTACCCCAAATGTATTGCATTTGGCAAACAGGATTTCCAAGGCAACCATTATAAATATATTCAACAGAGGGGATGGAAATAACTTGTTTTAAGAACTTGAAATAAAATATAGTACTCATTCAACAAATAATACAATTAAATAAATTAACATATTATTCTTTAAAAAATGGGACATTCCAGAGATTACACCAAAAAAAAAACTGATAAAATTGTAGTATGTGAACATTAAATATATTTTAAAATGCAATGGAAATATTGAAGGAAATTTATCAAAGCCTCAGAAAACTCTAGGTCATAGCAAATATACAAAATCATTTATAGAAAAATTTCCAGGAATTGAGCAAGAAGAGGTAAAAAGAAAACTACTTGAAAAAATTATGGGTAGAAACTTTCCAACTTTGATTGTGTAAAATCAATGTACAGTTTTAACAAGATCAGTGATGCTCACATTAGATAATTACCCAATGGATGACAACACACACAGTAGACATGATAATCAAACTGATGGGATCTAGAGAAGAAAAGAAAGTCTTGGAAGCAACAGCGTGATGTGACAGTGTGATGTGAGGAACTCAGCACACACAAGAAACAATATAGTTAGAAGATGAGTTGTCAAGAGAAACAATTGATGCTAAAAAGGAATAGAAGCCAAAACCAAAGAAAAAAAATGAGTCAACAGAAAACACTGTGGCCAACCCAACAAAAATACTCTCCAAAAATGAAGCAAATGAGGACATTCTCATATTTAAACAAAGAAATAAACCCTACTGGAAATCCTAAAACTTTATATACCAGGTACTAATTACAATGAACAGTGAACACTGAAGAACTGAAAAGTGTAGCAAATGTAAAAAACTAAATGAAAATGTTTAATTTGGTCATCTTATAATTTCCTTAGTAGGCATACTATATCAAGCAATGTTGAAAACAGCTAACAATATATGTTTATGACACATTTATATGCCAAGCATTTGAAAATAATAGCATAAAAATAAAAACCAGGTTAATATTTGAGGAATTAATTATATTTAAGAAGAAATTGCTGTATCTTATAGGAATTAAACCACCTAGCTATATCCTGGTAACTTTCTACATGTTGTAATTTCTAGAATACCACTGAAAAACAATCAAAAAATTAGAAATTCAGCAGGATTATTGACTTCCACATATGTGTGTTGGCATGGATAAACACACACTTAAACACACACACACACACATATATATATATATATATATATATATATATACATATATATTATATAATGTGAATAATATATATTATAATATACCATATATATTATAATGTAGTGTATATATTTAATATAGTATATAATAAATATATCTATGTATATAATATGATATATATTATATATAATGTGAAAATAGTACATTAAAATGTTTCTTAACAAAAAAAAAATGTTTCTTAACAAAAATAGGTGGAACAAAGTGAAAAATACAAGAGGCACATAGACATGAACAGCTGGATGGTTTAAACCCAAATTGATTAGTAGTACAACGATTATAAATACTTCTTCAGCTTTAAAAAATGTCAAAGACTGTCAAATTGAATTTTTAAAGTTATTTACAAGAAATATAGTTCAATTAGTTTAAATTTTAATATTTAGATTGAAAGTAAAAGTATTATGTAATACCACTATGCAAACCATACAATTTAAATATTTGCCTATTTTATAGCTTAATGGTAAACGGAAGAACTTTACAGAAAGTAATTTTCAGAATATAGTCCAAGAACAGAGTTGTGTGAGAAGATTTCTGAGTACTTGTGAGAAAACTACAAGAAAACAGGACATGAGTCTCGTGACCTCGGTTTCTTCAAAACAGAATTGTTCTTGGAATGTGTGTTTATTATCCACTAGGTGTAGTGGATAGGAATAAGTTACTTCACCTGTTGTTATTCATGTGCCTCTGTGGGAAAACATATTTTTGTCATATATGGCCTGTCCATCTTACTCATGTTATTTTGTTTAACCTTGGAGTATACATTTCCTGATGCTCTGAATTAAGTTGGTATTGTATGAGACATTAGTCTTCCTCAAATTTAGACCCTGTGCCCTCAGGTTCATGCCACCAACAAGAGTGGTAAACAATATTATTAGAAGGAAGAAAAAAAATGTTCTTTTAATAAAAAGATTGCTATTCAGAAGCAATTCAACCTTTATAAAATTTTATGAACTTTTAAAAGACATTTGTGACAATTGCATCAATACAGACAACTTACAAAGACAACTTATCAGTCCTTACAGTTGGAAATTTAAATGTCCCATTTCAATAGCTACTATAATAACATGGGAAGCCATTGTGAAAGATGAGATTACTGCCAATCAATGGGTCTTAATTGATGTTTTTGAGACATTTCATTCAAAAAGAGAAGAACATTCTTCCTTTTCAAGAACATTCATGGAGCTATCCCAAATGCTAGGACAAAATACAAATGTTAATACATTCTAAAAGATTAAAGCTCATTTTAAAATGTGTTTATAGTAAAAATAGAATAAAACTATAAATCAACAATGCAAAATATCCCGTGCCAGTTCTAATTATTAGTAAATTAAATACCAGGTGGTACAAATTACTAAAATTAAATATGCTGAATTCAGTAAAAATAAAAGCAAAATACTAAAATACACAAAAAGGAATGAGATAAAGGTAAACATTATTTTTTAAAGGAACCATTTCAGATTAATTGATTACACTCTAATAACTGTCCCAGTAATTCAGGGGTCATTGGGAATACTGAAGCAGATTTTCTTTTTGAGTGGTATTTATTAGGAGAAAACTTAATGTCATGAAATGACTGACGATATGGCCAATGCTTAGAGACCATGAGGCTAAGTTGTATGTCTATTCTTAGAGGTTTCAGAGAAATGGAGGTGGTTGCATATGATGTGACTGACTAGTATTCCACAGCACCATACTCTATGTGCTTACAGTCAGCTTTTGTCCATTCCCAGGTGCAGTGCAGATGCCAAATTTCAGCCCTTTAGTTAATGTGTGTACTGCAAATCTAGCACAACCTCAGATTCATAAACTTCTTTTGAAAAGTGAGTTATAGAGGGAAGGAGTGAAAGAATGGGGACATGAGAGGAGAAAGAGAAAATGAGAATGAATGAGTCACCTAAGACATGCAAGGGGAAAATAGTTATTTTCTCTATAGAAGATAAAATATAAGGAAGTATTCATGACAATAATAATATATTAAACTATACACAATGATCAATGACCTAGAAGAATAAATACTACTAATCTCTGGAACCAACTGTGGAAAAACATCTATAATAAACTGTAAATAATTCCAAAAAGACAAACCCATTCCCACATGGTGTCAACCATGAATTCTACCAAATATATAAACAGAAATTGAATCAATTCTACCCAAATCCTTCGCAAGAATACAAGAGGCGCACTTCTCAAATCTTTCTCCTAAAAACAAATTACTTTAAGAGCAGTTGTGAGAATAGCAGATTCATTCATAAACAGACACAGAGTAAAACTAAAAATAAAACATGTTAGCAAAATGAATGCTATATCAATAGGGGGATAATAAGTGCATATGAAAGTAGTCAATGCTATAAGTCTTTAATGAAACAAAACCAACATGAAATATAGCTATAGAATTAACTATATGACCTAAATAACTGTCAACATTAAGTGCTGACAAGGATATAGAGAAATTGGTGGCCTCATTGTAGTAGAATGTAAAAAAGTACAGCCAGGTTGAAAAACAGTTTAGTTATCTCTAAAAAACACCACCATCTACACAGCATTCCTGTCAGCAATTCTGCTCTTAAGTATATATCCAAGACAAATGGAAACACATGTCCACATAAATGTTTGTTCATGCATGCTCATAGTGGCACTATTCACAATAGTCCCAAACTGGAAACAAACCAACGCCCACTCATCTGGTGAGTGGATAAATAAAATGTAGTCCATCCACACAATACATGCCATTCAGCAATGAAAATACATGAGCTTCTAGTGCCTATACAATATGAATGAGCCAGTTATGCTAACTGAAATATTCAGATGCAAAAAATTACATATTATACCACTTAATTTGGATAAAAAAACTCTTTTAATAGATGTATAAATCCTGAGATTACCTGGAGTTGGAGGGCTGAGTGGGAACCACCTGTGAACTGGCACCAAAAGACTTTGAGAGATACAGAAAATTTACTAAAACTGAATTGTATAGATAATTTCATAGCTGCATAATTTACTAAATACAATTGAACTACACAATTATAAGGTATGCATGTTGTGCCACATAAACTATATTTCAATAAGGTTGTCTTTAATAAAAAAAAAAAGTCAATGCAGTCTTTCCAATTCAATATTCTGAATCTCTCATTTTCTTTTTTTATTAATTTATTTATTAAATTTGTGTCCCAATAATCCCCTACTACTAGTTCCCCCTCCTACAGTTCCCCTCTTCATCTCCAGCTCTTTCTCCTATGAGAAGATGTAGATCTGCTCTGAGTTATACCTGACCCTAGCACATCAAGTCTCTGCAAGACTAGGTGCATCCTCCCCCACTGAAGCCAGAAAAGGGAACAGGAAGCCTGTTCAGGGGAGCAGGGTCCACAGACAGGCAGCAGATTGAAGGACATCCCCAGCTCCAATTGTTGAGGAAATCTATATAAAGACTAAGCTGCACTTCAGCTATAAATGTACTAGGGACCTAGATACTTAATTCTGTTGGTCTCCTGTGAAATTCCTATCCTCTTTAGATCTCTCAATCATTCCTTTACTCTTTCACAAGACTTTCTGAGCTCCCTCTAATGCTTTGCTGTGGGTCTCTACATCTGATTCCATCCGCTGCGAGCTAGAGCATCTCAGAGGGCAGATACACTAGCCTAACAGAATATAGTTAATTATGTCAGGTTCTTACCCATGGGGTAGGTCTCAATTTGGGCCAGTCATTAGTTGGTCATTCCCTCTGTCGCTGCTCCATCTTTCTCCCCCCCCCCCCCCCCCCCCTCCCCCCCCCCCCCCCCCCCCGCACATTTTATAGGCAGGACACATTTGGAGGTCAAAGGTTTTATGGGTGGGTTGTTGTCTTTATGCTTCCACTGACACTCCTGTCAGGGTACAGGAGGTGACCACTTCTTGCTCATATCCTCCATTGCTAGGGGATAAAGTAGAGTAACCGCTATCGATGCCCAGGGGCCTCCCCCACCCTGTTTCAGATCTCTGGTATGTCTTAGAGATGTCCCCTGCCTTGCTCCCCAGCATCCATTGTTCATAGCTGATTTCTGTTCTCTCTTCCCTGCTCTCTCTACATCTGATCCTCCTTGTCCCATTTCCCTCTCCCTCTCCCTCTCCCTCTCCCTCTCCCTCTCCCTCTCCCTCTCCCTCTCCCTCTCCCTCTCCCTCTCCCTCTCCCTCACTTTCCTCCTCCCCTCTCCTACCCAGTTGCCTCAATTTCTTCCCTCCATTCACTTATTTCCCCTCCTGAGGAAGGTTCAAGCATCCTCCCTCTGACCCTCTGTGAATTGTAGCATGGTTAACCTATGCTTTATGGCTAATATCCAATTTTAAGTGATTACATACCATTCATGTCCTTTTGGGTCTGGGTTACCTCACTCAAGATGATATTTTCTCATTTGATCCATTTGCCTGCAAGTTTCATGATGTCCTTGTTTTTAATGGCTAAGTGTGATTTTATGTGTAAATAAACCACATTCTCTATCTGTTCTTAAGTTGAGGGACATCTGGGTTGTTTCCAGTTTCTGGCTATTACAAATAAAGGTGCTATGAACATAGTTGAGCAAGTGTCCTTGTGGGATGGTGGAGCATCTTTTGGGTATATGCCCAGGAGTTTGAACTGCTCATTTTCTATGAGACTGAGATCTTTTCCCTCTGCCAGTACAGCCTTGCTTGTCCTGGAATTCACTAAAATTTATCCACATGCAAATAACATTATTGTTGGCTGACTTTCTGCTTTCTCATTTGATTATTTGCCTGCAGATATGGAAATTTTTAGGTCACATGATTGACAATGACAGCTCAGGAGAGCTGACCTTTCATTACCATTACAGTTTGTTAGTACTATTCTATTGAGAAGTAAAAATATTAGAGTTTTCTCAGAAACATTTACTAATAATATGTATCTAGATTTTTGTTTCAGACTCCACTTTCTAGGCAAATTTCCCTTTTCGTCCTGGCTCCCATAAAACCAACCCACTTTTCTGACCTATACTCCATGGCAAAGGGTACAACTAAACCATTCCCTATAGAGTCCCACCATGGTCATGCCTGCCTGAAATTTCTACCCTATTGTTATTATGCTTTTACTTGGTATAACCTTATGTCTTCCCAAGCTTTACTCAAAGTATGAAACAAAGATTCCCACTCTTTTTAAGTCTTAAAATCTTAACTCGGAATATGTGAAGGAATGGTCCATTCTGATCTATGTTTAAACAATCCTACTTCTAACCATTAATTAGCCTCCAAAGTATCCTGATTTCCTGGTCTGGTGCATTAAATTTTCTTCTCAGAACTTACTGTCTCTGAAGGCTGTTAGTATAATATCTTTGTGTCATCTCTTTGGCTGAATCTTTTCTCCTGTGGAAGAATATTGCCCTCAAGCTAATGAAAACAGAAGCCAATAGTAAAGGGAAAGTATAAGACTTAAAGAGCAAGTGATTAATATTCAACTAAGTCTCTATTCTGTATGCTGCTCTATAACATCACATATATTGTATATACTTCTAAAATACATTAATGCATCACATTTTCAACTAACTCCTACCTTAGATTCTAATAAAACATTTCCTGGTTGTTTCAGTTGACAATATTTGAAAAATTTACATTTTGACTTCCTCCAAATTCAATAAAATTCAAACAATTGTAATCATTCCTTCTGTCTGTCTGTCTGTCTGTCTGTTTGTTTCTCTCTCTCTCTCTCTCTCTCTCTCTCTCTCTCTCTTCTTCTTCTTCTTCTTCTTCTTCTTCTCCTTCTCCTTCTCCTTCTCCTTCTCCTTCTCATTCTCATTCTCATTCTCATTCTTATTCTTCTGCTTGTTTTTCTTTTTGTTCCTCCTCCTGCTCATCCTCCTCCTCCTCCAGTACTGTAGAGACCATAACACAAGATTCTTAAACATGTGAATGTCATGAAGTAATGTTATAGATAGCCAATGTATTCACAGATGGAAATACAGCAACTAGATTCCCAAGGTTGAAAGGAAGAACACCTCATTAACATTAATTGCTAACGACAGCCTAGGAGGACTTCAGCTCAGAAGAATATCTTAATTGAGGGATTGCCCAGACCAGATTGTCTTCTGGCATATCTTTGGGGGATTGTCTTGATTGGCATTTGACAAAGGGGTAGCGGTGGCTAGATTACTCTGAGTAGCACCATTACATAGGGAGGTAGCCCTGATTAGTTAAGGATGAGCAAGTGAGCAAGCCAATAGGTAGCATTTCTCCATGGTATCTGCCTCAAGTCCTCTCATGAATTCCTGCCTGATTTCCCTCAATGATAAACTACATGAAAGTACAAAGCAAATGAATCCTTTTTTCTCCTACATTGTATTTAGTCATGGTGTTTCTCACTACAGCAGGAAAGAAAGAAAGAAAAAAATTAGAGTGAAAGATTTTGATGAAAAGTACTACATATGCTGGTGGAGTGTTATGACATTGACGGAGACAGATTCACAGGTGGAGACAGAGAGACATTTTTTTAAATTGGATATTTTATTTACATTTCAGATGTGATCCCCTTTCCCCATCCCCCCCCACTCAGGAACCCCCATCCCATCCCCTATTCTCCTGCTTCTATGAGGATGTGTTCCCACCCCTCCCACTCCTACCTCCCCACCCACAAATTCCCACACACTGGGGCATTCAGCCATCACTGGACCAAGGAGTTTCTCTCCACCTATACCCTACAAAGCTATCCTCCCCTACATATCCTCCCCTACAGCTGGAGCCATGGGTCCATTCCTATGTGCTCCCAGGCTCGTGGTTTAGACCCTGGAAGCTCTGATTGGTTGGTATTGTAGCTCTCCCCATGGGGCCACAAACCCTTTCAGCTCCTTCAGTCTTCTCTCTCACTCCTCCATTGGGAATCCCATGATCAGTTCAATGGTTAGCTGTGAGCATCTGCCTCTGTATATGTCAGGCTCTGGGAAACCTCTAAGGAGACAGCTATAGCAGGCTCCTGTCAGCATGCACTGACAGCATGCACTGTCAGCAGGCTCCTGGCATCCACATCAGCACAGACAGATATATTTTTTATTAGCTTTACTACAAAAAAGAATGGATGAAGGTGGTATTCAGAGAAAGATAGCAAAGTACTTTGTTACCCTTTCCTCCTATATGAATGTATTATAATTATGATGAACTTAGGTACCAAAGAAACAGAGATGCCAAACACAGATAAGCAAAATTAGATAGAGTGTGGCTGCTTATAAAATAAAGGTATGAAGAGATATAGATTGGTGCAGTAACCAGTGGAGGTTCTGTCATATGGCAGGAAGTATGACAGTGATTGGGTTCTAGCATTGTTCTCACTAGAGAGCACATTGTAAAGATGAGAGCTGGCGGCAACAATGAGGAAGAAATGGAGGTAAGATGTCAGTTGAGACCATGCATACAGCTCCTAACTCAGCTTCAATTTTCTCATCAGGTAGGAGAATGGAAGATAATGTGTGAGAAGAATCTAACACATACTAGGCAATAAATGCATCGTGTA
>JANHMN010000004.1:142871143-142894634 GCA_030674055.1 Rhabdomys pumilio | reverse complement strand
TGCTTTATGGCTAATATCCAATTTTAAGTGATTACATACCATTCATGTCCTTTTGGGTCTGGGTTACCTCACTCAAGATGATATTTTCTCATTTGATCCATTTGCCTGCAAGTTTCATGATGTCCTTGTTTTTAATGGCTAAGTGTGATTTTATGTGTAAATAAACCACATTCTCTATCTGTTCTTAAGTTGAGGGACATCTGGGTTGTTTCCAGTTTCTGGCTATTACAAATAAAGGTGCTATGAACATAGTTGAGCAAGTGTCCTTGTGGGATGGTGGAGCATCTTTTGGGTATATGCCCAGGAGTTTGAACTGCTCATTTTCTATGAGACTGAGATCTTTTCCCTCTGCCAGTACAGCCTTGCTTGTCCTGGAATTCACTAAAATTTATCCACATGCAAATAACATTATTGTTGGCTGACTTTCTGCTTTCTCATTTGATTATTTGCCTGCAGATATGGAAATTTTTAGGTCACATGATTGACAATGACAGCTCAGGAGAGCTGACCTTTCATTACCATTACAGTTTGTTAGTACTATTCTATTGAGAAGTAAAAATATTAGAGTTTTCTCAGAAACATTTACTAATAATATGTATCTAGATTTTTGTTTCAGACTCCACTTTCTAGGCAAATTTCCCTTTTCGTCCTGGCTCCCATAAAACCAACCCACTTTTCTGACCTATACTCCATGGCAAAGGGTACAACTAAACCATTCCCTATAGAGTCCCACCATGGTCATGCCTGCCTGAAATTTCTACCCTATTGTTATTATGCTTTTACTTGGTATAACCTTATGTCTTCCCAAGCTTTACTCAAAGTATGAAACAAAGATTCCCACTCTTTTTAAGTCTTAAAATCTTAACTCGGAATATGTGAAGGAATGGTCCATTCTGATCTATGTTTAAACAATCCTACTTCTAACCATTAATTAGCCTCCAAAGTATCCTGATTTCCTGGTCTGGTGCATTAAATTTTCTTCTCAGAACTTACTGTCTCTGAAGGCTGTTAGTATAATATCTTTGTGTCATCTCTTTGGCTGAATCTTTTCTCCTGTGGAAGAATATTGCCCTCAAGCTAATGAAAACAGAAGCCAATAGTAAAGGGAAAGTATAAGACTTAAAGAGCAAGTGATTAATATTCAACTAAGTCTCTATTCTATATGCTGCTCTATAACATCACATATATTGTATATACTTCTAAAATACATTAATGCATCACATTTTCAACTAACTCCTACCTTAGATTCTAATAAAACATTTCCTGGTTGTTTCAGTTGACAATATTTGAAAAATTTACATTTTGACTTCCTCCAAATTCAATAAAATTCAAACAATTGTAATCATTCCTTCTGTCTGTCTGTCTGTCTGTCTGTTTGTTTCTCTCTCTCTCTCTCTCTCTCTCTCTCTCTCTCTCTTCTTCTTCTTCTTCTTCTTCTTCTTCTCCTTCTCCTTCTCCTTCTCCTTCTCCTTCTCATTCTCATTCTCATTCTCATTCTTATTCTTCTGCTTGTTTTTCTTTTTGTTCCTCCTCCTGCTCATCCTCCTCCTCCTCCAGTACTGTAGATACCATAACACAAGATTCTTAAACATGTGAATGTCATGAAGTAATGTTATAGATAGCCAATATATTCACAGATGGAAATACAGCAACTAGACTCCCAAGGTTGAAAGGAAGAACACCTCATTAACATTAATTGCTAACGACAGCCTAGGAGGACTTCAGCTCAGAAGAATATCTTAATTGAGGGATTGCCCAGACCAGATTGTCTTCTGGCATATCTTTGGGGGATTGTCTTGATTGGCATTTGACAAAGGGGTAGCGGTGGCTAGATTACTCTGAGTAGCACCATTACATAGGGAGGTAGCCCTGATTAGTTAAGGATGAGCAAGTGAGCAAGCCAATAGGTAGCATTTCTCCATGGTATCTGCCTCAAGTCCTCTCATGAATTCCTGCCTGATTTCCCTCAATGATAAACTACATGAAAGTACAAAGCAAATGAATCCTTTTTTCTCCTACATTGTATTTAGTCATGGTGTTTCTCACTACAGCAGGAAAGAAAGAAAGAAAAAAATTAGAGTGAAAGATTTTGATGAAAAGTACTACATATGCTGGTGGAGTGTTATGACATTGACGGAGACAGATTCACAGGTGGAGACAGAGAGACATTTTTTTAAATTGGATATTTTATTTACATTTCAGATGTGATCCCCTTTCCCCATCCCCCCCCACTCAGGAACCCCCATCCCATCCCCTATTCTCCTGCTTCTATGAGGATGTGTTCCCACCCCTCCCACTCCTACCTCCCCACCCACAAATTCCCACACACTGGGGCATTCAGCCTTCACTGGACCAAGGAGTTTCTCTCCACCTATACCCTACAAAGCTATCCTCCCCTACATATCCTCCCCTACAGCTGGAGCCATGGGTCCATTCCTATGTGCTCCCAGGCTCGTGGTTTAGACCCTGGAAGCTCTGATTGGTTGGTATTGTTGCTCTCCCCATGGGGCCACAAACCCTTTCAGCTCCTTCAGTCTTCTCTCTCACTCCTCCATTGGGAATCCCATGATCAGTTCAATGGTTAGCTGTGAGCATCTGCCTCTGTATATGTCAGGCTCTGGGAAACCTCTAAGGAGACAGCTATATCAGGCTCCTGTCAGCATGCACTGACAGCATGCACTGTCAGCAGGCTCCTGGCATCCACATCAGCACAGACAGATATATTTTTTATTAGCTTTACTACAAAAAAGAATGGATGAAGGTGGTATTCAGAGAAAGATAGCAAAGTACTTTGTTACCCTTTCCTCCTATATGAATGTATTATAATTATGATGAACTTAGGTACCAAAGAAACAGAGATGCCAAACACAGATAAGCAAAATTAGATAGAGTGTGGCTGCTTATAAAATAAAGGTATGAAGAGATATAGATTGGTGCAGTAACCAGTGGAGGTTCTGTCATATGGCAGGAAGTATGACAGTGATTGGGTTCTAGCATTGTTCTCACTAGAGAGCACATTGTAAAGATGAGAGCTGGCGGCAACAATGAGGAAGAAATGGAGGTAAGATGTCAGTTGAGACCATGCATACAGCTCCTAACTCAGCTTCAATTTTCTCATCAGGTAGGAGAATGGAAGATAATGTGTGAGAAGAATCTAACACATACTAGGCAATAAATGCATCGTGTATGGGCATAGGTCCTCTGCAGATATGTTATTGTTGTATAGCTTGGTCTTCAAATGGGACTCATAACAGTGGGAACAGAGAACTGACTCTGTTGCCTGCCTTTCGAACTCTTTTCTCCTACTGGGCTGCCTTGTCTAGCCTGCTCTTACTGCAATTCTATATGCCAAGGCCATTTGATATCCATGGGAGGCCTCCCTTTTTTTGAGGAGAAACTGAAGAGGAGTGAATGGGGAGGAGAAGAGGTTGGGGGAAGAAAATATTGAGAGGAGAGAAGGGAGAGGAAACTGAGGTCAGGATGTAAAGTAAGTACATAAATTAATTAACAGAAAAAAAAAACATTAACTAGTTATATCATTGTGCCAAAGGAAACTTTCCTACAATGCCAGTTGAAATAAACAATCGTCATTATTGAAATAAACAATGATGAGCTGTCATAAGGTACATGTAGATACAATCATTTTTGCATCTTCATTACGGCTATTAATGCTCAGATACTCTTATGCTAAGAGGTCTTTAAAAATGCATGAGACTGCCCAAAATTATGGTGACTGAGTTACCTTCTTGCTACTGTGACAAAATACCTGATAGAGAGCAACTTAAGGGTAGCTTATTTGGGCTTACCCTTAGACTATAGTCCATCGTGGCAGGGAAATAAGACTTGGGGGCAAACATATACATGACAGATGATCTCATTGTATCTGTAGTCAGGAGGCAGAGACAGATGAATGCTGGTGCTCACCTTGCTTTCTCCTTTCATTCAGCCATGGAAGCCATCCCATAGATGGTACCACCTACATTCAGGTTCTTTCTTCTTTCTTTGGTTAAACCTTTCTGGAAACACCCTCAGTAACATACCCAGAGGTACACACCATCCACAGTGATTCTGTATCCAGTCAAGTTGACAATGAAGATTAATCATCACAAATGGATACACCTTCAACTGTGCAAGATAAACTCCTGCCAAGCTATATGAGAAATTCCTAAATAATTACATACATTCCCACTAGGGTAGAAATGAAATTATTTATTGTTGTCATTATCTCAAATATTATCATTATCTTTATTTTGTGAATTCTCTGACAGGCCAATTCATTCCTAAGGGGACATAGCAGTATGAGTTTCATGTCTGCACAACTCTACCTGAAAAATTCCAGAGCCCTTTAAGCTACCTCATGTCCTAACTGAACTCACAGAGTTCCCCACATGGCAGTTGCTGTCCTATCTTGTCAAGCTGGCTCACTGTGCAGCAAGAAGAAAACTTGATATTTGAGGGAAGTTGTAAGATAATCACAATTATATTTTTATGATAGCACTTCTAACATGGTCCCTTGACTTTATATTCATATCCATAATGAGCTATTGTTATATTTTACTCTAAAAATGTTCTCTGTGCTACTTGTATTTTTTAACATAAGTTTTATTTTGCTGCATCTACTCACATGCTTAGAATAGGGTATATACACTATAGACCTCTTTTATAAATGGCAAATGAAGAGTTTAAATAAAATGAAATTGATATTAAAAAGTCATTGTTACACCTCTAACATGTCATTTAGTAAAATACTGAGTAGAAAGTATACTAATTTAAGACAACTCTAAAAGATACACTTGAAAATGAATATTAAAAGTCTAAAAAAAAATCAGTTTGTTTTACATTCCAAAATGTCAGGAGTAAAATATAATAATTATGAAAGATTCTACTTTATAGTTGCACTTAAAGGTATAATTTAAAAAAAAAAAACAGTGGAATGATTTCTCCACCTTCTGATCAATTTCAGGAGTTTGGAGGGTAGAAAGAGCAGATGCTGTGAACTCTCTGCCAATGATCACCAGCCCTTGACACTCCAGTACACATTGGTCAGACCAGCAACTACTATCACCTGCATTTCTTTGCCCAGAGGCTCTCTTTAGCCAACAAGGCCTACTTTGCTCACTTGCACAACATGCTGGATATATTGGGTATGGGCATTCTTGAGAAGAGAATAGCAAGACACAAGTACTGTGAAAAAGCAAGTGGGAAGAGGGGCTTTAACTGGTGAAGAAGAAAGGATGCTAAAAAGAGACGGAAGGGGGAGGACAAGAGGGAGGGAAGAAAGAAGGAAAAACTACCAAATAGCAAGCTAATAACTAATAAGTTTGAAAAGCCATTGAGAATTATATTATTTTATATTTGCCTAAAATTACATGTAATGTATATATAAATGTATATAAATTATGCCAGATAGATTGATAAGGCTCCCTCATGAACAATAGACTGTCTAACAAAAACCAAGTACCAAGCATGAGAAGCCAAACAAGCTTCAAGTTATCTGTCAGAGGGTCTAGTAGATCCCTAAAGCATAGGCTACTACTATGCCTTTGGTTGCCTTTAAAATTTTGAACTTAGTTCTGACTTGGAGGAAGTGGGCCATCAATAATCTTAGAAGCTTGTGATGGAAGAAAAGCAAGACTTATCCTGCTATGACATCTATGACCACAACAATGACTAATATGATACATCTCCTAAAGCACAATAGTGGCACTTATATCTTAGATACATCCAACAGCCATCTAATTGAACTTAAAACCCATTCAACAGGACAGAATTCATATGTGGTAATGTAAACCCAGACAACTGCCCATGGCTATTAAGACCATGGAACGTAAAAGCAAACCTACTACCACCACTTTCCTGAACTAACATAATTCCTAACTGTATTCTAAATACTTCCACCCACAGATAAGTGTAGTTCTCACTCCTCATCAAGGAAATTTCTTTTTACAGCAAACAGGAAACATTAAAGCCACAACTGCTCTATATGTGAGAGGGCCCTTGGACCAGCCCCTGAATGCTGTCTGGTTGGTGGCCCAGTTTCTGAGTTCAGGGTTCCAGTTAGTTGATACTGATGGTCTTACTATGGGGTAGCCTTCCCCTTCAGCTTCTTAAATCCTTCCCTTAATTCAACCATAGGAGTCCCTGACTTCAGTCCAATGGTTGGGTGTAAGTGTCTGCATCTGCCTTAGTCAGCTGTTAGTTGGGTCTCTTGGAAGACAGCCATGCTAGGCTACTGTCTGTAAGCACATCATACCATCAGTAATAGTGTCAGGTCTTGAAGGACTGCCTGGTCTGGCCTCAGTGGGAGAAGACCTACCTAATCCTTGAGAGATTGAGGCCCCAGGAAGAGGGGAAACCTGATAGGGGCAAGCATTTTCTCAGAGACAGGAGTGGGGAGGAATGGAATGAGGAACTGTGTGGGAACTATAGTCCATCATCCAAAAAAAAAAAAAAAAGGAAAGAAAGTAACAACTAGTTAAAAGCAGAGAACAGTTGATTTCAAGATGCCTAGCCCCACTGGAACATTTACAATGCAACCCGATGGTTATGTTGTAAGACAAGACAGACCTATGGCTCAGGAATATCATAGAATAAGGAGAAGAAAGGGTGTAAAAGACAGAGAACCAAGAAATCCACAGTGAGATTGTGTGCTCTCCATTACAGTGATTTTCACAAAAAAAAAAAAAAAAAAAGAAAAAAGAAAAAAGAAAAAAGAAATCTCAATGTGATTGTCTAGACAAAATCTGAATAAGGAAATCAACAGTCAACTCACCATCTCTCCCAAAACCCCACCCCTAGATGAAGAACACAGGCAATTAATGAGATGAAGAAAGTGAGACTCAGTTGCCCACAGATACAAGACACCTAATTAACTATCCAATACCAAGTGGTCATCCATTAAATATATGTATGTATTTTTGAATATATATATATATATATATATATATATATATATATATACATATATATAATTCATATATATATACACACATATATATACATACATTTTATTGAATATTTTATTTACATTTCAGATGCCATCCCCTTTCCCCATTTCCCCTCCCTAGAAAACCCCTATCCCACCCCGACTTCTCCTTTTTGCTTTTATATTATTTTTTAATGTTAATCAAAGGCTTTATAAGTTTGGTAATGCTCAATATCAATCAGAAGTGTAACCCAATACCCAACCTAGATATATCAACTATCTTTGACTGACATGGGGACACACAAACATCCACCTCAGTGTCCCTCCCCCCTTGTCACCTAGCTCCTCCTCTCCTTCTCCTCCTCTCCTTACTCCTTATCTTCCTCTCTTTACTCCTCCCACCTTAGCTCCTCCTACATATCACCATTCCTGTTAAAATAAAACTTTTTTCTTAGAATACAATTAGAGCATAACTATACCAACTTGTATCAGTAAGGTACAAGATAGACCTAATATCCAGTCCATCATTTTATTGACTAAACAGAACCTCCTAACTAAAAGACTGTCCCTCCTAACTAAAAGACTAATTCTGAACCTGGCCTTTTTTCTTGGCTTTAGAATGAATGTCAGCTGAAAACAATCCTCTCAAACCTTTTTTCTCAAAGTAAATAGCCAGGATTGGTTATGAGACTATAGGTCTTCAAATTCATCAGAAACCCAGAATGACTGAGTTAACTGAAATTATAGGAACATCAAGCATAGCTTCTAAAATTTAGCCAAATTATAGAGACCACTGAGCACCTGGACAGTCTCTATACTACAAAACCTTGGAGCATTCAATCTTCAGCCTTCTGGCCCAGGATCATCTGACAGACCTCACACTGAGATTTTATTGGTGCTTCACTGATTTACTTTTTTAGTCTTTGTTGCATATTTGTTTTTATTTACATATATCACATATTTAGATATATTCCAATATATTACAATCCAGCCATTGCCCCTCCTCCACTCATTTGGAGAAAAAGTCAAAGATGCTAAACAATATAATGTTTGTGAGCTTGAATATCAAAAGCTGAATACCTGAATATATATTCTAGCTTTTCCACTTCTGGTCTATGTGATCCAACACAAATGAACATACTATCCTAAGAGTCAGTCTGCTCCTCTATAAAATGAAAGTACCTACCACCTAACTTTTTTTTAATGGCCACAATTCAATATAGTTAACTCCTTTAGACCTATATCTAGTGTATTTGAAATGTGCCAGTTATTATTGTGATCTATAGTCATGGCTGCTTAACTCAGAAGGAAAGGACTGGTACACAGAACTAAACCTGCAGGCAGAAGCTAAAGCCAAAACAGGTAAGGTCTTATATCCCTTACTAAGAACCTTGCTATCCGTCTTCAAATTAAAGAACAGCAAATCATATGATCAACAGAAAAATCTACTCTGTGTGTGTGTGTGTGTGTGTGTGTGTGTGTGTGTGTTGGAATTCAGCTACAATCAATAGTTTCTGTGCCTTAGTCAAAATTATTTAATTTAAAGCAATTTCCAGAAAATATTTGTCATTCCTAGCTACAGACGGGAGGGAATGACATGCTGAGTGAAGATGTGTGAGCAAAGCCACCACAGACGTTAGAAGGCCATTCAATGCATGAAGAATGAAGTTGAAGCTGACACAGCCGCACTCCAGAATTCTCCAAAGAAGAGGGTTTCATGCACAGATACATGAACATATTAGCAATTCATACAGAAAGGGTAGAACGGAGGCCTCAAATGTACAGCTCTCTTGACTATCTAACCTGCAACATTAATTTATTTTACAGTGTTTGTATGTTTTCAGTAGACACAATGATCTTAAATGCATTAAAAAATTTGAATATTTAGTTTCAAAAGAAAAAGAAGCTCAGAAAAGCCAATGGTGGTTTGATTACAGTCTGAATGTTGCTAAAATATCTCCCAACAAGGATGCTTCTGCACTAGCCAGAGGCTCATGTTTTCTTGTCTATCACATGCTGTAATACTGCCAAGCCCATAACTTTAGATCAGCTCCATGCTTTGTCATAATCACCTCATCCCTGGTGGGTACAGGGCTCTAAGACCATGGAAGAAGGACTACTTTTGCTCAAGATATTTAAACTTAGAATAGTAATAATTGTCTGGGTTGGTCAATCCAGGTTGTCAACTTGGTGGAATCTTGGTGCTACATATCTAGCCATGTCTGTGAGTTATTCATAGATCAGAATGAATTGAGATGGAAATTCCCACATCTTGGTGGTACCATCTCATCATCTCATAATCTAGAATGAACAATAAGAAGAGAGGGATCTGAGCGCCAGCATCTCTCTACTTCCGACTGCTGATTCAGTGAGCCCAGCTGCCTCAAACTCTTGTTGCTATGAGTTGCTTTCTGTTCTGGACAGAACTCTCAAACTCAAAAAAGGTTTGAGCCCCAATTAAACCTTTCTTTCTTAATTTGCTTTGGCCAGGTGTTTTGTCACAGCAATTTGTACAGTTACTAACAGGGTTACCTTGTCCTGAGAAAACAGAGCATCAAGCACAGGTGATAGGTGTGTCAGAATAGGGATGTGAGATCAATTCGTTTATGAAATAGAAGTTACAGAGCAAAGAGGAAAATGCTCAGTAGTAGTATAATGGAAACAACTGATGAATAAAAGGAATTTCTCGGCAGCCATGTTGCATTTGTTTTGTGCATGAGGCTGGCTTGAGAACCACAGGAAGGACTTGTTTCTACTTCCTGGTGAAATGTTTGCATCATTAGAACCAGTGTCGGTAGGAGAAGGCTGGTGTGGTTTTCTTTTTGTCTTTACATATGCTGCCTCTCAATCTGCACATGTTCATTAGGAATGCTATAAGGCTCATGGTCATAGTGAAGTCTGAGAAATCCACAGTGCAACATGTTGCAAGGCTGGATAAAGAATGTGTGTGGTTGCTCTCAAGTCTAAGGTCGGGCATTTCTATGACTTAAAATGAAAAATAAAGGTGCCATCTAAAACTGTAACTGGCTTAAAGACAAGTAAGTCTTAGCCACACTATTTTTCCCTTCCCCTCTACTTCTTAAAGAATTGATGTCTCTTGTTCACCTTGGTCACCTTGATACTTAGAATATAGAAGAGCATAAATACAGAACAGGCACGTTTTTCCACCACGGTAGGTAAATCCACCCTGTTCTTTCACATCTCTTCCATGAGTTTTTCTATGAGTGTTTCCATGACTTTCTCTAAGAAATCATTTAGCTCTTTTTAGAAAAAGAAAACAGGGAATATAATAAAGGAACTAACTGTCAAATCACATAGCCTTTTCAGCTACCAAGTAGCTTTTCAATGACGAAAAGTCTGTGCTTCTGTAATGAAGCCTTTCCCTCCTATTCTTTAGTGTCCATCCTGGAGAATACTATGAAGTCAGATTTTTGCCCCAGAACTATTGGGAAGACCCATGAGAGAATGTCATTCCTCAAGTTCAATGTTCCACACACTGTTAGTAGAAGAATTATCTTTGAAAAGGAAAAGTCTAAGTATCCAAATAACTTAACAGGTAAAAATACCCACTTGTGATTGAGATGAGAAGACATTTTAATGTTTGCATTCTTGACTTAATATGATTCAGGATAAAATATCATATCTAAAGCTGTGCCAGGTGCAGATGTGGCTACCTAGGGTGATTATGTCTGGAAAATAAATTACTTATATTCCGTCTCCAAGGAATTATCAGTGAAGTAGGTACTGGAGAAGAAACAGATGTTGTCTAAGGAAATGACCATAAGTAAATCAGAAATTTATAAATATTAGTAACCCTTACTTAATTAAAATGAATTTTGGAATGTTTTATTCAGTAATATTTCCCTTTTACGCTAAGGCCCTTTATGACTTATATGTTGGAAGAAGAGCCTACTTGGAAATGGATAAGTTAATGCCTGTTTCTCTCAAGTGATTTTTAAAGCTGATTTCCCACAGGTCCAAGACAGGAAGAAGAAAAAGATGAGACAGGAAGTACAGTCCCAAATGACTTTCCTTCTGACCCACAAATATATGAAGAGAATGAAAAGGCCAGGATACTGCTCCAAAGTTAAGTCACCATTGCCCAACATTTTCCCTGACAGAAACTATAAAAGCTGTGGGTTATAGTTAATCTTCTTGAGGCCGAACCTACTGAGAGCTATAGGTTTTATTTCCTTTGCTCGCTCTGACTTTTATCACGTTTTTCTTTTCTTTTTGGAACATACACTTAAGAAGCTTTGAAATAATCACTTTTCTCTGGGCCCTGGAAACGTGCTCCATGAGTAAAGAGTTGAATCAATTCCTTTTTTCTTTAAAATTGTACAAAAAGGACTGGGTGTGTAATGTATGTCTTTTAGTTCCACCATTCCCTGAGGTTGAGGCCATACTCTTCCTATGGACACTCTAGCTTAAATAAATAGATAAATAAATAAATAAATAAATGAATAAAATTAAAATAGAAAGTTCTACAAAATTACAGGGAGAAATCTTAATTGTTTCAAATTTGCTTCCTCTGTCATGTAAGTCAAATTCCAACTTGTCCATGTGCTGGGAACACTATCATCTTCCTAGATATGAGCGTTTTAAGGGTTCAAAATAACCACTTATCTATCTTCTCCACTAGATACAGAGGTCAAGATTCAATCATCAGTCAGTCTGTTGAAAGCAATTTGTTCCTATTAATAGTTCCGAGTTTGCAAATGATTTACTTATGTTTTTAAGTTAGAAAAGTCAAGGTTACCCACCCAGAGATAACACTCGAAACTGCATTATGACATCCTTCTGTGAGTGGGAAGGAGCTTGGGGGCTCTGCAATTAGATTGCTGGTGAATGACTGTTACTCACCATTTATGTTCAGGAGCAAAACAACTGACACCTCTTTATCAGACTGAAGACAGAGAGCAGCATATGCCAGGGACATAGAAGCAATGTGCCCTCTAGGAGATAAAACCAGGGCAACATAGACATGCAGACCTATTTTGGACTATGAGATGACATGTGGGTAGTTCACTGAAAAAAATTCTGAGTGTGTCTCCAATGAAATGAGCAAAAATGAGAGCATCAGACCCAAAAGTATCAGACCTGAGTGCAGAAAGTACTTGACTCTGTTATCTGCCCAGGAAGGCCTATATTCCTATGCATTAAGAAACTATATTTTTACTTCTGTCAAATATTGAATGACTGTTCTGCTGCAAGTCATTTAAAGGAAACTAAGCTTATTTTAAGAGGTTGTTTAAGAATCTACAGGCTAGGGCTACGGGTCAGGAGTAGAACGCCTGCTTAGCATGTATGAGACCAGGGGTTCATCTCAATATGCCCTGCCCATCTCCAAATAAAAGAAGCTTCTCCAGAAATCTCTTCTACTAAATTAATTAATGTGAGTTTGTTCCAGAAAGGTTAATATACTTACTGTATGCTCAGAGAGTCATTTTGATGAGCCCAGAGGATTAAGGAACAGACTATGGATTTTAATGAATCCATCAACTAAAATTGTATTTTATGAAGTCTTAGTAAGGATCAAGCAACTGACCTCAAAGCAAAAATAAAAACCCCTCTCTTCGTGAGCGGATCCTTGCTTGCTGGCACTTTCTTCTAATCAGGCCCCAATGCAGAGGATTAGGACCATTCACACTGGAGCAGGAGTAGATGTAATTGATTTTATTTATAAATAGTTTGCCTATTCCCATCTCATATAGAAACAATCATAGACACACTCCAAAAGTAATGTTTGGCCAAATATCTGGGCACTCCGTGTCCCAGTCAACTTGGCACATAAGTGTAACAATTCCAGAAAGAGTTTTGTCTATTTTTTTCCAAGCAAGATTATTATAGCACTAATTGCTTTGATGTTTACTGTGTTGCCAATCTCAAAGCTCTTCAAAATAGAGGACTTAACAGCTTAACCACCTTCAACTCAGTCTCTGCTTCAAAATGAGCAATGAGTAGAATGCTCTGCTCTCTGTTCCTCTGCAGATAAAAACAATAGCCGCCTGTTTAAGAGTAATCAATAGCATAAAACCCTGTTCTTCCAGACAGCACCTAATAAATATGGCTTATAAAAGACGCAAACGTATCCTGGGAGCTGTACCTCTAATTCTGTATCACATCTTTGAGTCGTCAAGCACAGCAGGCCATCCATACCTGTTGCAGTCATGAGACCTGTGGGTGGGCCTTGCAATTGTTAAAGCATTAGTGAATGAGATCTTTTTCCTCGAAGAAAAAGGCAGGAGAGAGAAGGAACTGTTTGCTTTTTTATGAAGCAGAATTCCTGACTAATTCTCTGAACCTTTGCCTGTAACTGCCACACCATGTGTTTTAAATTAGACTGTATGCATGTGTTCCCTATAAAATTAGCCATCATGACCCATTGTTCCACAGTCCTTCCTTTCATCACATTTTAGAGGCCTGTGTTCCGTATTAGCAAATAGCCCTTAGGGAAAATTATGCATTTTCCACACACTAGCTTTGTTACATATTTGATAACAATTATTGTATATTTAAAAATATAGGTCAATATATACAATTTTTTTGAATAATAAAACAAGTGGTCGATTGTTTCCTTGTGGCAAACAGACCAGGAAGTCAAAAGGAATATATCTAGCATCAAAATCAAAACAGAATTAACAGCTGTACTTTTAACCCATGTGTATAAGAATATATATAACTCCATCAATATGTTAACTAGGGTGAGGGCACATTGCCAAATTTAGAACCCACTCAGATTCCTTGGAGTCTGTATTTAAATCAAATTCAAAAACTTTCCAGGTCTAACGTCCTTTTTAGTGCTATAAAATGTAACTTCCTGGTTGAAAACCCCAAAAAGTTTTTGAACACCAACTTACTCACACAAAATATGATAAGTGTGAATGAATCAGTAACATATGGATTGCATTTTCTTTCTTAAAGCTGGATTTATTTTTTTAAAAATAAAATACTTTTAAATAAAAAATTCATGGTAAAAACATGCATTGGATTTAGCCAACACTAAATCATTTGCAAAATATTTGCAAGGATTTTTACTCTCAGTGACTATGTGGCAAAATTTTTAGCCCAGTTAATGTAATCACCCTCTTTCCTCTGCCCTTGCCCCACACTGAGTCAACACGCAAGAGAAAGCAGTTAAATTGCTGCTTACCCCTGTTCTTTTTCTTTTACTTCCTGAGTGTGTCCTGGAAGGCTTGCTGTGTCGTTTCTGTACTGCTACGGCTGTTTTTAAATTAACTGTGCTCCAATCTATTCTAAATGCAAAGCTCCCGGGAATGGTAGAGGACAGAGGTTATTGAAAACAAGGAATACAATCCCCAAAATAACATTTGACTCTTATTTCCACTCACAAATCATGACTGCGCTGACCAAAAGTAAGTACTACCTAAAACATTTCTCACAGTGACCTCTGAAGCTGATTAGTAAATAAGCTAGAAGGAAATTAAAATACTGTAGAGCAGCCTCAGTTTATTTTAGTGTGTGTGTGTGTGCGCGCGCACACATACACACACACACACACACACACACACACACACACAAGCACTTTTAAAATAATATTGTCAACATTTTTTTTTACTTTTTATTTGAAATAGTTTGTCTCCTTAAATATTTAAAATTAGATTTTGATATTAGAAAAAAGTAAGCAGCAGTCAGCCCCTCATACAAATTTACTTAATTGTTGCTTACAATTGTTTCTACAAACAAGATTATGCGTCCATGTATGCTTATGAATACAATTCTCAGCTTCCTACAGTTCTGTATATTTCTGTCCCTGAGTCATGCAAATTTCCAGAGATTGGTTAGGGCTCATTGCCAAGAGCATACTTGGACAGCTAAACTATCATATCTACTCAGTTTAAACAGTGCAGAACTTCAAGCTAGGTTTGGACATAAATCACAATTTATTGCTTAATGGATTTCAAATTCCATGTCACAGAAAACAATATCCTATCTTTTCTGGACAATAATTATCCTAGTATAGACATGACATACCACCTATTTATTTCAACATTCCATTCAAACAATATATAAATATGTGGGCATTACGTCTAAAATGCTGAATACCACAGTATCTAATATCCCTTTAGGGTTATTTATATAAAGCAAAATCCAAGAAGATTATTTAACAAAACCAAAGGCTATAATTCTCACATTTTTATCTCAACAGTACAAATCCTACAGTATTGCATTAACATTTATCTATACACAACCTTCCTCTAGAGGCATGGATAGCTGCAATTCCCCGGCCTATGGCAGATGAATCCACGAAGATCATCTCCTAACTCTCTAATTACAATTAATGAATCTAATTACTGTGACGCCTTAAATATTGTGCTTTCATTTTAAAAATCTACTGTGTCTGCTTTCAGCTTCCCCTGTGGAAGAATATTAACCTGAAATTTATGAAAATGGCAAACATTTCCTGGCAAATTTGTAATTCAACGATGACAGTGCTGGGTTGATTTATTCAAAACTCAACATAACCTATTGGGTATCTATAATCTGTCGAATACTACTCAGTTTTCTTGGAAACATATAAAAACTGTACAAATAATGCTGTGTAAATGTGAGGTAAGCAAATACCAGACTCCATAATAAATGATAATAAACGTGATAATCTCTTTTATCCTCAAATTAGCCAATTTCCAGCTGTCTTGTGCAGACTTTTTGACTTCTTTTTATATTATATTAAAAAGGAAGGTCGACCTTCCTTCTATTCTCCTAAATGGAATTTTTTTTTTTTTTAGTATAAAAGAAAACAGCTTAAACAAAGACCACTCCATTATAGTCATCTGATGAATTTTAAGTAAAAATTTGAAGCTGAGAAAAGTGATATCTAAGTAGCTTCAGGAAGCATGATTCTTGTGAGTAATTTTTCAATTCAGTCATGATTGTTCTAATTCAAGAGAGAACCACAGCCTCTTCCTCCATTACCAAACACTTAATATTAAAAATGACTTCTGAGCTTTAGTTAACTCAACAGTTTTGCTTGCAGATAATTATGAGTTGAGGTAACTAAAATAATAAAATGCTTGCAGCTGATGAGTGTGTCTAATTAACAGGTTATGAAAGCCAACCCTGTGTATTCCTGTGTCCATGAATCAACCAATGAAAACAGCTTGGAATCACTTCGCATTTCTAATGTTTCTTTTTCTTTGTTCAGCAATCTCCCAGCAAGGGAGAAGGTAGAATCAGGAAATAATTGCTGAAAATGATGCAGCAACTTTGCAAGTTAAGAAACAGTCTGGTTGAGAAATACATCTATAGGGTATGGTGCCAGCCACTCTGCTTGCCCACTTAAATTATTCATACCATTGAAGACAGACACCTGAGAACTGGAGAGCAAGAGAGACCAAAAATAAATGAAGAACAAAGCTTTTAAAAGGGAATGTCATTAGCTGGGCAGTGGTGGTGCACGCCTTTAATCCCAGCGCCTGGGAGGCAGAGGCAGGCAAATTTCTGAGTTCGAGGCCAGCCTGATCCACAGAGTGAATTTTAGGACAGCCAAGGCTACACAGAGAAACCCTGTCTCAAAAAACAAAAAACAAAGATAAAAAGCAAAAAAACAAAAACAAAAAAAGATAATAGAGTGAAGATGCCTCATTCTAGATTCAAAGTCAGCTCCTGAAACATGAGGTTGCAGTGTTGTTAGAAACTCATTGGGTGGCCATCTACTTCAATTACTGACATTTTAGTGACTGGAAATCTGATTACTTCATAAGAGCAGGAAAATTCTTGTCCTTAGAGATTTAACTTTGGCAGACTTATGATGCCTCACCAAAAATTCTACTTAGAAGATGAAACTTAAAGAAAAGAATATGGGGCATTGTGTGGTACATTTACACTGAAATTTACTTCATACACTGTCTCCTCACGCATCAATATAATCGCTATGCGGAGAATAGTGGTGCACACTTGTAATCCTAGTGCCGGGGAGGTGAGGCAGGAGAATACCCACAAGTTTGAAAACAGCAGTTCAATGTAATGAATTCCAAACTTGCCAGGGCTATATAGTGAGACCTCCATCTCAAACAAACAAACAAAACAAGCAACGAAACAATCTCATCATCAGTGCACCCAGGTATTCTGCGCACACTTGGTCATCAACTCATTACCATGATGCCGTCGTGATGATTCTGTTGTTATTCTCTTAGAAGTAAATAATCAATGCCTTAGTAATGATGAACTTAATTTTTAAAGCATTTTACAAATATAACAAGCCTATACTCAGTTTTCATTTATTTTTCCTGTTATTTTAGAATTTCTTACAGACCACCACTGGTTATGAAAGTATAGCCTAATATTCTCAAGAAAATTCTGCTTTTGTCACTAGTGGGCTGAAGATAACAGCTGAAGATAACTTGTAGTGACCAAGAAGAGCAGTCACATACACACCACCACTACCATCACCATCCTCTTCAAAAGAATGTAAGAACATATTACACTGGTTGGATATCTAAAGCTCCTTGCTGTCAAGTCGTCTCACTCCCTCTACACACACTGACACAAGAAACAACAAATTACTTATGTATCAGCATATTCTTTACCAAGTAAGTGGTTTTCAAATTTTAAAAACCATTTAATGAGAATAGAAAGAAAGGTATTTTATTGTAAAATGATGCTTCCTACACCCCAGGATGCTGGGACCTCAGAATACATCCAAAGGAAGGGGTTAAAAAATCAATGAACCCCATCAAATTGCAACATTTATCTTATGAATATTGGAAAAGGTAGAAGTTACTCTGTGTACGTGTGCATGTGCGGGTGCGGGTGCGTATGCGTGTGCATGTGTGTGTGTGCTTGACTATAGAGAGATAAATTTATGAGGTAGGACCATGGAGGTAAGTAGTTAAAATTGATTGGTTAACCAAAACTCTAGATGGCAGCATGTCACTGGAGTAGGGTACTTCTGGAAGTTAAAAAGTACCTTGTGTTGCTCCACAGGAGGTAGTGATGAGTACACACACACACACACACACACACACACACACACACAACTCCTACTACTACTACTACTACTACCACCACCACCACTACTACTTCGAATTGTTTACCTCACCTAGGAAGAACCAGTCACTCTGAGGCATCAAGTATCCTTAGTGACTTACAAATTCAGAATCTCTAAGTAGAGCTACAAATCCTGAGTCTGAGCTGAGAGTTAACCAAACCATTTGGAGAATCTCCACTGCTTGGGGCTTGGGTGCCATCTCTTACTCCCTGAAATATCATATATACAAATATAAACACAAAACCACAGGAGTCCATTTCTGAAACTCACATGCCAGACTTCTGTAGTTATTGGGAAACAGAAAACTAACATTCGACTATAGTACATCAAGTAGACAAAGACTGGATTTTGGCCATGAAGCAAACAGAGAAGACATCTGCTACGAAACTATATTCATCGTTCATAACCATGAAGAGAAGCGTGTGTGACTGCGGTCAAATCCAGCAAGGTAGTAGTATACAAATGCAAACAGAAGCATGCTACAGACCCTGTGTATAATCTCCCACTATACTCAAGTTCTTTTCAAGTCCCTATATCATGCTGTAATTATTTTTCAGAATTATTTTAGAATGTAAGTTCACTTAATTCCAACCAACTAAACTGAGATATAAATCATATATTTCATATGAATTATGTCTTATGGATATCTCTTCCTTATAATATAGATTTAATAGCATGAACTTTAATCCAGGTCTTGACTCTGATTTCCATTACATTTTGTCTTGTTAGGTTTGGTCCATTATTTGAACTTATTGAAATAAATTTCTACCTTCATTCTGTCTTCTATTATATTGTCTATCCATCTCTTCATGGTATAAATGATTTGATAAGTAGTATCTTTTATCCTGAAGGTCCAAGTGGACCAATAACAAATAGAAAATGTTCCTTTAAAGTGATTTTACTCAGTCTATTGAGTTTTGAGTGCAATCAACTTGCCTATTCCAAGTTTAATGAATGTACAGGTTATGAACTGATCTAATGACTCATGATGTATAACTTCTGGAACAAAGTGACATTAGCTGTGATTTGCAGAAAAATCACCAGTCAACTTTTTCTCCTTATTTACTTGAGCTTTATTAATGACTTTTCCTCTTTATTTTTCTTCATATTCTTTTATTCTCTTGTGAGATGTTTAACATCTCGTCTGAAATGTTTAACAATTCAGTTCTAAAGAATGGGAAAATGAATAAGAAAGAACTAAATGTTTGGCTCCTCTATATAAACCAGAATGTGTTATATTGGATATTATTCCTATCCACAGTCTGGTACAGGATGTCTTGCTTTCCTGCTTCTTATAGATAAAGAAACTAAAATGAATAAAACTGTTATGTTCTCAGTCAAAATTATAGTGTTAGTAAGTGGTGAAGTTATAACTTAAAAAAACAAGCAAACAGTTCCATAGTATTCTTTGCTTGCCTCCCAAAGGAGATAATACTCACCCCACTTGAGGAGTAGTGCCTTGTGATGTACTAAAGAAAAGTGCCAGAAATGCAAATATAAGAAAGGCAGAAGAAGAAAATGTAATGAATGGAAGGGGCTTAAGAGTGTCTGGAATGAAAGAGGGGTGGAGTCAGCAACAGGAAGGGCATCAACAGTTCAGGAGAAGAGAAGGGACACATCTGTCATTGAGAGAGCTGCTTACTGTACTCAGTGAGCAGCTTGGACAAGTCATTCCACGTTTTTAATTTATTTGTTTGCACTAAAAACAGAACATGTGGTGTAGCTACTATGTTGCTTAAGCATGTTACCAATGACCTAGATTATCATCAGCCCTCTTTTTCATGTGGAAAAAAATTTTTAACTTGACAATTAAAAGAGGCTTAACACATGTGCTAACACCTGTTTGAAATCCAGATCCTTTCCCAACTTTCTCTTTTGCTGACATACCATCATAGAGAACTGAAGCTAACTTCCAAATATGTTTCTGAAATGTCCAAAACTGGACTTCCAAATGAAGACTGTTATTTCCAATATTTGATTGATTTCTAGACCAGTTCATGATTGAGTCCAAATAACTGGTCACAATTAAGAACAATACAACAGTCATTATAACTTCTCTTTTTGATTCTCTGTTCCACAAGGTCTAAAAACTTGAGCTAAAGCAGCTTGTCCCATCAGGAGTATAGGTAAGCAATGGTGGGTCAGGAACATATGTCCAATACAGCTTTCCAGTCACCATTGTCAGGGCACTCAGCAAGCTCACAGGTCAGCATCATTCTTTGTTCTAGAATCAGCATGTCTCACCCATCACTCTAACAGCCACCATGCTGAATCAGCATCATTCAGAAAAAACACAAACAAGGTATCTTCCCCATATTTAATACCTGATCAGGATCATGCCTTATGCCAGTAAGTGGATCCTTCCCTTTCACCTATGCATAAGTATGCCTAGTTGCAGAGTGCCATAGACACTCAGTAGAGAGTTTCTTGGCATCCAAATTCTTTTAAAAATTTTTTAAAATAAAAAGAACATGAGTTAAATAAATTTATGGTGTATGGGGCTATATCTCCCCCTTTTTATTTTATGAAGATGTTGTTTTAAAGTTTCATGGATCCCTTCCACAGTCTCTTGTCCTTGACCATCGTAAGGAATCCCAGTAATATGGGTAATGTTAAATTGCTGCCAAAAAGTCTCAAATGTTCAACTGCAATAGCCAATTCCATTATCTGGTTTTTGTTTGTTTGTTTGTTTGTTTGTTTTTCTTTTTGTTTTGTTTGTTTATTATTGGATACTTTATTTAATGTACATTGCATTGATTGTACACCTTCTAATTGTGTTAGTGTTTTGAAATCCAGCATCTCAGTTATGGAGGTCTATCAACCAACTTTTGTTTTATTGCCCTGAGTATCACAGAACTTTGGTATTCTAAAAATAGCTTGCAAGTATTGGAAGAAATGATTCAGGCTTTAAGCAGAAGCAAGAGGGTAGTGGCCTTGATTATTGCTGGTATTACAGCTTTAATTACATTAATTGCTACCACCTCTGCAATTGCTTTGACACAAGAAGTTAAGACAGCTACTTTTGTTAATCATTTAGCAAAAAATGTAACTAGTGTGTTGAATATACAAAAGGATTTAGATAGGCATTTGGAAGAATGGATTGATGCTCTTTATCCTATTCAAATTATTGGAAGAAGGTTCAGAATTTAAGAGTAAGAGGCCATCTGGAGTGTCATGCCAAATACTATTGGATTCATGTTAGTTCTGAAATATACAGTGGTAGTCATTATAATTAGGAAAAAGTTTAAAGACACTTGCAGTACATTTGGCATAATTCTAACACCCCTCTGGATGTTTTAACTTTACATCGTGAGGTTGTGAATTTCAAGAATGCTGCTCTGCTGAGCATTGATGCAGTAGATACTGCTGATAAAAGTACTGGTGGCCTAAGGTCAGTATTTCTATTTTGGTTAAGCTTCAAGAAAGGCATACATAGCTTGCCCTTTTTGTCCTGGGAATACTTTTATTCCTGCCCATCATGTTAAAGCCTTTCTTTAACAACATCAACATGTTGGCAGTGAAAGTACATGGCTTGAACCTAAAAATGGACCCCCAGACAGAGTTATTAAATTAACATGCTGGCAAGCCAAGGACAGGTAAGATTTTGCAAAGAACCTTACCAACCTAAGGCAAAAATGCATTGCTTTGGATAATGCATATTCCATGACAGGTAAGGAAGGCATTCTTGTCAGAATGACATAAGACAGGCTGAGTCTTGTTAATGAAATAAAAAAGAGGTAGAGGTGGAGAGCCTTTGAGGCTTCTTGGCAAGAATATGACATGGGCCAAGGACAAGGAAATGGGCTGCTTGGCAGGAATATGACATTGGCTAAGAACAAGGAAGTAGGCTCCAGGCAGAAATCTGACATTAGGTTAGAACAAAGAAGTAATTTCAAGTAGGAATCTACATATTAGGCTAGAGCAAAGAAGTAATTTTAGACAGGAATCCTTTTGTTTTTCAAGACAAAGTTTCTCTGTGTAGCACTGGCAGTCTGGATCTCTCTTCACAAACCAGACTGGCCTGGAACTCACAAAGTTCCACCTACCTGTGCCTCCTGAGTACCACCATTATCTGGCAACTTTCAACAATTTTGATGTTCTTATTTAAGTTATTTGACTGTTTTTCTGATTTTGCCTCAAAACTAAAAATACTATGAAAAATAGTCAATGGTCATCTCTAAATAGTGTATGGGTAGGTGTGTCACTGCAGTCTGTCTGCCTTCACACTGTCAGAAGTCTTTTATATGGGGCCCTCACAGGGGTATGAGCACCTTAGGGAGCCTGAGCTGGAGCTGAAGCCTGGAACTTAGCTGTAGCTGTGGCCTCTGCCTTCGTTTGAACCTTGGGATTTGGTTGGCAGAGCCTATGACCCTTGGTCAGGTAGCTTTAAATCAGCTTCCCAAGCTTGGGACAAGCAATGAAAGCCAGATGGCTGAGTTTGCAGCTAGGGTCCTTTAACATCCTGGGCTTGATAGCCTTAGGCTTCAGAAGGGCCTTGATGGCCCCTGTGTGTGCATTCACTGCCTTTACATTGTTGGTCTGCATCTTCTTCAGACCTTTCTTGCTGTGCTTCTTGGCAAAATACATATCCTCAGGAACTTTGGCTCAGTCTCCTTAAGAAATTCGTTGTCTTTGTGACCGTGATTTCTTTATGCCATTTCTGCATCCTTTGCAGGACTGATTGTTTGTGGTGTGGTTCTTGTATTTGGCCATGTCTTCACTGTAAGGTCGGTCTCCTGAAGCTCCTGGAAGACACCATTCATTTTTTAAAAACTAGAATATCACTTACTTGCCTTAGCTTCTCTATGTAGCTTAGGCTGGCCTTGAATTTGGGAACCTCCTTTTGCCTCAGTCCCCAAAGAAACTGGAATTACAGGCCTGCACTATTAGACCAGCTCATGTTGCTTCACCCTTTCACCCTTCTAAGCCCCATCTCAAAAAAAAAAAAAAATGTCATTCTAGCATCTTACTTAGCCTAAAATTGCTATCATAAGTTAAAAGTTGCCATGATGCCATACATCCATATATGTTATGTTGGTGCATGGCAAGGATTTTACAAGATAATTTTTTTCAAGCTAGGTGTTGTTTTGTAAACATAGAGTTACTTACATTGGTTCAATCATAAATTTCCCATAACAATGTTGACTGTGGTGGCATGGACTCATAGTCCCAACACCAGAAAATTGGAGGCAGGATGATCCATAGGATCCTGGACTACTCACTTAATTGTTGAGATCTAGGATAATCAAGGGATTAAATGAAGTTCCTGAGAATACACCCAGGGCAGTCCTCCAGCCTCTGTATATATACAAATACATGTGTGCACACACCAGATCACTTCTAAACATGCACATGTTACAAATATTCTTTAATTCACTCACTCTCTTCCAAACTAATCTTCTTTGAAGATTATATCACCTCTTGTCGATGTGTATGTGTGTGTGTGTGTGTGTGTATGTGGGTGTGGGTGAGGGTGTGGGTGTGGGTGTGGGTGGGATAGAAAGAGAAAGAGAGAGAGAGAGAGAGAGAGAGAGAGAGAGAGAGAGAGAGAGAGA
>JANHMN010000004.1:142827616-142871133 GCA_030674055.1 Rhabdomys pumilio | reverse complement strand
AGAGAGAGAGAGAGAGAGAGAGAGAGAGAGAGAGAGAGAGAGAGAGAAGATTCTCAGAACCACTAAAAGTATGTTCTATCTTACCCATTATATCCTTTCTCCTGTGCTTGATTGACAGAACTTTCCTAATCCTGAACCCAACTTATGAATCTTGATACTAAAATTCTCTATTAATCAGACTACTGCTGATTCATGATACACATTACCCTCACCCCAGTCTCAGGGCCTTGGATGCCTTTTTTCTTCCCTCTTTGCTTTGCTTAGTCATCCCACAATTGTATGCATCATCTAAGACACAGCTCTATCCCAGCACAGTTACGGTTAACTGCCTTCTTCCTACTGTGGGTGGTTAAAAGGGTTAGGATTCATGGAAAGGAACTGAATGCTACTCTTCGGTCCCACTCATCTGTGCTGCCTTACTTCCTTTCCTTTCAGGTTCCCACAGCTAGATTTCATTTTACCCCAATTCTCAGCCCACTCCGCAAGCAAACACAGAGAGAGGCCTGCATGTATCATACAGGGTCAAAGTGCTGCTTCCAGAGATTTGGCGATCACAAGTCCATGTAAAATTAGGTACCCAGCCCCATACAATCATGTAGACTTTCACCCATTCTCTGAGTCTCTTTAGTGGTATCTCCAAGGTTCATCATGTTGAATATCATTGCCAATTCTATTCTTCAAGGTTGGCTCGATGAAGAATATACTTATCTATCTTGCTCTTTAAATATTTGTGGTTATTAAAACCTACCTGGGATCTATCTTCTTCCAGCGTGTACTTCTTACTTCACTAATTTTGCCAGTTATAGTTTCCCAGATTAAACCAGAGATGACTTTTGCTAAGTGCTTGCCAGCTTGCAGGCACTGTTTCAACAACTTCATATGTCTTACCTACCTGGTTTAATCTACAGCATCCTGCATTTTTCTAAAAATGAAACTGAATTCTCCAAGAATAAGGAACTTCTTCCAAGTTCTTTGCCTTAAGGAAGCAAGGAAACCAAGGGAAACTGAATTCTGTCCACATAACCTTTTTCTCAATTTGCATCAATAGACATAGTAGCTCACATCTATAATGCCAGCACTCAAGGTGATGGGTTTGCCTTGTTTCTGACCAGCTTGAGCTACAGAATGAGAATGTCTAAAAAAAACTGAAATTTTATGTCAAGACATGCATTAAAAGAATTTGTGAAAAGCTGACCAAACTGACAGATTCTATATGTGATTAAAACCTCATTACCCTCTGAAATTCCCTGATGCAAAAGTTGATTTTCATCCATTAACCTTGTCACTCACGTTGTTCTTACTATAGAGTTAGTGTTCAGGGTCTGGCAAGCCCAGCTACACAGGACTAGTGACCAAATCAAGATCCCTTTATTAGTCCCTAAAAATATGAGGCTTAATTTGATTCTATGTTATCAGCTCAGATAGTGAGTCTTTAACTGAATTGCTAACTGTATTGCTATATTTACAATAAATAATCCAAAATATGTGAGACTAAATACCTTTATTATTATGTGTAATAGCATATGCCAATATAGCATGGCACTTCAAGTAAATTTTATAAACTTTGATTTAAGAAACCTATAGCTAGCTGGAGAGATAGTTCAGCAGTTCAGAGTGCTAGCTGTTTCTCCAGAGGTCCTGAATTCTATTCCCAGCAACCACATGATGGTTCACAACCATCTCTAAAAGGATCTGATGTCCTCTTCTGGCACACAAGTATACATGCAGACAGAGCACTCACATACATTAATAAATCTTAAAAAGAAAAGAAAGAAACCTATAGCTAGTTATTTGATTTTTTAAGTTAGAATAGGTATGTATGATTAAAATACTCATATTTCAATTCATAATTTCTGCATATACCTAAGAATGAAACCATACTGTATCTATTATGTGAAATATCCATGATATAAAGAGAGAAAACAAAGACCCTTTGTCTCATACATTCAGCCATTCTCAATACATATGCCTATAAATATACAAAACCCTTAGAGAAACATAAACTTAACTGAGGACATTGTTGTCATTAATATGACCATATTTTTGGCAAGTGAACTTTAGGATTCTCAAATATCTATTGAAAATGATCATTTGCATTAACTGTACAAATTACTTGTATGAAATTCTTAAAAAAGACAATTTTATGTAAAGGTATTCAAATCACTTTACGTTTTATTTTTATTTCAAATCAACCCAGGGGGGGGGAGTTGTTTCATATTAAACAAATTTAAAGCAAAACATAAATTCTATATCTCTTCATTGTTTAAAATTATATATTATTCAAACATTGGGATGTGTTATTGATTTACTAAGTACTTTCAAGAATGTGTGGGTGAAATACTCCATGAATAATTCACTTTATGTTACATGTAGAAGTATCAACCATACCTGGCCACTAAGTTCACATTAAGGAAGACATCCTGATGAGAAGTGGAATCAGAAAATGCACAGTTATGGTTGTATGAGAAAGAATAAATTGTGGTCAAGAGTAGACAAAAAAGAAATTGATAATTAAGAAAGAATCTTGCATGTCCAACTCGGGAAAATCAAAACTCTAAGATAAACTAGTAAAATATAAACAAATATAATCAACTTAAAGCAATAATGAGAAAAGCATGTGACAGAAATTACTAACTACATTTCAATAACTATGAATGTAACTGGTCTCAATTTTCTAATAAAAAGATACAAGTTGGTTGATTAGACTAAGTGATAATATCTATCAATTTGCTATCTACAAGAAACTTACCTCACCAGCAAAGTTATATATAACTTGAAAGCAAAAGAATGGAAAATAATAGTGTAAATAAATGAAATCCTAAAGCAAGTAGCAGTAGCTATATACATCTCTAACAAAATAGAATTCAAGCCAAACTCATTCAGAAGGAAAAACAGTCTCACAGTAAAGAAAGGATCAAGACTGGGTATACTGACAACTGAATTCAACCATATATATTTAAGAGCTAATAGTCACATACCTCAAACTATTCAATAAAATAGAAATAGAAGGAACACATACATATATGCACACATAAAAATCAATAAATAAATATTGCATATTGAATCCAACAATGTTAAAACTAGCATACATCATGATCAAGTTGGTTTTATTTCAGGGATAAAACAATGATTTAATACACACAGATTAATAAGCTATATTTATATATTTGGAATCAAAAATAAAAATTACACGATTGGCATATATATTGACAACATATTGAGATAAAAGCCACTCAGTTCTACATCTTTTCTGATGAAAGTTATGAACAATTCAGGTATTAAATGATTGTCCAGATAGTAAAGGTAATGCAGAACAGCCACAGCAGCTACTTCACACTGAATGGGGAACATCAAAAAGGATTTCCTTTAACATTAGGAATGAAACAAGGGCATCCATGGTCACCGCTCTTATTCAGTATATTGTTTCAAAATTTTCAAAAGTCAAGAATAAATCTAACCTTAAGCCATGGCAATTAAAATTATAAAAGATGGTTGAGGGGATGACTGTAGGTAAGTCCTTGCTTTAAGAGCATGTGTAGCTGAGTTCAAATTCACAGCACCCACTTAAAAAGATAGACATGGCATTGCTCATCTCTAATCACAACACAAGAACATGGAGAGGGGAGAATCCTAGAGGATTGCTGCCCATCTGTTTTATCCAGTGAGTGACCTCCAGTTTCAGTGAAAGACCTTGTCTCAAAAAATAAAGTGAAAACCCCACTCGAAGGAGGGCAAAGACAGCCAGAGAACCATCCACAACATGGCCCAGCCAAGGCAGGAGCCATTAAGATGTGCAAATATATGGTAGAGATATGGTAGACAAAGAGAAGCAGAATGGTTTAAGCACTATGAAGAGACATGGAACTCGAAAGGACAGGGTGGTAGGGAACAGGCTGATGTAAATAGCCTGCTCTACCACCTGAGGCCATGGTGAAGTTCCAGGTCATACTATGGTTGAAGGCCATATCTGGGTCCATAGTCATTCAGCAGCACGAGTCTGTGTCAATTTTTGTGGCTCATATTACCACCAAAGGCCACACACACACACACACACACACACACACACAGAGAGAGAGAGAGAGAGAGAGAGAGAGAGAGAGAGAGAGAGAGAGAGAATATTACAAAATGCTGAAAACATAAACCGAAGAAGATAAAAAGAAGATGAGAAGATCTGCTACTCTAGTTCCATGACACTGCTGAGATGAAGCACCTACTAAAAGCAACGTAGGAAGGAAAGACTCAATTAAGTGGACACTTCCAAGTCACAGTCCATCACTAAGGGAAGGTAGGAAACTCAAGCAGGAACCAAGAAGAAATGCTGCTTGGTGGCTTTGTCGCTCACAGGCACATGCTTTGCTAGCGCCTATTTGGATGAGGATTAGCTGCTTAGGGATGGGGCTGCACACAAGTATAATTAATCAATTAATAATCAAGAAACCAAGCCCAGATATACACACAGGCCAATCTGACAATTCCTCAGTGGAGGTTTTTTCTTTCCTTCCAGACTGTATTGAGTTGAATACTAAAGCAAACTTCAACACCCAACATGTTCAGGACTATAAAAAAATTAATAGTTAAAAATATCCATACTATGAAAAGTAATCTACAAATTAAATACCTATAAAAATATCAATGACATTGTTAAACAACTAGAGCTAACAATTCTGAACTAGTATGGAGGCACAAAAACATTTTGTAGAAAAAAAGTTAAAGACAGTGACTGTATCAAACTACAGGACGTAAAAACAGTCGCATGCAAAAACAGCATAGATACCTGGGGAGATGACACCATGTCTGAAAGAGCTTACTTCAAAATCCCAGCACCCACATGTACACTAAAGAGGGGCATGCTAGCTCACTTGTAATCTCAGCCTGCAGGAGGAGAAGGAATCTTTGATGAGAGCTCGCAAGCTAGCAAGCTCTGTGCTCAAGGAAGACTTGAACACTATCTTAATATATAAAGAAGAAGTGGATGGACAAAGACACCCAAAATCAACCCCAGGCCTCTGCGTATGCACACATAAACACATGCATGTGCATCTATAAATGTGTGACTACACACATGTGAAAACATATACACACATACTAAACATGTGCACATACTGAAAGGGGGCGTGATAAAGATATCAAAGCCAACATATAGGTTTGTAAATGATAGTAAAGGATCCAGAAAGAAACCCACATGCATACACCTATCTGATTTTCCCCCAGTGGTGACACGGCCATGTCTTGTCAATATTGGATATTCATTGATATCCCAGAGAGTTTCCTTCCTCTCTCTGCCTCCAATGACTATTTTATTCCTCCCTCTAAGTGAGATTCAAGAGTCCTCAATTGGGTCTTTCTTCTTGTTTACCTTCTTTGGGTCTGTGGAATGTAGCTTGGATATCTTGTATTTTATGGATAATATCCACTTATAAGTAAGTGCATACCATGAATGTCCTTTTGGGTCAGGAATACCTCACTCAGGTATGATATTCTCAAGTTTCATTTCTTTGCCTGCAAAATTCATGATGTCTTTGGTTTTAATAGCTGAATAGTAAACTACAGTGTATATATATATATATCACATTTTCTTTATCCATTCTTCAGTTGAGGGAAATCTAAGTTGTTTACAATTTCTTGGCTATTACAAATAAAGCTAATATGAACATAGTTTAGCAAGTGTCTTTGTGGGATGGTGGAACAGCTTTTAAGTATATTTCCAGGCGTTGTATAGAGTTATCTTGAGGTAGAAGTATTCCCATTTTTCTGAGAAAATGTCAAATTTATTTCCAAAGTGGTTGTATAAGTTTTCACTACCACCAGCAATGGAGTATTCCTCTTGCTCCACATCCTTACCAGCATGTATCTCCACTTGAGTTTTTTATCTTAGCCACTCCAAGCAGTATAAGATGAAATCTGAGAGTTGTCTTGATTTGCATTTTCCTGATGACTAAGGACTTTGAACATTTCTTTAAGTGCATCTTGGCCATTCAAAATTCCTCTGTTGAGAATTCTATGTTTAGCACTGTACCACAATTTTATTTGAGTTATTTGGGTTGTTTGTATCAAACTTCTTGAATTCTTTATAATTTTGCATAATGGCCCTCTGTCAAATGTAGGGTTGGTGAAGATCTGTTCCCAACCTGTAGATTGTTGTTTTATCCTATTAACATTGTCCATTGCTTTACAGAAGCTTTGCAATTTCATGAGGTTCCATTTATCGATTATTGATCTTAGGGCTTGAGCCATTGGTATTTTGTTCAGAAAATTGTCTTCTCTACCAATGTATTAAGGCTATTTTCCATTTTTTCATTTGTGAGATTTAGTGTATCTAGATTTATGTTGAGGTCCTCAATCCACTTGGGGTTTGAGTTTTGTGCAGGGTGATAAATATGGATTTATTTTCATTCTTCTACATATAGACATCCAGTTAGACAAACATCATTTGTTGAAGATGTTCTTTTTACTTTGAATGGTTTTGGCTTCTTTGTCTAAAATCTTGTGTCCATAGGTGTGTGGGCTTATTTCTGGGTCTTTGATTCAATTCTATTGATCAATCTATCTGTTTCTATACCAATATCATGCAGTTTATATTACTATTATAACATATCTCATTTGAGAGAGCCAATCCATGATACTATTAATTATACTTTTCTAGACTTGCAGACATGAACTTAGGATAACTGTCTCCTGAAAGGTTTCATCCTGCAGATAATGGAAACAGATACAGAGACCCACAGCCAAACATCAGAGAATCCTTAGAATTTCTTGTACAAGAATGGGTCATAGAATTGAGTGAACTGGAGAGGTTGAGAACACCACAAGAAAACCTACAGAGTCAATTAACCTGGGCCTATTGGGGCTTGCAGAGACTGAACCACCAACCAAAGAGCATACATGAACTGGATCCAGTTCCCTTACACATTTGTAGCCATCTTCATGTGAGTCCCCTAATAATAGGAGTGAAGGATGTCTCTAAGTTGCTTGCCATTGGATCCCCTTCCCCTAACTGGACTACTTAGTTGGGCCTCAGTAGGAGAGAGTGTGCTTAGTCCTGCTGGAATCGGATGTCCCAGAGAAGGGTGGTAGCCAAGGGGAACCTCCTCTTTTCAAAAAAAAGCAGCAGAGTGGGTAATGGCTGGAGGGATTTGTAAGGGTAGGAGTATAGGAGGGACAGGGATGGGAATGACAAATTCAACACCCCTTCATGTCCAAAGTATTAGAGAGATCAGGGTTACAATGCACATATCTAGGCTGGGCGGTGGTGGCACACGCCTTTAATCCCAGCACTTGGGAGGCAGAGGCAGGCGGATTTCTGAGTTCGAGGCCAGCCTGGTCTACAGAGTGAGTTCCAGGACAGCCAAGGCTATACAGAGAAACCCTGTCTCGGAAAAAAAAAAAAGAAGAAGAAGAAGAGGAAGAGGAAGAGGAAGAGGAAGAGGAAGAGGAAGAGGAAGAAGAAGAAGAAGAAGAAGAAGAAGAAGAAGAAGAAGAAGAAGAAGAAGAAGAAGAAGAAGAAGAAGAAAATGCACATATCTAAACATAATAAAGCAATATACAGCAAGGAACAGCCACCATCAAACTAAATGCAGAGAAACTTAAAGTAAACTCATTAAAATCAGGGACAAGGCTGCCCACTCTCTCCCTATCTATTCAATGTAGTACTTGAAGTTCTACGCAGAGCAATAAGACAACTAAAGGATATCAAGGGCATACAAATTGGAAAAAAAAGTCAAAGTATCACTATTTTCTGATGATATGATAGTATGCATAGAAGACCCCAAAAATTCTACCAGAGAACTCCTAAAGCTGATAAACACCTTAAGCAAAGTGGCTGGATACAAAAGTAATTCAAAAAATTAGTAGTCCTCCTTTATACAAATGATAAACAGGCTAAGAAAGAAAGTAGGGAGACAACACTCTTTACAATAGCCACAAATAATATAAAATATCTTGGTGTAACTCTCAACCAAGCAAGAGAAAGATCTGTATGACAAGAACTTCAATTCCCTGATGAAAGAAACTGAAGAAGATACCAGAAATTAGAAAGATCTCTCATTTCATGGAGATGTAGGATTAACGTAGTAAAAATGGCTATCGTACCAAAAGCAATCTATAGATTCAATGCAATCAAAGTTTGAGCACACATATTTATAGAACTTGAAAGAGCAATTCTCAACCTCATATGGAAAAACAAAAAAGGCAAGATATCCAAAACTATCCTGAATAGTACAATAACTTCAGGAAGAATCATCATCCTTGAATTCAAGCCATACTACAGAGCAATAGTAGTAAAACTACATAGTATTGTTACAGAAACAGACACACCTTTATCTGCTTTTCATGGGGTCAAATCTGGCCTCAATCTTCATCACCAAGGTGTGGGGAGCCAACAGAAGGTGGCTATCATTCTTGCAGCCATCTTGAGCCATATACCCTGGCAAGAGACTTGATTACAATAGCCTACAACAGCTGAGCACACTCTGATAACATCTTGCTTTAGATACCCAGATTCTTCCCTTGGGTGTGTGAGACTTAAAGGTGTGATTTAGAGCCAAGACTTAAAGGCATGACTTAAGGTGTGGTTTAAATAAAAGACCTAAGGGCATGACCTAAGGGCATGACTTAAGGGCGTGACTTAGAAGTGTGGCTTAGTGAGATGTATAAAAGGCAAGAGACAGACAGAAGAGAGATCAGAGAACCAGACAACAGATTACTTGACACAGTACAACTTCGAGTAGGAATTAGGCATTAGAGAATTTGGCACTTGGAGGAAGAACTTGGAATTAGATATTAGACACTTAGCACTTGGAAGAAGAAACTTGGAACTTGGAGGCACTAGGGACTAGGAACTAGGGACTAGGAACTCAAGACTTGGGACTTAGACTAAGAAGAGAGAATGAAGAATAAACAGGATTGAATAACACTGTCTGGTCTCTATTCCTCAAGTCCATCCTCATTCTCTCTCTTGCTGAACACCAACCTGCGGACTGGAGCAGCTTGGGGCAGTATGGGCTCTGACAAGTTAGTCAACAAGGCTTTTGACAGTGTGGGTCCCAACTTTGACAGAGTGTCTCTCGACATTTTTAGCCCCCAAGCCTGGGGCAGCTCCGGCCTCAATACCAAGGGAGAGAAGATGATTATCAGAAATGACTAGAAAGTATATGAAAATATGGAATATTTCACTCCTGTAGAATGCCAATTATATATACTAATAATGACAACATAATACTAACAAGTTCTGGTGAAGATATGAAGAAGGGAGTACCCTTACTTGTTGTTCATGGGTTATATAAGTAAGTCTGGCTACTATGGAAGACAACATGGAAGGTCTTCAAAAAATTTGAAAATAGAAATAGCATGATTTATCTATACCACTCCTATGCATACACTGAAGGACATGAAGTCAACATATGCAAGAGATTCCTGCATCCTTATGTTTATTGCAGCACTATTCATAGTAGCCAGTCTCTGAAATCAGCTAGGTGGCCATCAACAGCATCAAGCAATTGATGAAGGGGATGCAGTATTATAGCCATAATGAGCATTACTAAGCTAAAAAGCAGATCAAAACCATATCATTTGTGGGAAATTAAATAAAGCTAGATAGAGGCCATGGAGTTAAGCAAATTAAGTTACATAAGAAAGAAAAGTATAACATGTTTTATCTCATATGTAAAAATTTAAAGACAAACTACAATACCAACATGATGATGTAAGAGGACTGGGGAGGGCACAGAGAGGAGAATGAGGTAATAGGAAGAGGATATGAGCGTGTGTGATGCAAATGAATGTGTAAATGTCACCATGAAACTCAATATTCTACATAATTAATTTGAAGAATAAGTATAAATGAAAGAAATGAGCCAATCCTGGTCATAATTCTTCTCAGACTTCACTTCTGGTTCTCAGCCATTCTTAGGTACAATGTTACAGTGTAGTTTGTCAAAGTTCTAGTCTGTGCTACCTCTGATCACAGTTTCAAATCAATGCCCCACCCCACTTCCCACTTCACTGGATAGAAACAGTGTGTTGAGCCAACCATCTCAAAAGCCATGGAAGGAAAAGCCTATGCATGCCTTTGCCTTAGAACTTCTGTTAGCATCCAACTGCTTGACATACTTATTTTTGAGTGGACAACTGATTAATATTTTAAAGCATAACTCTGAACAATCAAGCAGCACACTGTTTCTCTTTGTGCCTGATACAGGCCAGGATTCTATCTAGAGAATGAAATAACTCCTAGGTAGGCTGCACAAGCCCAGAAACAAACTGTCACTTTTGCTTCAAAATTTTGCCCCCACTATTTTAAATTCTAAAAAGCGAAAAAGCTGTCAGCAAAACCTAAATTTGGAATGGCATTTGGAATCACAGGATTATACAGTTTGTATTGAAATGATGACTGAAAAGACTGTTGTTTCAAGAAGGATGTGCTGTGAAATTGTTAAAAGGCTACAGTGTACAAAACCAGTTGTTAAAAAAAAAAGCAGAGATGGGCAATATACAAGGAGCTCTGTGCTTCCCAGAAATTCTTGAGATTACAAACAATGAAAAAAGCCAGTTGGAGTCCAGTTTGGGGGTGTAAGCATATGAAGTACACTGAACTAACTTTTCAGGATTTTATTATCAGTAAGTGTGTGAAAGTAGCTAAATTAAAAATTTAATTTAAAATCATGTTTAATTAAAAATCATGTTTGGGTCACACTTTGGTGACACTGTTGCTTAAGGATGTTGAACTGTATATTATTGGGCTCTTGTTTTCCCACCTGTGAAAAGTAATCAGACAAAATAAAATATAATCTCAGTAATTGTGATTACTAGCTGAGCTAAAAAAAAATATTGGGTACCAGTTTCCCTGAGAAAACTGTATATAGGTTTAAAGCATGCACCCATAAAAATACCAAATCACACACAGAATTGCAGTGTAGCATTTTCTACATTGGCCACGAAGTTGTTACCAGGTTGCAGTTCATAAACTTATTTCTGGTTATAATTTTCAAGTCTCAAAAGAATGCTTATCTCCAGCTCAATGCAGAAAAAGCCAAGTACCATCAAAGGGCTACTGAGGGTTACATGAAAACAGAGTGGACTAAAGCCATTCTGTCTTGAGAAGGGGGTCCTCTTGAAACAGAACATCGAGAAGCAACTTCACTCATAAGTACCATTTGAGACTCCTGTTGTACTGGTTTGTCTACCTAGAGATAAATATTAATCAGAATTCATTTGCTTACATTTTCCTATCAAGATACACAAAAACATAATTTGGCTCTAAAGAAGTTTGCAGGACAACAAGAGATGCTTTGTTTTAAACAGGTAGCAAATCTGAGCTCTGTTCACAAAGCCTGGTCATCAGAATGTAGACACCAATATTCAATCTCTCTACCAGCTTGAGGGACCACAGTGGACATGACAAGCCTAAGAAGACAAGAAGAAGGTATGCATTGCTAGAAACTTATAGCTTACAAGTTGGGAAAGACTGTGCAGATGATGTTATCCCACCAGGATTACTCATCTGAAGATGGTAAAAGAGTAGCTGCCTTCATGTGATACAGTGGAGGAGAAGCTTTGGGACAAGAAAAAATAAACTATAGTCCGAGAGTGAGAGGACTTGAGAAGAAAAAGAGAGGGGGAAGCAGAGAGGAGGAACAAGATCAGAAAAATCTTAAAGGGGATGATAGGTTAAGTGCAGAGGAACAGAGGAACAGAATGGTGACTAAGTTAACAGAGGACAAAGCACACAACTCCAGAAGCATAGCTTTCCTATACAACCTGAGAGAGCTGAAGTCTCGCACAGAAAGTAAGCCTAAAGCAGTAGACATAGAGAAATTAGAATGAAGTCAGAAATTAGTGGAATGAAGGCTTAAGGAATAATACAAAAGAAGTCAATGAAACAGAAATTTGGTTCTTTGAAGTTTTAAAGATTGGCAAAGCTTTAGCAAAGCTAACCCAGAATGTGAGAAGACACATATTAATAAAGTATAAAGTTAGAGACAAAAGGAAACACTGTAATAAAATCAGAGAATCAATATGAAGAAAATATTTTAAAATCTTCAGTTTTATAAACTTTGAAAAATTAAAAAAAAAAAAAACAGAATAATTCTTTAGTACATATGACCTACCAAAACAAGGAAAAAGAAAAAGAAATGAAAAGACAATAAAATGACTTAAACAGATCCAAAGCAAGCAAGGAACTTGACACAGTATCCTAAAAAAGAAAAGCTAGATGATCTATGTAGCTTCCCTTCCAGACCATTGAGGAAGAAATAGCATCAATGTACCTTAAATGGACCCATAAAAATATAAAATGGGAAGGAAACCAAGCACACTGTAAGAGGCCAAAATCATCGTGATAGCCACTTCACATAAGGACATGGACTGAACCAGAAAACTATAGAGCAAAACTTCTCAACAAAACTGAAAACTGAGTACAAGACCAAATTATATAATGATCAATTTGGTTTCAACCCAGTGATTCAAGGATGGTTCAACATATGCAAATCAGTGACTGTAACATCACACATAATATTAAGTGCAGTAATCACTCGATCATCAGATTAAATGTAGAAAAGTCTTTTGACAACGTTCCTTCATGAAGAAATCCCTAAATAAATTAGGACTAGAGAAAACACCCCTCACCATATAAAGGTGTGTACAGGAGATTTGTGGCCATTATATTAAATAAAAACATTTCCTCTAAAAAAAAAAAAATCAAGAATGAGGCAATAATGTCCACTTTCTGAAATCTTATTCAATAGATGTTTAAATAACTTTACTATGTCCATATTATAAGAGAAAAAATCAATTCTATAAAGAGAGGAAAACAAGTTAAATTATCTCCACTTGCAAACAATTAGAGCCTATAATTAAGGAACCCACAGATTCAATTAGGAAATTCTTACATCTGAGAAATACTTTGTGCAAAGTAGGATGTTTATATATTAACACACATGAATTAATAACCTTCCTACCCAACAATAAAAAAATTGATGGAAAAAAAAAGCCAGATTAGAAGGAGGATCCTATTGACAACAGTCTCAAAAGATAAAATGATAAATCTAAGATAAAAGATAAAAAGATAAATGAACAAGTCTAACAAAAAATTAAAAGAATTCTACAGTGGAAAAAAGTAGAAGAGGATTAAGAAATAACCCCACATAGATAGAGCTACCTAATTTTGAAAAATATATATAAGAAATATATACTGGGCAAAACACAGCTTCTTTGATAAACAGTGTGGGCAACCTAGACACCCACATATTGAAGAATAAAATTAAATCCATATCTCTCACAGTGCATAGAAACCAATTCAAAATAGAGCAAAGACGTTAGTGTAAGAGCTGAAAATCTAAAACTGCTCCAAGGAAACACAGGAGAAAGTCTTAAAGACAAAGGATTGTCTGAAAAAGACCTTAACTCCTCACTATATGGTTGTTAATAACTGACAGATGGTACTGCATGAAATTAAAATCTTTCCACACAGCAGAGGAAATAGCTGAGTGAAGAGAACACAGAGATTTGGAGAAAATCTTTATCATCTACACATATGACAGGGGATTAATATCTAGACAGTATAATGTTCCTAGAAACCTTATTAATAACAGCCAAGGCAATCCAAAGTCCATGAATATAAAAAATGACAGACACATTGTGGTATATTCATGCAGGAAAATATCATTCAACAGCAAGGACGAATTAAGTATTGACAGATGTGGGGACATGATGAATTTCAAAATTACTGGAAACCAGACACAAATGAGTATATGCTATGTGACCACACTGAGATGTAGTTTGTGAATAGGCAAAAATAATTTAAATTGATAAAAGCCAGTAAGTGGTTATGGTAAAAGAATGTGAGATGAGAAACAGATTTGGAAAAAGCCCAAGAGAACTCTGAGTGATGTCAATCCTTCATGTATTAATAAGGAGGTGGCTACAAAAATGTACACAATTGTCAGAATTCTTAGAAGTCAGCTTTTAAAATCAAAATATTTTATTACCTATGCTGCCTCCTTCATAAAAGAAGCCATTTTAAAACATTATAGATTCTTTGACAGATAAATGCCTATACATTTGACATAAACTTTTAGATGACAACAGGGTAACATCTGTCAATATAAGAACTAGGACTGGATTGGTTGACTTTAAATGTCACTGCTAAACATATGCCTGTGGATAGCTCAAGAACTTTCTACAAAAAAAAAAATGCTTGCTCTAATTTCTTTACATTTTCTATGTACCAATTTATTTTTGACACTCCTCTGTGGCTAGTCAAAACAAAATACTTAGCATGAAGCAAAATGCATGTGTTGGGAGTCATAACTACTTCCTTTGGAGGTGTATACAGTGTAAATGAAGGTCAAGTGAGCACATGAGCCAACAAGTGATCAGCTTCATGCTGCAATTTGAGCTCTAGTTCATAAGAAAAGCTCAGCTCTCTTATGAAGAAACAATTTCCCTTCAAGGGTCTATGACCCAGGCCATGCTTATGTTTGACAAAATGTCTATATAGGCTAATAAGAAACCCAATTGTATGTTAATTTCAAATTAGCTTTAATACTTGCTTCAGGCTTCAATGGGGACCGAGGAAAAAGAAATAGTTATAGGAAAGAAAATTACTCATAATTAGAAAAAGACTTTCATGAAAGAGCCAATGTCTTTCTTATTTCTGACTGCAGCAAAAGACAATGTAGAAGGAAAATAATCATAGATTTTTGAGATAAAGAGAAAAAATGAGGCAAGTTAAATATGAAGTGGCAGACAGCTCCAACAGAGAAATGAAATAATTTAGATTGAAAGCTTCTACTTAAATTTGTGAGAAAAAATAGTATTATACTGAAGAATAATTGAACTTTAATGAGAAGGTACCTAATTATGCTGGGTATATTTATTTAAATATTTTAAATTGAGTGTTATAATGATTTAATTGACTAATAGCCCTGCTTGCTGTTTTAACAAAGAATTTTGTTTTTACAGAGAGACTGTGATATAACAGGATAAACATTCTGTCTTAGAAACGACTGTGTACAGTATAGACACTCAATTATTTTACCAAACTCTACCCACCAATCTACTGTTCTTCTGGGAAGCTAGTCTATGCTGCAGGAATAGAACCTGAGAGATAGTAATACATACTCATACACCATATATTTCTAACCTAAGCCTAAAATACTTTATAGAACTTAAATAAATCACTAATGTAGAGCAAGCCTTTTGTCTTAGTTAGCATTTTACTGCTGTGAACAGACACCATGACCAAGACAATTCTTATAAAGAACAACATTTAAAAGGGGCTGACTTACAGGTTCAGAGGACCAGTCCATTATCATCAAGGCAGGAGCATGACAATATCCAGGCTGACATGAGGCTAGAGCAGCCGAAAATTCTACATCTTGATCCAAAGGCAGACAGGAGAAGACTGGCTCCCACATGGCTAGGAGGAGGGTCTCAAAGACCATGGCCACAGTGACACACCTATTCCAACAAGGCCACACCCACTCCAACAAGGCCTCACCACCTAATAGAGTCACTCCCTGTGCAAAGCATATACAAACTGTCACACCTGTCAAACTTTTGACCAAGACCCTCACTAAAGTATATATTCTATTGTGTCTCGTTTATTTTAGGCTATAACAAAATATTGTATTGTGTTGCCAGGTGATGGCGGCACATGCCTTTAATCCCAGCACTTGGGAGGCAAAGCAGGTAGATCTCAGTGAGTTCAAGCCCAGCCTTGTCTACATAGCTAGTTCCAAGAGATCCAGAACTACACAGAGACATCCTGTCTCAAATAAATAAATAAGTAAATACATAAATAAATAAATGCTGTGGTGCTTAGATGACAGAGATTTACTTAAATTTACTTTCCATATTTCTAAAAGCTGATATTTCAACGTTACAGTATCAATGAGCTGAATTTTTAATCTGCCTAGTTTGTAGATAGGCACGGTACAGAAGTACTCCTCTTTTATTCCTCGAATGAATTGAATCTATCAAGAGGCATTCACGCACTTAATTTTATCTAAACCTATTCACCTCCCAGGGCTCAACATGGATTTAGAAGGAGACAAAATTGCTACTCACAACATTTACTAACATTTGTCTTCCAGCACCCCACTTCATTTTCTTCTCCCATGCAAACTATATTCAAATCACATTTCTGTGGTAGACTTAGTAGGTTTGACCCCCCACAGATTCATACATTTAAATGCTTAGCCCATGAGGAGTGACACTATTAGAAGGGGGTGGCCTTGCTAGAGAAAGTGGGTCGTGTGTGTGTGTGTGTGTGTGTGTGTGTGTGTGTGTATTCAAGCTCTGCCCAGTCTCCCCCTTCACTATGTCTTCCTGCAGGATGCCATGCTTTCTGCCATGATGATAATGGACTAACCCTCGGTGTCTCTTCATGGCAATAAATCCCTAAGTGAGACAATTTCCAAGAATCTCAACTCAAAAATCTTACTTATTAAAGCCAGTACCATGTGAACCTGATTTCCTGTCCCAAGCAGTACAACTCTTTATTAAGTACCACAGAGAGAATAATTCATGTCAGATGAGTTCTTTTCCCTTGAATCCTTTACAACCTTCAGTTCTTGGCTAGGGCATGCCAGGCCAGGCCATAGCTCTCTCAGGTGGACTCACCCTGAAGTTTCTTCTGATTAAGGAGTGGGGGTAGGGGTGCAAGGGGAAGAAATGTTGACACTGTAAAACTCTTACTTAACCATGGAAGCAAAAAAAGAGTGGGGTAAAGGTGTTCCAGTCTACATGACTTAATATTTGTGTGAGCCACTGCCACCTTTAATAGCCCAGCAGTTCCTTTGTTCTTTGCTTCATGGAACAGGAGGTTCAGTGCAGTAGGAGCTAAGATATGCTGTCATGCTAGGGATGCTAAGCAGTAGCTCTACATTCACTGCAAGAATTTATGATGTTGTCCTGCTAGTATCCTAAATTATCGCAGGCTCATATGATAATGCAGTTCTGCAGTCTGGATGCCACCCAGATCCCACACCAAGCACCCACCTTAAAACTTAACAACCATTGAGACTGTTTCTATGAAAAATGTGTTCCCAGATGCAAATAGCATTCTTTCCCGGAGTTTCTGAACAGCCTGTGCAGTAGCTAGCTATCTCTGCCACACTGTGATGCATTTGTTTTGCATTGGAAATCTGTTTTATACCCCTTCTAGTATGAATCTCCAGCTTTTGGAAAATGACTTCTAATAATAAATTGACACCAAAAATGAACATGAAGTTTTCTTTTTTTTTTTAAGGCAGTTGGGAGGTGGAAAATACGAACAAGCTGCATTGTTTCAGAAATGTTTTGAACATCCTGCTTAAGGGAAGTTCACGTTTTCAAGGGAAAAGAACTCATCTGATATGAATTATTCCCTCCGTGGCACTTAATAAAGATTTGTGTTGCTTGGGACAGGAAGTCAGGTTCACATGGTACTGGCTTTAATGATAATAAAATGCATGGAAATGAAAGCACATATTGTCACAAGTGTTGTACATTAAAAGCAAAGTTACAATACTGAAGTCTGTTCTAAGGTGAGGTGCTATGCTTTGTGGACATTTTGAGCAAATCTGGGAAACTTAGACAAATAGTTGAATGGTCTCAAGCATCCCCATTAGATTCAAATGTTGCAAATACATTCTGTAGATTTATTCCCCAACCCTGACCTTACGTGTCATAAATTCCAAAATGTTGGTGTCAAGCTGTGACAGTGTACCCATTTATTAATATTTGAAGTCCTATCTATTAGCTCCACAAACATAATTACCCATTTGCTCCTTTGTAGACATTCAATACTAACAGCACCAACCATGGTGTTCAGTCATCTCTCCAAAACCATCCATGCATTGCCTCAGGGAGCCTTACATAAAACAGCTTCTGTGGGAGAAGGGGGAGGAGAAAATAGCAAATTGAAGGATCCGCTGGTCATGGATACAGGTCTCTCCACAGAAGCTTCCAAATGTGTCTTTGTTTATGTTCTGAGCTCAAGGTTGTTGTAGGGTACAAAATTAAGGAGAAAGGAATTTGTTGCCTTAATGAAAGAAACTTTAATTAAGATGTGAATGAAAGAGAAAGTGAAAAACAGAGTTTAAAAACCCTATCTTGCTGCTTAGTGTATTCTAAACCAAATATTTACACATTCATATGTTTAACCATCATCTTTTTTAAAAGTCTGGGTTTAGTCCTAAATATGTAGATTCTGACGAATCTATACAAGATTTAAAACAAGAAGCAACAGCTATGAAATATATAATTATAACCTCAAACTATTCCACATTAAGTATTCATTAAAATTCATGCAGTGTTTCTTGTTTGGTGTTATTAAAAACTTTACTTTTGCACTTGGATATAGTAGCATACTACATATAGTAGCAATGGCTCAGAGTAAGGTTACTAGGATCCAGACCAGTCCCTGCACTTCCCAGCAATGCAGAATATGTAAATAAGTTGGCATCTGTAGCTTTTGTTCCTTTTCATAATCTACTTCAAGAGAAGTAGATTATGTGGAAATCTTCAGTGCAATAATTGTGTAAAAGAAAAACTTACTACAGAATCCATCTATAATATAGTTTGTCTTCCCTGACCTATTCTTCATTAAATGCTTCCATATACATTTTATAATAAGACAGGCCAAATTGAGAATTATTCAGCAAGCACATCAGTTTATGGTGAGAGCGCAGTATACAGGCTACTGGGTATGAAAGAGTTAAGTGGAACATTGCTTGGATTCCTAAGAAAAGGGGGAGGGAGAAGGAAAGCAGGATTTAATTGACTCACAGGAGCAATACTTAATGGTATTTCTTCTAGGTCCCAGCCAGTCCGGAAGTGGCTCTCATGAAGTTTGTTGTACTCTGTTTTTTTTTTTTTTTTTTACACTGTGGCACAGTGAGAAAGCAGGGATGCTAGAAAGATAGTAGAGCTTTCTGTGATCCTACCGGAAAGTGCTACCCAGTTTTAAGGAAGCAAAACTTCCATACCAGCATAGTACTAATAGAACCTGGGTTGTGTTCATCCTTGAAGAGGCAAAGAGTAAGACAGTGACAGAATCACAACAGACTGATGCTTATTCCTTTCCAGTTCACAGTTGGAGTATACAAATACTCTGAGAATTGTATGAAAGTATGTTCACTCTCTCCCTCTTAATCTCTATGTGTCTCCCTCTCCTTCTTCCTCTCCCTCTTCCTCTCTCTTCTCTCCCTCTCCCTCTCCCTCTTCCTCTCCCCTACTCTCTCCCTCCCTCCCTCTCTCTTTCATACACACACACACACACACACACACACACACACAGAATCTTCATGCACCTGTTGCACAACATAAGGAAAGAAACGTAGGCTCCATCAGAACCCAGAGAGTCCCCATTCAGTCTGTTGTCACCATATGTTTAATGCAGAAAACTGAGTAAATATATATCAGAACTTTATTGCAGAACATTGCAAATCTGTCACACACACTTATGTTTGTCAAATCTGTAGCACATACACAAACAAAAAAAATCCCTATTATTCCTTGGCCACTATTTATTTCTCTTTTAGCTAAAAGAAGTCATGGCTTTTATATATTTTTCTGCTTTAGACTTTTGACTCTCTGCTATTTCTTATATACTCAATAAATATTTGCTGACTGAAAGAATAAAAAAGTATTGTTAATTCTAAAGTAGAGCATCATGATTATAAATATATGAATCCAATGAAATTACAATACAGTAATTTATATGCATGGAGAACAGATCAGAATAATGAGTAGGTACAATTACTCTATATTACAAATTAAATTATGTGTTTCCTTTTTATGGTTTTCTGTAGTTATTAGTTAAAAAAATTTACATTTGTAAGATTACATGTTCATATGAACATGTAACGTTTCTCTTATCTATTAGTCAAGATGTTAGTAACTAGAGAGTGTTTCTCAACCTTTGGTTCATGACTCTCACAGGGGTCACATATTAGATATCCCACATATCAAATATTTACATTATGATTCATAACAATAGCAGTTGTAAAATAGAAATGAAGTGATTTTATGGTTGAGGATGACCACTAAATAAGAAACTATATTAAGAGAATCACAGCATCAGTATGGTTCAGAGACACTTATCTAGAATATTCCTTAAAGCAAGCTGTAAGGAATGCGGCCTCAACCCAGGTCCACTTTCTCATGACTCACCCAGGCCTAAGGAGACAAGGCATATTTTGCAAGTTAGTATGGCACCCTGTTGAGAGTTACTTATGTGAAAGATAAACACATTGGTTGTATGTGTATAGTTCTCTATACTATAATATAAATAACCACATTCTTATCTTTTAGACACTAAAATACACTTACTAATTCCACTAAGTTGACCTCATGCTAAGTGGTAACAATTTGCATGCCATGATTCTTCTCTTCAAAACAATGATATTTCCTTTCTTGCAATTCATTAAAAGCAATTCAGCCAAAGCATCCTTATCTGTCTCCTATGAAATAACCGAATACCACAATTTTAGCTTCATTAACATGAAGAGTTTTCTGTCATTCTTTTAAGATGAAATGTTTTCTCTCCTCCTTTCCCTCCACTCATGACCTTCTGAAGACCCTTGATGGTCTAGCCAGTGACTTTCTTTTACAGAAACAGTTTTTCCTCCTATCACATCATGCTTGTTTAACCACTACATGGCTCTCCTCAGGGTAACTTTCAGTGGACATTACAGACAGTAGAAGGAGACCCACTAATTTGCAGTGACTACAAGTCATAAATAGTTAAATATATACAAAAAACAGTTAAACATACAGAGGAGTTTTATTAGCAGTTGCCCAGTGTTCATTTTTATAACAAAACGGTTAGAATATAGTCTCTAACACTGAACCCATTTTAATTATTAAAGTATGTGCTACAATACCAAGAGTGGTCCTGGTGTAAATTGTGGATTGTGAGTGATGTCACTATCACTCTAGGCTCATAGGTTATAACAAATCCAATATCTATCTGCTGGGGGCTTCTTATTCTGGGAGTGGGCTATATGTGTGTGTGGGTGTAGAAAAACTCTGTACTTTCCACTCATTTATCCTGTCAGCCCCAAACTTCTGTTAAAAAGATATTAAGAATAAAGACCTGAGTTTGTTCCTTAAACACATGGAATTGTAGCATTTACTTACAATTCCAACACAGACAAAACAGGACAAGAAGGTGAAGTCCAAGGCCATAGAGAGCCCCTGCCTCAAAAACCAGTGTGAACAGTGCTTGTAGAACAACAACTGATATTGTTTTCTTGCCTCCACATGCACATGTTCACACACACATGAACATGCATAAATGTGTGCATGTGTATATAAACAGACAACATATTTTCACAGGGCATAAATTATGCCATTGTTCAAAACAGTTTATATGTTTTGTGAATATTACTATATGCAATTATGACAACATTGAATTAGGAATGTCAATTGCTGTTTACTTACAGTGTTATATTCCAATAGATCCATCATGAGGTAGAAATATCATTTCAGAAAAGCATGTATCATCGCTAACCTAGCAAATATCACAGGTCAGTGCCAAAAGAGTGCTATATATTATTCATTGATTACTTTTCTGATCACATGAGTGACTGACAGCTTTATATTCCTTCTGTTGACAAGTCTAGCAAAAGAGGATCAGTATTATTACCTAATAGAGAAACAAATACCTAAATTCAAGGTATGCTTTCTACTGAACAGGTATAGCTTATATTGCCATAAGGCGGAAAAGTTACAGGTAGGTAAATCAGAAACCAATTATATTACTCTCTTTTAACTGATGAGGAGACTTCAGCAAAGAGATCACCTGACTCTAAATATTTAATTATGCCCCAGTCGAGCTGAATCGAGTCCCTCAAGAATGGTTCTTAAAACCATAAGCTATATATGTTTCTTAGAAGTATTAAAAACTCTATGTAAAACATTGCATAGATAATATATATTAAAATCTGTGTGTGTTCAGTGCAGAGACAGTTGAAAGGAACCCAGTTCATTTCAGAAAAGAATAATGTAAGAAGTCATCTCAGCTGTTCATTTGCATCAGGGTCACCAAACAGCACTGGCGATTTGGGTATCTGCTTAGTTCTGAAGGAGCTCACATGTTCATGTCATTCATTTGATGGTTTATTTTCCTGGTAATATAGCACGTTCATTAATGTGTCATTTTTATTTTCCTTTTTTTAAATTTATTTTTTACTGTATATTTTATTGACATTTCAGGTGCCATCACCTTTCCCCATTTCCCCTCCCTAGAAAACCCCTATCCCATGCCCCCTTCTCCTTTTTGCTTTTATGCAATTATTTTTAATGTTAATCAAAGGCTTTATAGGTTTGGTAATGCTCAATATCAATCAGAAGTGTAACCTAATACCCAACCTACATATATCAACTATCTTTGACTGGCGGAGACATGTGAACATCTGCCTACATGTCCCGCCCCCCCCCACCTTCTCTCTCTCATCACCTAGCTCCTCCTCTCCTTCTCCTCTTCCTTTCCTTACTCCTCTCACCTTAGCTCCTCCTACATATCACCCTTCCTATTAAAATAAAACTTTTCTCTCAAAATACAATTAAAGCATAACTATATCAATTTGTACCAGGGAGGTGCAAGATAGACCTAATACCTAGTCCATCATTTTGTTGACTAACCAGAACCTCTGTCATCTCTCCTAACTAAAAGACTTAGTTCTGAACCTGGCTTTTTTCTTGGCTTTAGAATGAATGTTAGCTGAAAACCATCCTCTCAAGTATTTTCTCTCAAAGTAAATAGCCAGGATTAGCTATGAGACTATAAGTTTTCAACCCAATCAGAAATCCAGAATGACTGAGTTAACTAAAATTATGGGAAGCACAAAGCATAGCTTCTAAAACAGCCAATTTACAGAGACATTGATGAATAGAGAAATTGCTGAATTGTGTTTCTATAGGTTATGTACCCACTTTGAAAAAGGTTTTCCTTTTTTGTATCAAGAAAGAAAGAAATTTGGTAACACCAGAGTCCTCCACTGCTTGACCCATAGATCTCAAGTTCCTGAGAAAACTATGAATGGTTTGCTAGTTTCTGAAGAGCATTCTCACCCCCTCTGACTTTGTGCCTTGGACCCACATCAATCATTCCAGCTGTCTGCATTTTTTTTTTATGTTTTATCTCACATCATTTAATTTGAATAAAATTTGTCACCCTACCTGTATGTCACCTGGCCCCTGTGTCATGGAAATCTAAAAGGGGTTAGGTTTGAGTCAATAACAGTAAGATAATGGGTCAATGGAACATTTTGTCTTGTTTTCTGTTTTCTTCTCATTTTTCTTATGAAGAGATCCTTTGAATTTTAGATTGAGTCTTAATCTGGTCAGAGCCTTTCTCCCAGGAGCCTGTGTAATCCAAGTCACGTGATCTGCATGATAGCAGCTCCAAGTGCCTCCGAGAAACAACCCAACACATTTGATATTTTGCTTCCTCCCACCTCTTTGCGAAAACACAAACACACACAAGAAAAAAGCTAACTGACTTTTTTAACGTCATTCAGTTAGACAAAGAAGCAGGCAGGCAATGATGCAGACGCACTGGAACCAGCCAGAATGACAAGGGTAAACTCTCTCCACCCCCTTGAGTATTGACAGACCCTCAACAGAAATTCCAAATACACACAATACTGATGGAATAAATGAAATATGAATGAAACTAAATTCCCTTGGCTGGTTGGATGATGTCTCAATTGTTACAAAAGTTTAGTGGTTTTCACACTTGTGGATTTGTTTTCAATGAAGTTAATAAATTTTTAGATTCTTACTATTTTGTAGGCAGATAAAGAGAAGAGAGGAAAGATAACTATTTTAGTTTTCTTCTTTAGGCTCAGTTGAAGTTTCCAGAAATTCATAGCTAATAAACTATAAAATGATCCCAGTTCTTAGACCAACTCATGACTGCCAGACAAAGGTCAAATATTTCCAGAATTAAAACTAACAATATCAAAACAAGTTAATTCTCATTTGAAATAAATATGCTTACCCCCAGGCATCATTATACACTTTTAAATATTTTTAGTTAGAGATGTGTTGCTAAATATAATTTAAAGAGTTTTTTAAGTAAACAAAATATTTCTAAGGTTATTATTATGGAATTCTAAGTTGTGACTATGGTAGAACTTTGCTAGGACTGAAAGGTTCCTATAAGCATGTAGAATCTTCTTTTATTATACTTAACAATATTTTGTTTTAGTCAATTTGGTCAAGTATGACAAACCTCAATGGTCTGGGCAGCTTAAGCAATAGATATTTGTTTCCCACAATTCTAGAAAAAGAAAAGGCTAGAATCAAAATGTCCTGGTAGACTTGATCGTTAGTGAAGGATGTCTTCATGGCTTGTGAGTAGCTGTTTCTCATTACTTATTCAAATAGTCTTGGTAAGTAAGCATGTAAACAGAAAATGTTGATGAATCTTCTTTTTTATAGAAAGGCTCTAATTGTATCACAAGGTACCTGTCCTTATGACTTCATTACTAAATGTTTCTCAAAGGTCCCAGCACCTTTGAAACATATTAGAAACTAGGGTGTGTGAATTTGGGGAAAAAAAGACTTAGATCTATAAAACCAAATCCATTTACTTATGATTTACCTAGTTCTGCAGTATGATACAGAACTAAACTGAGAGGAAGAAATGGAACTATTATTTTAGACCTTCAATTGAGCATCAAAGGACCTAGAAAAGGACTCCCAACATAGAAGAGAGTCAGTGACTCAATAGTAATTTATGGTGCTTAAGGGTCATACATAATCTCACTAAGAAAGAAGTAGGAAAAACAAACAGATAGGGTCTACAGAAAACAGGAAAGGGGGCTTACAGAAAATGAACAGGAAATCTGAGAGGGAATGGAGACAGGGAAAAGAAAGGAGACGTAGACATATGGAAAAGGCCCGAGAAATTAGACATTTACTTTCTGAACAATTTAAAAAAATATATTAACTGGAGATGAGAGAGACGGCTCAGTGTCTATGAGTACAGGCTGCTCTTCTCTAGGACCTGAGTTAGGTTCCCAGCACCCATTTCTGGCAGCTCATAACTGTTGTAACTCCAGCTCCAGGATCTTCCTACTGGAACATGGGCTCTCAGAGGGACAGGGCCCCACAAAAATACATACATGTACACAGAAATAAAACAAAAATAAATTAAATACAGAGGTTAGAAATCATTGTAACTGATTTTAATGTGAGTAAACTTCCTTGATTATACAGTACAGGCTAAAGACTCCTGCTCCCTGATGATTTCAATGTCTTCTCCTTGAAAGCAACAGTGTCTGTCCTCCTCATGCTTCAAGTTCCTGTTCTTATTGGATATGGTTAAAGTAATCAGAATCAATTTTATTGTCTTTGCATTTTTATCACCTCGAATCTTATATGCTAGGTGCTTTGGACTGTGGTTTATCATCTATAACCTTTCTTATGAAATATGGATAATAACTAACACATCGTCATATATAAACACATTATCAAAATTTTTAAAGAAGCAACAAAGGGCTAGAGAAATGGGGCTCGGGAGTTAATGTTTCTCTTCCAGAGGGCCCTAAGTCAGATCCCAGTATGTGTGTCATGTAGTTCAAAACCACCTGGGATTCTAGCTCCAGAGGATATGACACCTCTGGCCTCCACACATAAAGAGATGGAGAATGACTCAGTAGTTAAGAGTACTTGCTCTTAAAGAGGATTCATGTTGATTTCTAGCACCTACATGGTGGCCTAAAGCTCCACAACTCCAGTTCCAGAATGTCCAATGTTCTCTTCTAACTTCTGCAGGCATCAGGCACAGGTGTGGCGCACAGACATACATGTGTGTAAAACATTGGTACACATAAAATAAAGCAAAATAAACTATAATATAAAGAAGAACCCCCCAAAAATGTCTTGTGTAATTTAGGTGGTAGCATATTTGTACTAGTATGTTGGGGCATTGTTTAAATACTACATAAAACAGATTTAGTGAACATGTTCACATTCCATGTGTGTGTGTGTTTATATGTGTGTTTATCTACATTATTGATTTAAAAAATCAAGACAGCTAAAAATACCCTAACTTGGTGAGAGACATGAAGCTAAATTGTTAGCTTCTACTATAGAAAGAATATAAATTCCAGTAGGGAAGGATTTTTCGTAGCCCTTGGGAGTTGGGGAGTGGTAATTAGGTCTAATGGAATCAGTTGAGAGGAGAAACATTAGGCCAATAAGGAAAAACCTTCCGCCAAATGAAAACTATTCAATAATGAAATGACCTCCCAGGAGAAAGGTACGAAGCCATGTGGAACTTAGCTGGACACGAGAGGACATCTCATTGTCTCAGAATTTATGATCCTTGATGTCCCACATGTGTATGTGTACTACTATTTTATTTTATTTAAGGAAACATTCAAATCTCTTCAAGACTGTGAATATAGAAAGACTATATTCTATATATAAAAGATTATAAGTATATAGCTTAATTTCTCTAGATATAGTGCATGTATATTCATGAGTAGAAAGAGTTGATATATAGATATATACATATATTATCATACATAATAGATGATAGATAGATAATAGATACATATACACAATAATGCATAATAGAAGATAAATGAAAAGGTAGGTAGGTAGATAGGTAGATAGATAGATAGATAGATAGATAGATAGATAGATAGATAGATAGATAGATAGATGATAGAGATAGATAGATAGATAGATAGATAGATAGATAGATAGATAGATAGATAGATAGATAGATGATAGATAGATAGATAGATGATAGAGAAAATAGGGAGTAAGAGAAAGAGAACTATAGAGAACATGGGTATTTAAAGTTCTCTATGTTTGTTTTTTAACTTTCATTGGCAAATGAAAACACTAAAAACTGTGGCTGATGGATGTTACAGAAATATGCTAAGAGAGCAAAGCTCTAAATTGTCCATTTTATACTACATACACTGTCAGAAGCAGCCAAATTGTATTTCTTTTCAGTTAATACTTGTTGGCTTTGAAAACAAGCCCATCCATTCGTCTAAAACTCCAGAAGCAAACTAAAGAGAGTTCAGGTGACAAATTAAAAATGTTCGAACTCTCAAGTGAGAGCTGAAGTTTCAGTAACGCGACTTTTTCTTCAGAACAGGACACTTTCCATAAGCCTGTGCCCCATGGAGTGACAGTCCCATCCCACATGGATTACTTTATCAGTATCAGTGCTGCTGAATGTATCAACAGCAGCCTGACTCGTGAACACCACATTTGTCTAATAGACCACAGCTGATAGCAAGCTCAAGCATGGTTGACGACAGCAATCACCACAGGGTTTGCCAAAGCAATACTGGTTTTCTTTTCCTTTCCTTTTCCAATTTAGGGAAAGGAAATTATTAAGGTGAGACAGATATAAGAACAGTGTTTAGGTGGCTGCTTTAAACCCATGCCTGCTTGATAGAATGTCACATTTTCATGTCTTCACACAAAAAAACGAAACCACAGAGGAAAGCACCCCATAGAGTGAATGCTGTACCAAATGACCAATCAAATTCACCATGATTCGCAGAGGTAATTCCTAAGGACTCCTGAGAGAAATTCCTAACTTTCCTCTCTGCACATGAAAGAATTCAAAGCTGAGGATCAGGATGGCGCCACCAGGGAGTTTATGTAACTACTTTGAAAAAACATCATCAAAACACTCTACATGGCTTAATATCAGACTAAATACATTTTTTGTTATAAAATGTTTAGAATACATATGCATAAAAGAAAGTAAGTCATATAGAATACTACAGTGCCAAAATAAATACCATTACATTTTTGTTTATATTTTTCTCACCTGATATATTCTCAAAACAAAAATTTTACAAACAAATATAGGACATATAAGTGATATATTTGATAATAATATAATACAAGATAGGTATTATATGCCATATAATATAATAATAATATATATCACCTTGCTATTTTGTATGCCAATTTCAATATTTACTATACTGTCCACATCATATGTTAAAAAAAATGTTTTGCTTTGTTTTTCCAAAGTCCAAAGAGGAATTTTATTGAGTCGGGTTGTAGCAGTTAAGAGCACTGGCTGCTCTTCCAGAGGTTCTGAGTTCAATTCCCAGCATCCATATGGTGGCTCAGAACCATCTGTAATGGGATCTGATTTCCTTTTCTGGTGTTCATGAAGACAGAGCGTACACACACACACACACACACACACACACACACACACAAAATAAATTATTTAAAAACAGTTTTATTTTGTTATTTTTCTGTACCGTGGTGGTTCTCACTAATGCTGCACTGCATTCCCTGCTCTCCATTCCTTTCAACTTTTTTCTATTGTTCTTGATCAACGTTTGTGATTATTCTGTGTTCTGTGATTTTTTTTCTCACCTTTTCTTTCATGCACTCCATGAATATTTCCTTGGAGTGATGTGGTTGAATCATATCACAACAGGAATGGAACTCGTAAGATTTTCTGATATAATTTAAAAATCCTTAAAATGTTTGTAATAACTTTCCTTTATACCAGTAAGTGAATTTCTTATGGCTTTAGACAGAGTGATTCTTTGTATGTCTTTGCTTTCTCCACCCATGAGTCTATAAATTCTGTTCTATAGTTGTTTTCATTAGTCAAAGCCATCCTGCCTTACTGATTTGATGTGTTACTTCCCACTCATTAAGACACTGTTTGCTGATTACCTCAATAAAATGATCATAACTAGTTTCTTGCATATCTCTAAAAGACCCTAGGGTAAGATTTACTTCTTCCTCCCTAAGAGGGAGAAGTATCTTGTATGGTTTTTCTCTTTTGAATTAAAAAAGAAAAACTTTAAAGATTAATTTCCACTCAAAACCTTAATCCATGAGCAGGTATAGGAGTTGACAAATTATAGTAAGACCCAAATCCACAGCACTCACAGGACAGTGGAAGGCCATGCTGCAGGAGAAGCCTACTCTTCCCTATCTAAGGGACTTCTATCCCTTTCCTAGCCTCTAGCTGCATTTGATTTAAAGAGAGAGCTTTCAAAATGATGTCTCTAGACCAACACCATTTCCAATATTTTATTAAAGATGAACTTCTCTATTCTCTAGACACTGAATAGCAGCTTAAGCTATAGGAAGCCCCCCCCATGGTACTCACAGACCAAGAGCATGAGAACACCTGAGATGAAAGACCTTTGTCAAGAAAATATCAAAGTAGAAGTCAATAAAATATTACAGATATGATATTGTTCTAGAACCATCCTTGGCTGGATTCCTCAATATAGACATTTCTCCATTTACCTTGCTGTCATTTACTGTTTATTATGCAATTTTAACATATCTGAAATATAAATGTTAAATACGTTCAACACTTTCCTCAAAGGCAACAAACACACATACATACACACACACACACACCATAAACACACTTTAACTAAAACCAGGCCAGGCCATTAGTTTCTCATTTATCATTTTTTTAAATCTATGTGACAAACTAACCAATGTCAAGTATTCTGTTTCTTAAAATAGAAGCTTTTGATAAATTTTTAAAGACCTCCATAGTAATGTGCAAGCTCTCTTATAAAGATAATATTACAAGTATTTCTTAATTGAATTAGAAATCCTGAGGAGTAGACATGGAGTCATAGATCATGAAGAAGCCCAATAAAGCAGTGGCTGATGTGAAAGGGGGGTAATAAGAAGGCAGAGCCTAACAAGATAGCAATTACAATAAAGGATCGCCATGGAGAACTGAAAAGCTTATCTCTGGGTGATGAGAAGGTCCACATGAGCTATAGGAGACAAACATCACACGTCAGGATTTTAGAAGGATGGGTACAAGTATTGAAAGAAGAAAGGAGGCTGATCTTGTATAGTCAAACCTCAAAAGAAAAGATTAGCCTCAATTGCCTCTGTACAAGGATCAAGATGAAATAACTGATTGTTCTAACTACACTCATTGGCAGACTTTACTCTCTGAATCTAAGGCTCTCTCCATGGGAAGTGGAGATACCCTTAGTTTCCACCTTCTCTTCAGGCTCTGATTAGGGTAACATGCTTCTCCTTCCCCAAGTTCCCTTCCCCATCCTGACTACATGCTTTCCAGACCTCTCTCGCTCAACCTCTAACCCATACTCTTTCTCTTCAACTTCTAGATTAACCCTCATCATTCTTCTGACAGAGATCACTTGTCGGTTCTGTCCCAGAGCTCTCTCTGATTCCTTGGAGCGGTTCAAGTCCCCCTGTCAGAGTTTCTCGTTGTTCCTGTCTTCACATCATTGGCTGCACAAACATTATTATTTTCATTTCCATGACAGCAGTGAGGTTACTCTACTTGGTTATAGGGTCCTAGGGAACTGCCAAGCACAGGATAGGAAGTTACAAAAATATTTAAAAATTTGGGCTGGAGAATCAACTCAGCAAGCAGTTGAGAGTGATTGTGGCTCTTGCAGAGGACCAAGGTTGAATTCCCAGAACCCTCATGGTAATTTACAACCCTGTGTAACTCACATTCTAAGGAATTTGACATCTTCTTCTAACTAATGCATGTACCTGGTACACATGTGATAAACATACATTCAGCAAGCATATTCATACACATAAAAATAAATTTTTTAAATCTAATGTAAATATTTTCTGAATGTATACACAACTTCTAACTACCATGAATAAGCAAGGCAACACACATGTGTACCTGTGCACTGGTCCTGTATACACAGAGTTCACAAACACAATGGCAACAAAAATTACTTAATTTATTACTTTCACTCCAGTTCCATGTTTTTGAATGAGGAAAAAACAAATCCCCATTCCTGTGTTGGAGCAGAGTTGAGACCCATCAGAGTCTACTAAACTGATTATAGCTAGAGATAGTAAGTATCCTCTTGGCCATTTGCTTTTGTGAGATGTAAGTTATGACAGTAAAAAGAGACTCCGCTGGCTCCACAGTTACTCCCCATTCTCCTTTTTCCAATATGAGGTTATCATAAAAGTCAGGATATTACAACTTTCTGGTAATTGTCAGCATTCAGATGGTATGTAGCTTCTGTTTGTTTGCTTAACACCTTCCATATGTGCTGAACTGTGTGTCCACTAAATCCACATGCTGAGACTTCCATTGCCTCTGAAAATGGCTGTATTCTGTGACTGGGTATTTATGTAAATAATTAAAGTTATGGTAAGTTCATGCTATTAGGGTGCATACTAATTCAATTTAACTGATTTTACAAGAAGACATTTGGGTTGAAGAAGTACACACAGAAGAAAATAAATCTATGAGAGATGAAACCTCAAAAGAAACCACCTCTGGTCACATCTTAATCTAATCTCTTGAGACTCCATAACTATGATAAAATAAACTTAGCCCATGTTGTTTGGTAATGGCAACCCTAGCAAATAAATGCATCATCTATTTTTAAATGTCTGTATGCAGTCATGTAAACAAAGTCAATTACTTACTATTTCAAAAATTTAATTGTTGGATGATTTAATAAGAAAGGAAGAAATGTTCAGTATGGATAACAAAAAGTAAAGTTAAAAGGACAAGGCATTCAGAAGAGAAAATTGTCATAAAGAAAATGATTATCAGGCTCTGGATGATGGAATATACCTTTTATCCAAGCACTGGGAACACAGAGACAGATCACTATTAATTTAGGGCCAGTCTGATCTACCTAGTGAGCTCAGGCCAGCCAAGGCTAGATAGTGAGCTCCTGTATCAAAAAAAAAAAAATGATTCTCCACATAAATTGACAGCTTGAATTATCCCATTTAAACCCTACTTATAAGACAGGAGCCAGGCATAACTCCTGATTTTAATCCCAGCTCTTGGAAGGCATAGATAATAAGTCGATCTTTGTGAGTTCTAGGTCAGCTACCTACATATGAGTTCTGTTCCAAACATGGTTATGTGTTTTGTGTGTGTGTGTGTGTATGTGTGTGTGTGTGTGTGTGTGTGTGTGTGTGTGTGTGTGTGTACAGATATATATACAGAAACATATACAGTCTCTTCTTGGGCCATTTTCTTTTCTGTCTACTATTTCTTGCTCCTCATAGGAACAGCTCCTGTTCGTGTAGATTAACTGTCACTAACACTTCAGTGAGTTCTAGCCTCTGTGTCTTTCTAAAAACATGGACTCAAATCACTAGGCAACCACTGGTGTTATAGACTTCCATAGTCTATAACAAGCAAGTATCAGCACAGTTGATTTAAAAAATTTTTTCCTGCCCACCCTTTCTACCAAAGGCTCTGGCTGAACAACTCTGCTACCATCCAGGCCCAGATCCAACGCTCTGAGTCGATCCACAGCAACATCTACCCCATCTATGAACAACCAGAGTGTGTGAAGAAGCTGGTCCTGTAAAACCAGAGCTGCGGGATCACCATGACTCTGAGCAATAGCAGGATATCTGAGAGAAGTCTCAGAGATGGTTCAGTATTGATGGTGTGTCAGAAATCAGAAACCGTGAACCAGACCAATGACTCATTGCAATGAACATTTGCATGTAAGGCTCTTTGGGCATAAAAAAATATACAATGTAACACCCTGAAGCTTCTAATGCCACTACAACAAATGAATATTTGATGGAGAGGAAGGAAAGATGCAAGAACAGAGTAGTGCATATGTGGTAGAGAGAGATGGGACTAGAGATAAATCTGTGACAAGTGTGAAAGAAGGCTGAGATCAATGGAGTAGCATATTGTCGCCCAGTAGGGTTGTCAGGGTGGTGTGCAACAGCCTGGGGCTTTTGTAGACTTAGCCCTCTACCAAGCTGCCTAGCTGCAGGATCATCCTGGCTCTGAGCAATGAATGGATATCTGAGACGAAGAATGGTTTGTTTCCTAGATTGGACTTCCTCAAAAGACCTCCATAGTCTGTACTTTTTCCAGAGGTCATGTTGGAATCAGTAGTCCATACTGTTGCCTTATTCCACAATCAAGTCTGACAGCCATGTAGACATCAGCGATCTGTACCAACACCTGAAGCTATGTTGATGTACCTGGTCTGTGCTGCTGCCAAAGGCCATGTCTGGTTCCATGGTCCCACTGCAGTCAGGGACTTTGTTGATATCCAAACCTGTGGTACCACTGAGTGCCATGTGATTGTTCAGAGACTATGCCACTTCCTGAAGCCATGTTGATGCTTGTGGGCCATGGTGCCACAAAGTCCATAGTCCTGATGCAAATGGGGGCCAAGTTGATGTCTGTGGCCTGTGTCACCATGTAAATCCTCATGGATGTCCATGGTCTCTACTGCTACCTGAAACAGTGTCATTGTCCATGAGCTATGTTATGACACAGGATCATTTTGATGTGGGTGGCCTGTGAAGCTACCTGGAGCCATGATGCTGTCCATAGGCCAGTTTGGTGCCAGGGTCATATTGATGTTCATGGTATGTGTCACTCTCTATGCAAGGTTGATATCCTTGGCCTATGCTGCCATCAAAAGCAATGAGTGTCTGTGACCTGTGCTTCAGCAGAGGTCCATTTTGATGTCTGTGCTGCCATGAAGACCAGAGTTCTTTGTCAGTGTGATGATGCTGGAAATCATGTCTATGTTTGTACTCACACTGTTGCTATTGCAGAAGCCATGTAGGTGCCCAGGATCCACACTCCTGCTGAATGTGAAGGAGGAGAAAACAACTTTTCTGAGTATAGATGTCTTCAGATGCTCAGTTGAGGAAAAAAAGCACATACCCCTATCCCCACAATATGTCGACCTAAAAAAAGTAATAACCTAAATAAGAAACTTTCAAAAAACTGCTTTAAAATTGTGGTAAGGATGCTTTATTGTAGGTCTGCACAACTGGTAGCTTCAGTACAGATGAAGAAGAAAGACATTTTTTTAGGGGGCTGACCACTAGGAATTTGACCATGCTCCAGTGAGTCTATGGACAACACAAATAGGACTTGCCTTTTACTTTTGTTTTTTTTTTTCTCTTATTCTTTTGTTTTTCTTTCTTCTTTTTGCTTGGTGGGGGAGGAGGAGGAAAATGAACATAAGATGAGTCAGAAGTGAGAGTAATCAGGGTACATGATGTAAAATTCCCAAATAATCAATAAAAATACTAAAGATGCAAGAGTTTATTTACTTAATAAAAATTGTTGCCAGAGAAGTAACAAGCTATCGAGATTTGGTAAAATAGATAGAAGCATAAAAAATGAAATGAAATAAAGTAAAAATGTAGATTATAAAGTGACAGTATAAAAACAACCTATAGAAGTCATTGAAAAATGAGTCTAAAATGGAAACTGGAGGCAGGGGAACTAAAAATAGAAACATCATCACCATCACTGACTCATGGCAAGGACCATACAAGATTCCCAAGGTCAATGTCAAGATCTGAAGCTTAATATAAAATGTTTTTATATAAAAGAATCAATATTTGCAATGCATCATGGTTTTCAAATAGCATCATAATGTTCTCTGCTGGACCAGATCTTCCTTTTATACACCCATCACACGTCAGTTTTATATTAATTATCTGGCAAAAAGAACAGCTTAGCATGCTAGATATGGTGCATGTTATGCATCTGGAAGAAAGAGACAGAGGTCTTTAAAAATCTTAAAATTAGTGACAAAACAATGTAAGAGGACACTAGTAGGGACAGAGGAGCTCTGTCTTCATTAGGGAATCACTAGGTTTAGCATCACCTGACAGTTGTTCCTAGAAGAAAACAAATAGAGGTAGTAACCAGAACTGCAGACACAGAGTAAGTAGCTGACACTTGGTGACACGTTTGCTAAATTATAACCTGAAAGCATGTCTTTACCTCAGCAATGGTTTTTTTTCCAGTACAAAGTTACATCTAAATTACTGCAGTTGAACATTAATTTAGCATACTTAGTGAGAGACATGTGCTGTCAGAAGAAAAACTCACTTCACCAGTAGCTTCATATGAAGAGAGAACTTTTTCTTTTCTTTTCTTTTCTTTTCTTTTCCTTTCTTTTCTTTTCTTTTAACATTTTAAAGAGATTGAACTGTTGCTTCTCTTGGAAATTATCCTATAAAACATGTCCAGTTGTGCACATCAATGTGAGTCTATAATTCAGGAAAGCATGGCTACCCTTGACCATTAAAAAGCAGAGATTCTGTAGAATGCAAATAAGCAGTCATGTAAGTATCTTCACGGTAACTCCTCTAACACTTCAAATAGAATAAAAGTCTATTGATTAACACTTAATTAAACATATAAAGTAACCAGTGTGATTTCACACTTAAAAGAAGAATTATGACAACTTAATTTAATGCCAAAATAAGAACTTTATTTTTTAATAGAATAGTTAGGAAGTTTTAGGGAGGACATAACTGCTAATAAAAATTGGGATGTTTATCATATTGATAGATCATAATAAATTTTTACAACACTCTGCCACCATGTGAAATATTAAAATAAATTTGCATGGAATATATAAAAGCCTGTTTCAGTTCTCAGAAGAGGAAAATCGATTGTTTAAACCATGAAAATTGAAACCATATTTTAGGTTTCCCATCATTAAAGCTTCTAATGTCCAGCAGTATATGTTTCACGGTATGTATTTAAATGTATTCTTTATGAGGAAGTTCTAAGTACATTCAGTGTTCCAAATATTTACCTTAACATGTGTAGATTACAAGGTTTAAAGTTAAAACCTAAAAAGTGAAACTATCACTGTACAAACATTTACTGTTATACATTGAGTTATATTGACCACAATCCTTTGATTCACAGGTCAGCGTTTTTGTTATAAAGAAATATGGTAAGTGAACTTCCCTTGCTAATGAAAGTGATACTGCCAAGAAACAATGGCATGTGATGCTTACTATCATGATGGCATACTGAGAACTCCCCCTGGGACTCTAGGCAGCTAAGTTTTAATTATATTCCCCCCCTTTACTGAAAATAAATTCTTTTTGTATACAATGTATTCAGTTTACAGTTTCCCTTTGTTGGATCTAAGTGGCAAAATTCAAAGAACCACATAGTGAGACAGGTCTCACATGGTAGGGGCACAAAGGCCCTGGGTAGAGGAAGGGAAGAAGGGAAGCAGGGAGAAGCATGGTCTTTCATAGCAGGTGAGGCACATGAACAGCAGGATGTATAATACAAGGCAACAATGGGAATGTGTCACCTCTGGACACTAGTGATGATGTATTCTGTTGTTGCTGGGTCCCTCAGGCTGACCATGGAGGTACCTGATGGCTCTGCTCTCACCAGTTCCCTAAGGCTGGCTATGGAAGTGCCTGATTGCTAACATTCCTCTATTTTGTTCATTATAAAGAGAAAGGGCAAAAAGGTGGGGTTAGGTGCCTCAGCTCTCAAACTGCTTACTCCTCCCCTGGGGTATTGTCTTTTTGGAAGTGTGATTGATCCTCCCTGAGCATACTTGATAGTCATTGGTACAGACTCTCTGTGACCAGCTGTTGGTAATCCTGCAAGAGGAACTGATTAGTCTTTTCATTAGATTTTATTTTGATTTGTCGTTGGAGAAATGTGGAGTAGAGGCTGAGGAAGCGGGATGCAAATAAAAGCAGAAACATGAGAAAAGAGGGGTTAGGAGGGGCAGGATCCACTTCCATATGACGTTTTCAAAGACCCAGGGATCAGAGGCATTGAGTTGTTCCTTACACTTTTGAAGGTCTGTCTGGAGTTGTTGGATTTTGTTTTTTACTGTACCCAACTGGTCAACATAGAAGCAGCATTACTTTTAGAGGAAGAGGCAAAGACTACCTTCTTCAGCTGTAATAAGCTCTAGTCCCCACTGGTTTTGAAGTATCACCACCGCCAAAGGAGTCTGTGCTTGCAGAGTGAGTATGGTTTGGCCACCTGTTGGAGATCCTGAATTAACTGGGAAGAGAATTGATGGTACAAGGTTAGAGATGTAGCCAGTCCTGCTGTCCCTGTGTCAACACATGCTGTTATTCCTGCAGTAGCCAGGAGAAGCAAGATTTGAATTGCCCTTTTGTTATACCAGGTCACTTCTGAATTTGGAGCTCCTCCCCATATACCACCTCTAATTTAAAGAAGAGAAACACCAGTATGTAAACTCCTGACCAACTGACATGTAGACAATGATATACCTGAGTACCATAAAGAATCAGGCTGTTATGGGCTGTAGGGTACTGTGGCATAGATAAGACATCAAGAGTTATGGTTTCATTGCAATCTTAGCAATTTAATGTTCCTATAGAACATGTCCTGGATGCCTTAAAACTGTCTGCTATGCCAAAGAGAGTGATACAGAAAAGTATTGGGTCATGGCAACACCAGGATCAGGGCACTTGGTAAAAAGTGAGATAAAGCTATTTCACAGGGTCACTGGAGAAGCTGTAAGTGGCAGTTGTGATTTGGTTCTGGAGAGTACACATAGCCATCAATCTCCAAAGTGGCCAGGTTGGATGACATTAAAGAGATGATAGGCTAAGGTCAGAGTCTAGAGCAAAAGGCAAAATGACAGGTTTGTATTATTTAGGAGAGAGGATGTCAAAAAAGCAATGACCTTGGAGGAATGCTGAATTACTTCCCCCATTCTCCTAACTCCAGAGGTTGGATAATTGAGGCATATTTTCTCTGGGTATGAATCTTGTAGGTTGGGAGCCCAGATTCGTTGGTGCAGTAGAGTTTAATAAGAACACCCAATTCCCACCTGGGATTCCATGGATCCTGTATATAGAAAAAGACCTTGTATCATAGATAGAAGATGTGATTGCTTTGTACTTTCAGCAAAAGTAATTGGCAAAACCAGTTTGGGCAGCACCATATCTCTCTGGCCATTCCTTACAGTAATTTTTTTGTCTGGCTGAAAAGGAAACAAACAAAAAGGTCATACTATTTAGAAGGAATGTATATATTCCATCCTATATCTATATAGGATAGAAATTCTGATCAGCTCCTGGAGTCTCTCTGACCTATTCAAAGAGACTGTTTGTCATAAGTGAGGGTTTCTCAAACTTTCAATCTCCATACATAAGGGTTACCCTGGATAGAAACAAATAGGAGGGAGATGAGGAAAAAACATGTCCAATCCAATAGGGTCAAGCATGGCTGCTGGAGTGAAGCTTCATTTTTCTGGAATTGGGACAAAGTGGTTGGTCCCAGTGTCCTCTAAAGCTTAAGGGACTTGGGTCCTGTTGGGGTTGGTATATAGAAAGAGTCGTTATTTGGGGGAAGAGAAATGAAGAGCTTGAGGTGAGACAGGTGAATCCAATGAAGGAGTACTTCAAGCTTAGCAGCTTTGAGGGTTACAAAAATCACCTTGAAGGCTCCCTGCTATTTTGGAGGGAAATGGGAGGTATATTTAGAGTCTATGTAGATATTTAGTGACTGTCCCTGTGCCAATTAGAAGGCATGAGTAAGAGCTATTAGTTCAGCATGTTGATTAGTAGCCTGGGCAGTAAGGGCCTGTGCCTCAACCACCTCAGTATCTAACACTATAGCATAGCCAGCTCTTCAAGATCATTTATATAAAAAATAGCTGCCATCAGTGTACCAAGTATAGATGGCCTGAGGCAATGCACTCTCCTGTATGTGTGAGAGATGAGGCAGTGGTTTCTCTAAGGTTTCGGTGCAGGAATGAGATAAGGAGCAGTCAGCATTTTGTCAGGGAAGAAGATTTGAGATATGGAGAAGTGGGCATGATTGAAAAGTTAAGTGTAGCATCATCTATTAGTGCTACCTGAAGGGAAAGAACCCTGGAGGGAGAAAGAGTTTGTTAAGATCTATCTGGGACAGGCTATGAAAGAAAAAGATAGTGATAGGTGACTTAAAGGTTAGTTTTTAGAATTCATGAATAAGGAGCTCAACATATGCTAAAACACATATCCAGGGTGCCTATCCCTGGAAAGTTAGGTCTAATTTCTTTGACAAGTGTGCAAAGGAGGGTCCTGGTTGGTGATCTATGACCTTATGGGCATATGCTTTTTTTCTGTTACATAGAGGGAGAAGGGATAGATTAGGTCTGGGAGATGTAAGGCTGGGGCCTGAAAGAGGGCCTGTTGGAGCCTTTGAAAGGGCTTAGTAATAGATTTGAGAAGAGGTGCCACAGGAACCTAAGGTTGTTTCATATAAGGGATGGGAAAAGAAGGAAAAGGAAGGTATCCAGGAGCATAAGAAGCCAGCTATTCCTAAGAATGATAGAATCTCTTCTTTAGAAAGAGAGGACAGCTAAAGACTAGATTAGGTGTTTTCTACCTTTATGGGTTGGAGTAATTGTTAGTCCCAATAAGTGATCGGAGTGGTAGACAACTGTAACTTAGAAGTTTAGACTCTGTAGCCTACCTCCAATAGACAAGAAATTCAGAAGAGCAGAGGTGTTATTTTGGCTAATCTGTAGGGATAGTCAACATACTGTATAAGCTTAGATTTAAGGAGAGACAAAGAGAGTAGATCAGAAGTCAGGGGTGGCCAAATAGGTGTGGACACTTCCAGAATTCCTGAGGTAGGACAATCCAGGTGAATTGGGTAGAAAAGTGGGTGTCAGGGTCAACCAAGATAAAATCAAAACTGTGTTGTCACTGGGTGTCTAGGGGGATAGAGAAGAATGCATTCTTGAGATCTGACTGAAAAATGGAAAGTCCCTGAGGGAATAGTGGAAAGAAGTGCATAAGAGTTAGCCATGACAGGGTAGTTAGTTAAGGAGCTGGAGATCTTGAACTGAGCAATAGGTCCCTATTGGTTTCTTAAATGCAAGTATAGGGGTGTTAAAAGGGGAAGAAGTGGGATGATGAAGTTTTTTCCTTAGGAGGTCAGAGATGATAGGCTTAAGTCCTCTGTGGGTCTGGAGAGACAGAGAGGGTACTGATCTTGGGTGATATACTGGGAAGGGTTCTGTAACTGGATAAAAATGGGAATAATGTTTAGCAACAGAGGGGGTTTGAGTGTTTCCCAGACTTGGGGGTCCACCTGAGAGCCTAGCAAAGGAAATGACATGTTAGATCCAGTGAGTTGAGTAGCTAGAAGAAGGAGGAGAGGGGTTGCTGGTGATCTTGAGTTCGGACGAATGGGAATAGCAAAGAAAATAGCTTTCACTTTGGCTAGAAGATCGCTTCCCTATAAGGGAATGGGACACATTGGCATCACCAGAAAGGAATAGGTGAGAGAACACCCTTAAAATGCCACTAGAGGTAGGTTCTGGTGAGGTTGGTAAGGTTGTCCCCCATCCTGACAATAGGGAAACAAGGAGAAATGAGTCCCCAAAACTCCATCAAGACTGAGTAAGTGGTCTCTCTGTTCAGAAGGAAGGAAATGGGGTCTCCCTGATATTGTAGAGACTACCAGAGGCTACCCATTAGAGACTGTAGTAGTCGAACTATGGTATAGGGAGCTCAGACTCCTTGTACGTGTCCAAGACTAGGAAATTGGCTGTAGGGCAATCTGGGAGTGATGTCCCTGTGCCACAGGAGGGCAATCAACAGCCCAATGTCTCTCTCAATGGCACCTTGAACATAGCCCACATGGCTTTCAGGGATTAAGGCAGGCCCAGAACCAGTGACCCTCCTGACCACATCTAAAACAGGGACCTGGTGGTTCCCAAGTCTTAGGAGGCCAGGGAGCCTGGGCAGTCAACAAAGCTGGTTGAACAGCCTTGGTCAGGATTCGATATTTTTGTTTTCGGGCCTTTTCATCTGCCCCATGGTACACCTTAATGGCCAGCACTAAGACTTTTGCCTGTGAAGTTAGGAAGGAGTCCTCTTTCTGGTGCTTAAGCTTTTACCTAATGTCAGGGTAGCTCTGGGAAATAGGTCATCAAGAGCCATTTACCTTCTTGGTTTTCAGAGTCTAGATTGGTATACTGTACCTGTGCAAAAGGTGTTCCCCAAAAGCTGATGTTATTGTAAGGCCCTCTAAAGTTTGAGATGGGTTTTCATGTTTGTCCTGGATGATCTCTTGGGGTTTTTCATAATTTACTGGTTTAAGGGCAGCCAGGAACAGAGATAAGCCAGGAGGCAAGTTGTAAACTGATCTCTAGCTAAAATGCCACCTGGAGTATTATAATTCTATTGGGCATCCTGGTTAGACACCACATCAGACCTGAGCATGTATGCTATATTGGTCTGATGCATTTCATCTGCATATGTTCTATCCAGTTCTGACTCACCTGTGCTCCTCAAGAAGTAGGTTATTAGTAAGAATATATAAATACACATACACATACACACACACACACACACACACACACACACACACACACACATATATATATATATGCATGCTACAAAGGCAACTTCCTCTTGAGAGCCAAACTGAAGCCTACCAGAGAGCCTAAAGATTGATGACACAGACAACCAATTGGGAACTGACATTTGAAAGACACATGTGCTTAGGACCAGTGAGTGAAGGGTATAAAGGGCTCTCCTAGATAATTAATAAACAAGCTTGCTGCAGCATTCTCACCTGCTCTTGGAGTCTGAGCAGTTGATTCTGTGCCACTTCATCTCTAACCCCCAAAGGCAAATACAGTTGGGCAGCAGGTGGTCCAACCAAGATATATATATATATATATATATATATATATATATATAGAGAGAGAGAGAGAGAGAGAGAGAGAGAGAGAGAGAGAGATAGGTAGAGATAGAGTTAGAGATAAAGACAGAGACAGAGATAGAGAGATAGAGATACAGATACAGATAGATACAAATATATAAATATATAAGTATATATGTAGATGTAGATGCAGATAATCAAATATCATATATATATATATATATATATATATAAATCAAAATGATACTATATGATTGGGAAATATACTGAAATTCTTTAATAAATGTGAAGGAGTTAGGGAAAGAATAAGGTGGTGTGGCAGTAGAGCAAGAATGAGTAGTGGGGAAGCTAAAAGCTCTTGTTAGGATGAAAGTAGGTGCTAGTGTGGAGGTGGTTAGAGCATCCTGTAACTGGCAAGGAGGAGAAGGAGGCTAGAGAAGCCAGAGGAGAAGAGGAGACTGAAGAAGCTATGGGAGGAGAAGAAGCTTGGGGAGCTATAGCTTAGTGACAATAAGGAGGAGGCTCATTAGCTGGATCAAGAATAGTGGAGGTTTCGTCTAGTTGAGATTTCATAGCTAGAGGAGCCGAGTTGGGGAAGAGAAAGAACAGAGAGCTTTGGAATGAAGATTAAAAAAAGGCTGAACACAGAGAATCTCTTTCCATTTTTTGGATCACTGGCAATAATTGTGAAGGTCCCTTATAATAGTGGGATCAAAGGTACTATTAGGCAGCCATTTAGAGTCATTATCAAATGGCTATTGAGGTCAAGTCTGACTGCAAAGGGTATGAGGTTAGAGGTCTTTAAATCAGGCCCTAGCTGTAGGGGTTTGAAGTTCTCCAAGAGGCATCCCAGTGGGAAGCCTGGATGTACAGACAGTCACAGTTCTACAGTAATAGAGAGAGTGGTGCAAGCTGACTAACAGGTCTTCACATAGACAGCCAGGGTCCAAGGGAAGATGACCCGGAAAGCACAAATCACCATGTACCAGGATATTTATGCGAGGGGTAGGGAGACAGAGGGAGAGAGAGAGAAGGGAGGAACTGTGCCTCAAGAAGAGAGAAGTTTCACTCAAAGGAAGAGGCCTGTGTTAGAGAAAAAAGAATTGGCTATGGCCATGAATACTGTGCGTAGGGAGGTTCCTCCATCCTAAAGGATACCAGAAGGTCATCAGCAGTTCAAAGGGTCAGTCGCTCAGGTCTAGGGGAGTATTAACACCAACCAAGAGAGGAAAGTCAGAGGAAAGTCACCAATCAGTCAATGTGATGTCGAATGCAGAGATCTAGCAATCTGGTGGCTGGAAATCGAGCCTATGATGTAGGCAGACTGCCCAGCCTGTGTGATCACCCCCACAGCAGAGTGTGCCAGCACTTAGATAGCCACAGGACAGGTCTCACATGCGAATTTGTTTTTAACGTGGGGGGGGGCACAAAGACAGCCACAGGATGGAGGAAGGGAAGAAGGAAAGGGGAAGAGAAGTACTTCCTTTTATTGGGGATGTGACCGCCTGCACAGGAAGACATGAGACATGAGTCAGCAATGGGAATGTGTTCCTTCTGGGCAGCTAGTGATGATGTGTCCTGTTATTGCCAGAAACCTGAGGCTGACCATGGAGGTGCCTGATGGCTCTACTGTCACCAGGTCTTTTGGGCTAGCCAATGAGGTGCCTGATTGTTAACACCTCTACCCCTCCCAGTTCCCTCACAACTCCCCTCCCATTCAGATCAATTCTCTATCTGTTGCTTATTAGAAAAGAACAGGCTTCTAAGAGATAACAACCAAACAAAACAAAATAAAATATAGTTCAGTGAAACAAGAACCATCACACTGAAATAAGACAAGGCAAACCAGCAGAAGCAAAAGAGACCCAAGAGAGGACCTAACAATCAGGGAACCACTTACTCATACATTCAGGAGTCCCATAAAAATACTGAACTGAAAGCTATAATGTATAATCAGAGGACCTGTGCAGAACCATGTCAGCCCCAAGCTTGCTGCTTCAGTCTCTGTGAGTTCATATGAGCTTTGCTCAATTAATTTAGATTTCAGAGGAACTTGTTCTCCTGGTGTCCTCCCCACCTCTGGCTCCTAGGGAGA
>JANHMN010000004.1:142804749-142827606 GCA_030674055.1 Rhabdomys pumilio | reverse complement strand
CTCTCTCTCTCTCTCTCTCTCTCTGTATTTGCTCCAATCCACTGCAGGAGGATGCTTCTTTGAGGACAGCTGAATAAGGCACTGATCTGTGAGTACAGCAGTAGCCCTGGACTCATCGGCACAGAAGAGTTCCCTGACCATTAGCGCTAAGATCAACAATTCATAAATGGAACCTCATGAAAAGTTTCTATAAGTTAAGTGTATTTTTAGTTTTGAATTTTTATGCGATGAATTAAATAATACTTATAACCGATGCACACAGATAAAGCCTTAAAGCCAGTCTGATTACAAGTTAAACTTAATCTTTTTATGGTGTTATTGGTGGCATTGTAGTGAATACACTGGGTTCAGAAGCAGAGATGAAGTCCAACTTGTTGATACAGACAATTTGGAAAACTAGCCAGTTCATTAACTTTTTGAGGCCAAGGTTTCTTCACATAAACATTAGTACACTTCTTCTTATACTGCTTAAGTAACATATGCACCACACAATATTGAACTCTTATTAAATTCTGACTCCAGTACAGACCAGGTTTTCTTAGAAAAAATGTTACATAGGTTCACGTGACATTGAATTAATTATTTCATCTTTTGGTGTCCATTAAAGAATATCAAGAATAATATTAATAACCTTATATCAGACACAAACCACATGTCAGATAGTATTACATATGGTTCAAGCCTGGTAGATTTTTATGAATATAGGAAACAGTTTATTGAACAACAGCTGAGTAGATAAAGTTGAGAAAAGCAATTGAAATGTAAAGTTTGAACAATAATACATCATGTAAGAGAAAGTGCTTAAATTTCTTCAAGTTACAAGAAAAAAATGTAAGAAAAAATAAGATCTCTCTATAAGTAAAATAAATATAAAAGAATATTATATTTCTAATTTTGTTTAAAATGTGTTAAGAACAAAAACATATGAATAACTGATAGACTACTGATAAATGCAGGGAACAGTCCATGTTGTTAGAATTTGCTCTGAAGCCTCACCTAGAAAACAAAACAGCCTGAATGTTTGTAAAGCTTCTAAGTTAAAGGACTCACACTAACTTTTTGATTTAGTGGAACTTGGTTACTAATTGGTTAAAGACTCTCTGAAAAGAACAGTTAAACTGATGGGCAAACTGTATACTAATAATTAACGTAGTGAGAACCATGGTCCATTATTAGGATTTAATGTCAAGAGTGGCAAGAAGGAATAATTACATAGGATAAACACATACAGCTACAGAGGGAGAGAGAGAGAGAGAGAGAGAGAAGACACAGAGACACAGAGACACATGAAGATAATTTTAGAACATTTACTGTTGGTGAGGAGTAAATTATTTAACTCCAACCAGGGATAAGAGCCTTTTGGTAGCTATCACTCACTGCTGTAAATCTGCTGAAGTCTGCATTTCCTGGCTGCTGGCTCTGTTTATTTAAAGTCATTCTTGATGCTCTGCGGGAAAGGATTTCAGCGCTGCTGCCAAATACTTGCTAGATTAAAAATGTGCTCTACTGATAATATTTTTATAAACACAGCACACTGAGCACGAGCAACGCTCTTTAGTTATCAATTCACTGCTCTTCCCCAGCCAGGCTTTCCAGGAGGGCTTGTCAATCCACAGGTTCAGTTCAGTCTGGCTATTTCTGGTATTAAGAAAAGGAACATCAAAGTCCTCTATTGGTTAAGTGCTGAACTAGGTGTCGTTCTCTACCAAAAGAACCCAGACAATGTGTTGCTGTGAATGTTAGAATGTCTAAATATTTACTATAAAAAAAAGTCCATATAGCAAAGGCAATTCTGGGGAACAAATGATGTGACATCACATGTGACTACAACACAATGATTCCAGTTTTTAAAACTTGCTCCTCAGTTTCAACAATCAGTAGGAAGACACTTTCATTACCATTAAAGTAGTTCTGGCTAAGCACTCTTAAATTTCCTGTGATCCCCTTAGATTTATCCTCAGATTCCAAAATCACCAGATGCATTAGAACAAATTTTGTTCACAGTATGCTTCATGGGTAGCTGAAAGAAGTATCTAACCTGAAAACTGAAGACTAACAATAGCTGAGCATAAGAATGGGTAAGGAACCAAAGATGAAAATAGATTTCTTAAAAGGTAAAGGCAACAGACAATTGGGTAAGGAGGTCAAACACATAAAGCTAAAAGGAAAGAAAGTGTGGAAGTAGCAACACAGATAAATGTTAAGCCTCTCTCATTACCCGGTCTCTGGACCACTTCCTGTGGATTCTCTAAATTACTTTCAAACTCTGAGTCTTATGTTCCACATGGTGTCTGACTCCTTAACACAAGCCAAACTACCTGTGCTGAATTCGTTTTGGAAATGGGTGGTGGAGGACTTTAGTGTTCTTTTAAATTTTTATTTTTAGGCTTTGAAAATAAACATGAATTTATTTAAAGAGAAAACTTACATTTTTTTAATATGACACACTAGAATTTTCCCATAAGAATAGTGTCACTTTATTTTTTTGATCCTGCCTTTTACATCACCCCTTCTACTTAGGGACACTTTTAATAGTGCAGAAGGGTAATTATTTCAGTCACTGCAAGGAGTAGTATTTTAGAGCAAGTTCAAGAAAAGCCTCTTAATTCTTCCCAGGCACTTAGATGGAGATCTGATAGCTGCTCCTAGCTTTTTAACAGGGCCTTATTAAAGCAGAACAGTAGTGGCCTTTTGACTTTCAGCAGAGATAATTGAGACAGACATTCATGTCTATATACAGTATATACACACATAGAAGTAAAATTTTTAAATAGATAAATGAATTCCATTTTATAAATACAAAACAAGATAGAACAAAACACAAATAACAGAAATTAGTACAGGGCTGCAGCATCTTAGGCAATATTGTTCTTCTAGTTTTAATCTACTGTCTTAGAGCTCTGGATATGGAGCAAATACATGTATGTGCTAGGGAAGTGCTGTATAGTATATACATTGGGTTTTAACACCAGCCCTTTATTTAATTTGTAATACAGGTAAACTCCAATGAGCCTAGGGATATTGAATATGAGATGTTGCCTATTTTCTTTCTAATCTTTCCATCACTGTTAGCTTTTATGCATGTTAAGTGCCATCCTTAGAAAGTAACAGCAATTTGATCAACAATTGGGTTGAGGCTTATTTGACTATATAGATCCTAGCAAACACCATATGCCAAGAGCAGAAAGTGAAATAAGAATGGGAATTTGTATGAAACTTCAGAAGAAAATTCATTCCAATGAAGAGAAAGTCTTGTGCATTAAGGTAGATTTTCAAATAGAGGGAAAGTGGGTCATTGAGATAGCTCAGTAGGAAAAAGTAGGAGCTACCAGGCCTGATGCCTACAACTTACTGTATTCCCTAGATGCATGTGGTAGAAGAAGCAAACCACTTCTCTCAAGTTTTCCTCTGACACTGACACACACACACACAGAGACTTCATAATATGTAAATGCCCCATTATTCATACACTAATTATATATATATATATATACACAAACACACACATATACGTGTATGTATATACATACACACACACACACACATATATGTGTGTGTTTGTGTGTATATATGTGTGTGTGTGTGTGTGTGTGTGTGTGTATACATTTTACATTTTAAGAAAAGGTAAGGAGGGAGATATCATGGTGTTCTGCTATATGCTCCCACTTCTATGATGTTCTGTCCCACAGAAGGAGCCAAGAGTATTGATTAAGTGCTCTGAAGCCATGAGAAACATAAATCTTCCATATCAGTTGTTTTGCCCAACTATTGGATCACAGTGACAACGAGAAAGGTTAACTCATACATACTTATTGTCTAGAAGACCTGTACAGTATAAAGCCAGGTAGGGCCAATAATACCACTCCGAAGCTTACCCTATACTCTGTGACAGAGACAAGCGTAGTTGAATAGGAGCCTGTTCTCCATTGACAGAATGACATTAAGAGGCAATCCCCAGAATAACATAGTAGCTCCATTTCAAGTGGTAGCCCAAACAGAAGCAGATGGAATTATCCCTGAATCATCTGCCTAGTCGTTGCATCAGCTGTGAAATAGTATAATATCAACATAAGGTCATGACAATGTAGCGCCATATCAGTGAGGACTGATCCACAGAAGACCAGAAAAGAAATTGTAGAGTGGTGAAAACCATGATGGTTGCATGGGGCCTACACTGTTTTCAGTGTGAGATATAAAGAAACAGCCAGATAATGAGATTCAGGTGTGCATGTCTAGAAATGCAGTGATAATGACCCATGAAAATTTACAAGTCCTGAGGAAGGAGAGCTAGGTGTGATGTAAGATGTCAAAAAAGGGATTAGAAGGATCCAAGAATGAATTGAACAGTGATAAGGAAGAGGGACAACTCAGAGGATAGTGATGTCTTAAAGTAATCAGATTTCTTGGGGATGTTTGTATTATAAATGGAAAAGATAGATATAAATGCTTATTAATGTTAATAGCATCTGGTTTTCTCATTTGTACATAAATTAGCAACCAAACTGTCTCCAAATCAACCTGCCTTTTTACCTGTTTTCTTTGTCCTTTTCTTCATTCTCCTGTACACTCAATGTTCAGACTAGTCTTGCCTCTTCTAACTACTCCTACCTACTTGTCACGCCAATCCAATATCTTAATTTTCTAGGTTCAACTTCAACAATGTCTCCTATTTGTCCTTTTTTCTCTAAGGTAGAGAACATGCCATCAGGCCCTCTTAGTGACTTTACAGAAAGTTATTTTAGTCACTCATTACTCACATTTTCACCTCTCATGATTTTCATGACTCATAGTCAATATGCTTAAAATGTTAAATTGAATATTCCAGAAATAACTTACAAATCCAAGTTGTATTCTCTTGAGAGTAGTGTAGTGAAATCCCATGCCATCCTTGTTCTTCTCAGGTAGTATGTAAATCAGTCCTCTTCTCCTTATGGAGTGTATCTGCACTATATAGGCAATGCATCCACTAGTCACTGTGTAGCCATCTTGATTATAGACTATACAGCAGCTTGTTACAATAATTGCCACAAAGGAAAAAAAAATAAACAGTTGTGTTAGCAATTCAAGTAAGCCAAAGCTGAGCTATAAAGTATTTCCTTTAAAAATGGTAAAAATACAGGAGGGAAAAAATCAAATTCATGTGCATTTTTACAACATATTATAATTATCCTATTTCATTATTAATTATTGTTGTTAATATTTTACTGTACTTAATTTATGAACTAATTTTGACAGGAATTCACATATATATAGCAAACATAGATAAATAGAATGCCATACCATCTACGGGTTTAGCTATTTACTATGTGGTCTTGGGATTGGGATATAATGTCTACAAAGAAGTGGAGACAAATACATTTCCTGAATACCTACAACTTAACTGAGCTCTCAAGTAGTAGTCTTCTCCTTTCCCATTCTAAAGCCTGGAACTTTATCTGTCTTCTATATTAGGCTATAAATTTGTGGAACAGATTTGTTGTGCTTGGCTTATAGGAAGCTCATACATAATAGCTGTAAAATGAGTATCTCCTTGAATTAAGTGAATATATGAAAAAGTGAATAACATCCTAATTATTAGGTAATGTGATAAAAGTAATCAAAAAGTGTCAACTTTTAGTAACTTTTTAAAAAATATTTAAGTTGACATCATACAAATTTCATATTTTTCTATCTACAGATATCTAAATACACATTACCTTAAATGGCTAAAATAAAATACCTGAGACATGTGAGCTAATGAAGAAGAAAGGTTTGTTTAATAGTTCTAGAGAGTCAAATGGCATTTCAAGTTGTCTAGCAATGGCAAAAATACCTTCAGGAGTGAAAAGATTCTGTTCACAGATGAGAAACTGAGAGGATTGGACCAGTCCAGAATTGTTCCTTTTGTAGCAACCCTCTTACCCTCTTATGAGATATAAAGAGGCTAAGTCCTGTGGAGAGCATTAACCTTGTACCTCCCACATAAAAACTCTCTGTTACAACCTCTACAGACCTTCTCAATAACATTTTCCTAGAGACAAAGCTTCCAATAACATCAGCCCTTGGGGAACACCACCTTTTGCACAGGTTGCTATATCATACCTACACACACACACACACACACACACACACACACACACGCACGCACGCACGCACACACACACGCACGCACGCACATGCACAAGCACATGCACACACACAAACATGATCCTATGCTATTCTAGTGAAGTAACAAGTGGCTATGGTAGATTTAACTGAAAGACTTGAATTCTAGTTCAGTTCCACCAATTATTAAATTGCCTCTCTTTAAGCTTCTGATTGTTTGGAACAAATGACTTCATTTCTAGATTGTTCTGAGACCATAAGGATATAACAGGTGGCACAGCACACAGTCTATACACATAGATCTCTTCGTACACACTCAGCACAATGAAAATTGATTGTATAGTTTCCTTTTACCTTTTATCTCTTTCTTTTATTGCTTTGTTCCTTCCTCTCCATTTCCATTTCTCTATTTGTTCAAACTACTGTTTAATGTACTGTACTAAAATAAATATAGGGCTAGGAGCCAAAGACTTACATTCTACAGTTTAATATTTGAATGACCTTGTGTAACACACTCCATGTTTACAGAACAGCTTCCATTTCTCTATAATGAAAAAGCCCAGAATGCCATAGAAGCTATAAATATTTATTAACCTATAAGGTTTTTAGAAAGTTAAAAACAACATGAGGTCATTACGACTGCCCTAGTATATCTAAAATCTTCCTTTGAGGTTAGTCTCTTGACTTTGAACATGAGCAGGGTTTTTAACAGATTGTTTTCTTCTAACAAACCTGAATGCAAAATATTCTTTTAAAATGGATGATACCCATATGAAATAACTCAATTGATAGAGCCTAGATTGGTAAGGCTAAACCATGAGAGCATAAAAGTCAGTATTTTGTGTGGATGTTTATGTGACTATGTTGGGGAGGTGGCAATGTACATATGGGTGTGGATGCATGCGGAGAACAGAGGTCAATGTTAGCTGTCTTTCTCTAGTGTGCTCCACCTAATTTTTTAGATAAGATCTCTCATTGAACCAGAAGCTTAGCCATTTGGTAAGACAAACTGGCTAACAAGTGTTGTCTTAGCCTACTAAGAGTTGAGATTATAAGTGCTTGGATGTTTATGTGTGCAAGTGATAAAAACTTAGGTCCACATGCTTATACAGAAAGGACTTTACTTTTGACCACCTTTCCAACATTCAAGTAATTCTTATATATCACTGTAGTGTTTGAGGTAATTTTTCTAGACATAAATGTATATTTAGTAAGAGCAACAGAAATTCTGACTCTGTTAAAGAGAGTTCTCAGAGAAAGATTAACTGAAGAAAACTGGATTCCAATGGTATACCTTATTCAATGTCTCTGGATCTCCCATGCTTCTAGGTCTTCCAGAACCTGGTAGACATACCAGGCACCAGGCTGACTGAGGCCTTTCTCTATACTATCTCTGGGATGCACTGATGCCAGAAACGAATCATATCAAATGACAATCAACAAGCGATCACAAGTACTTTACTCCTTAGTGCAATTAGTCTCGTCAATAAAATCTAAAAATAGAAGCTGTAAGATGTGCAAATACTCAGAAATTGACTAGAATTTTGCTTAGCCTTTCTTCTGAAAATTTTTACGTGTTCTGACAAAGATTATCAAATCATCCTCACTGAAATAGAACTCATTTCCACAAACAGCCCCTAGCTGTATTTTTCTAAAAGTCTGTCATTACCACCTGTACACATACCATAGGTAATTATCTCCTGCCTGTTGTTTAAATAAATGCATTTTGTTTACATTACTCTGTATTGCTAAGTAAGATGTCTTTAAAAATAATTTATCATGGAAAAAAGGTTTTTTTTAAAGAAATGTAAAGAGCCTTGTAAAGAGTAAATATAATTTAGGAAATGATCATATGCTGAGAACTGAAAAGACACCAAGCAAAAGGAATAGAAAGGGAGAGCTTGGAGATGGATGTGTTCTTGTTGTGTAACAGATGTGGTCACTTTATAAAAAGTACAAACAGGTTCATATTAAAAATAAAGTATATCCTTTGTTTATAAATTATGAAAAAAATGACCTGGATTTTCCTTGGGCTGTGCTATGAGCAAGAAAAATAATATTCATTTTGTGAAGGCACTGTGAAATATCTTGGCTATTTCTTAACAAGATCATAATTAAATACCATGATAATATATTAATTAAATGCTAATTCATAAAGTGAAAAATCTTAGGTGCCATAAAACTTTCTTTTTAATGAAGCTCTATTAACACCTAGACATCATGTGCTCTAAAATTTCAGAGTTCTCCTTGTTCACACTGCCATTAAACAAGTTGAAGCAATTACAAAAATGACATAGGAGATAGAGAAATTGAGCTGGAGTTTTGAGGTAAATGGGCTGTAAATGAGTAAACCAATCACATTGCTTAACACCATCAAAATGATTATGTCTTTTAGAAGTGCATCTCAAATTTAAATCCAGGGTTAGAGGTACAATAATTCTTCTTAGGTAGGGAAATTCCATCGATGTAGGGATGAAGGTGCTTGTTCAGTTAAATGTGCTGATAGGCAGAAACTGAACACATGATTTAGCTAAGAATATTTCAAAAATTCTCAAAACCACTACTCTAGACTACAACAACACTAGAATAAGCTTTGAACCACTTGGAAAGACAGATGACAAAGGAAAACGTCATTGTTGGAAGTTCTCTGAAAATATCAACTCTGATAATCATTTCCAATGTTATCAATTCTGTTGGATGTGCATGTTTCAAAGTGGCTGTTTTTACAGGCAATAAGTATTAATTGAAACCTTTAGGCTAAGTCTACATTCATACTCTTATTCACAAGTTCTCTCTTCTGGCTCTTGCTAAGCAAAAGAGAAATAGTCATTTTATTTAGAGTAGTGGTTCTAAACCTTCCTAGTTCTATGACCTATATTACAGTTTTCATATTGTGATGACCCAAACTATAAAATTTATTTTACTGCTATTTCATAGCTGTAATTTTGCTACTGCTATGAACTGCAAAATAAATATCGATATGCAGGATATCTGATATGCAACCCCCAAAAGGGTTCACAACCAACTGTTTGAGAACCACTGATCTATATCTTCTGTACAACAAAGCCATAATTCTAACACCTCTCTGGGTGTTTTAACTTTGCATAGTGAGATTATGAATATAAAGAATGCTGCTCTGTTGATCTTTGATGCTGCAGATACTACTGGTAAAATTATCCATGGCCTGAGATCAGTATTTTCAATTTGGTCAAGCTTCAAGAATGGCACATATAGCTTGATCATGCTAGCCCTTTTGGTCCTGGTAATACTTTTATTGCTGCCTATCATGCTAAAGCTTTTCTTTAAGAACATCAACATGTTGGTAGCCAAAGTACATAGCTTGAACCTGAAAATGGACCCCAAGACAGAGTCATTAAATTAACAGGCTAGCAAACCAAGGATGGGTAGGATTCTACAGAGCTTAACCAACCTAAGACAGAAGTACGTTGCTTTTAATAATGCATATTCCATCAAGAGTATGGAAGGCATTCTTGTCAGAATAACCGAAGACAGGCTCAGTCTTATTAATGAAATAAAAAAGAGGGAAAGGCAGAGAGCCTATGGGGTTGCTTGGCAAGAATCTGATATGGGCCAAGGAAAAAGAAATGAGCTGTTTAGCAGGAATATAAAACTGGCCAAGGACAAGGAAGTAGACTTCAGGCAGGTATCTGACATTAGGCTGGAACAAAGAAGTAATTTCAGGCAAGAATCTAAATTTTAGGTTAGAGCAAGGAAGTAGGCTTCAGACATGAAAATGACTTTGGGCTAGGACAGGGAAGTAGGCTCAGATACTTTAGTCGTCCTGATAAGCCCTTAGAAACAGTGATCACAGGAGTGTTCACGTAATTGGGTTTAATGCCTTGCTTGTTCCTTGATTATTTACATCTATTGATAGATAGACCCTTAACCTAGAACTGACCTTAATATATGCATGTAATTAAAATGATATAAAAACAAAAAGGAGGAGGGGGGATAGAATAGGGAGCTTTAGGGAGGGAAAATGGGGAAAGGGAATGGCATCTGTATTATAAATAAATAAAATATGAAATAAAAATAATTTAAAATTAATAAAACAAATAAAAATAAAGCTTGCCTGTAACTACATTAAGAGGTTGGCAGCCAAGTACATAACTTGAAACTGAAAATGAACCCTCAGACAGAGTTATTAATTTCACAGGCTGGCAAGCCAAGGACAGGTAAGATTCTACACAGACCCCTAGGTCTACAACCTAAGACCGAAACGCATTGCTTTGGATAATGCATATTCCATGACAGATAAGGAAGGCATTCTTTTCAGAATAACCTAAGACAGACTCAGTCTTATTTATACAATAAAAAAGGGGGAGCGGGGGTGGGGTGGGGTGGCGCATGCCTTTAATCCCAGCAATTGGGAGGCAGAGGCAGGCGGATTTCTAAGTTCGAGGCCAGCCTGGTCTACAGAGTGAGTTCCAGGACAGCCAGGACTACACAGAGAAAGCCTGTCTCGAAAAAACAAGAAACAAAACAAAACAAAACAAAACAAAGGAGATGTGGAGAGCTTTGGGGGCTGTCTAGCATGAATCTGACATCGGCCAAGGACAAGATAAATAGACTGCTTGACAGGAATCTGACAAAAGCCAAGAACAAGAAAATGGACTGCAGGCAGGATTCTGACATTAGGCTAGAACAAAGAAGTAACTTCAGGCTGAAATCTAAATCTTAGGCTAGAACAAAGAAGTAATTACAGGCAGGAATCTAAATCTTAAGCTTGAACAAAGAAGTAGGCTTCAGGAATGAAAATGACTTTGGGCTAGGACAGGGAAGTAGGCTCAGATATTTTAGTCATCCTGATAAGCTCTTAGAAATAATGATCACGGGACTCTGTTTGTTGTCCTGCTTGTTCTTTGACTATCTGGGTTTATTGTCTTGTTTGCTCCTTGACTATTTGCATCTATTGTATTGCTAGTTTCTCAACCTAGAACTGATGTTAATACTTGCACAGTACCGAAGGAGGAAGGATGGGATAGGGAATTAATGGAGGGGGGATGAGAAAAGGGGATAACATCTGAAATGTAACTAAATAAAATATTGAATTTTTAAAAATAAGGGAAAAAAATGTTAGACCTGTTGGCTCTTATCTGCCATCTTAGCACTTCAGGAACAGAGGCAGGGGGATCACAAAGTAGAGAGTAGCATGAGCTAGAGAGTGTGTCTTTGATTTCAAAGAACAAAGTGAAGCAGGAACAGGGTGCAGATTATGAAAGAAGGTATTTTAGAAACACCCAACAATACAGTCTCTTAAGTATACCCATTTTTTAAACATATAAACAGAAGACAAAAGCAGATGACAGGAGAAAAATATAACACCCTACTGACACTACAAAAAGCTCTTTCAAAAAATAAACTTAAAAACCACAGGGAATCATATAAAGAACACATCGATTTTTAATCCCTCCCCCTCAACACATGCACACACACACACACACACACACACACACACACACACCACAGAAAAAACAGGATAGTAACTGTGTGTAAAGTTACCAATTGAACATGAATCTGATAAATCTGAAGGGGAAGCAGACAAGGCCACTATTATGTTCAGGGACTTCAACTGCCTTCTGTCAGCAATTGATAGATCAAGCAGGCAGAAAATCAGTAAGGATGTCGTTGACCTGAACAGCACCATCAATCAATCTGAATATTCCTTCCAACAGCTGCCAAACACATTCTTCTTAATCTCGCATGAAATGTTCTCCAAGATGGACCATATTCAAGCCATAAAGCACACATTAACATATTTAAAAGTCCAAAAATAATATAAATTATGTTGTCAGATAACAGGGTAATTAAAGTAGAAATCAATAACAGAGAGAGAGCTGGAAACCTTCCAAATAATCTATGTATCAAAATGTTCCTCAAGAGACACCGCAAAAACAACATCTGTCTCAGTGAAAACTTACCTAAACATAGGGACATAGTGTAAAATATGTATTGAAAGAAAAATGTATCCCATTAAAGGAAAGTATTAGAAAAGGGAAGAGGTACAGGATCAATAAACTAAATTTCCAACATAGAAACTAGAAAAAAAGAAAAAGAAACACATTGAGCTTTAATGTAAGTAGGAAAAAAGATAATAAGATGATTAGAAAAGGAGGTGCTGAAATTGTAATCAGGAAAACCCCATTTACTTGACAAATTACCAGGATCTAAAGCAAATAAATCTAATGTAAATATTTGTGAAGATTTTGTAACACTATTTTCTTTTTCCTTTTGGGGATGTCTCAGTTTCACTTCTATTGTTGTGACGAAATATCCTGAGAAAAAGCAATGGTGAGAAAAAGGGGATTATTCATTTTTAATTTTCAGTTTGTATCCCATCAGATCAGGAAGGTGAAGGAAACTTGAGAAAGCCAATCACATCACATACACATTCAAAATCAGAAAAAAACAAACACAGAACATGCTCGTGTTTTGTTGCCTTGCTTGCTTGCCTGATTCCTAGTGCTTGGCTCAATTTTTCTACTCTTAAATAGTTCTGAATTCTTGGCCTAAGATTTGGTGCTGTCCACAGTTGGCTAAGGCTTCTCATACCAATTAACTTTATTAAGATAATAACCCACAGTCCAAATCATGATGGTACTTTTTCATTGAGATTCTTTTCCCACCTGATTGATTCTAAGTAGTAACAAGTTGACAAACCTAACAACCACAAAGTGTATATTGTTCCATGGAAATTTGACAGATTTTGTACTAATTTATCTGTTTGAATTAAAAAGAAAATGCTGCCCAAAAGTTTCCAGTGTTTGTGCAAATTTTATATTGTCATATATAACAAAATAGATTACTAATCCTTTCTTCTTTGGCTTGGTTTGGCTTGGGTTGGGTTGCATTGAGTTGTGGGTTTGTTTGACTTGATTTGATTTGATTTGATTTGATTTGATTTGATTTGAGAAAAGGTCTTAATGTGTGACTGTGGCTTGCCTGGAACTTCCTTTGTAGATCAGGCTGGCCATGAATGGCCATGAATTTGCAAAAATCCACCAAACTCTGCCTCCCAACTGCTGGTATTAAAAGGAGCCACTACATATGGCTTCTTAATCCTTTTTACCACTTGTTATTGTCAGTCTTTTATATTTGGGGCATAAAAGAAAGTGTTATAATTACTTGACTTTTAATGTTAACTTCCAAGATACAAGTAGGTATTCTTCCTGGCTTATCAGCCATTTTTTTTTATCTTCTGTTGAAGCTATCTAAGCTCTGCATACTCTTTCATTTAAAAAAATATTTTACTTATTGTTGTTGAATTTTAAGCTTTTAGGTACAATAAAAATAATTCTTCTATAAATTACATGTGTTTTCATACTCACATAGGTATACACACACACACACACACACACACACACACACACACACACACAGTCATTTGTTTCTAGAAAAATTTGTATGGTTCCTTTAAGACTTTACTGGGCTGCAGAGATGACTCAGTAAATTGGTTGTCATTCATGCATGAAAACTTGAACTTAGATCCTGAGTCCCCACATAAAACCTGAGTGTGGTGGCATGATCTTATAATTTTAGTTTTAGAAAAGAGGAGAGAGGAGGATTTCCTGGAGCTTGCTGGTCAACCAGTCTAACAGGATGGGCAAAGTCCAGGTTAAGTGAAATACCTTTTCTTAAAATATAAAGTAAACAATAATCAAAAAAAGTTACTTGATATCTATCTCTCTCTTCCACATACATGAGCATATGCACAAATGTGTACATATCAATACATGAGAAGTATGTACTTACACAGAAAAAAAAACAACTGTTTTAGAAATAAGAAAATTATATGTGCAGAAGAACTATGTGGAAGTAAAATAAAATAAAGGACAAAAATCCATTAATTTCTTATTATATTGAATTGGATGAGACCTCTAGTACATGGTTAATTAATAATATGAAGAACGTCCAGACTTTCTTGTTCTAGATATTGAGGGAATTATACACTTTTCTAATGTAAACTGTGACTTCTACCACAGTTCCTTTGTATGTCATTCATCATACTCACAAAATTCTTCTTCAGTACTAGCTTGTCAAAAGTTGTTCTATTTTCTCTAGTGCTGGTGATGAGACTTTGCACATGCTAAACAGAGAGCTATACCACGGAGTTACCTCCCTAGCCTCTTCTTTAACTTAAATGATGATTAAGTCCCAACGTTTTTACTAGGAAATGATGAACTTTCGCCTCTATTGGTTCTTTTATATGATCTAGATGAAATATCGAATCAACTTAGAACTCTTGCACTGAACTTCACATGGTGGTAATAGTTTATCCTTTTTATGTATTGCTGAATTTCGCGTGTAAATTTCTACTAAGTATACTTGTGTGTGTCTATGGAAATTATTGATCAGTACTTCCCCTTCCTATAATGTGCATTTATTATTGTCAAAACAAAATAATACTGGTTTCATAAAGTAAGTTGAGACATATTTCATCCTCTTGGATTTTCTCAGAGTAAAATGGGTACCAACTATTTATGTAGTGCTTAATAGAATTCACCAGTGAAGTCATTTGGACTTAAGGATTTCCTCCTAGAAAGTTTTTAGTTAGAAAGCATTTCAAATACATTTTAATCAAGCTTGTTGTTGTTTTCTTTTGTCTTATATAGTCTTCCGTAGTTTTTGTTAAAAGGATCTGCTTGCTTTGGCTCTTATCAATCTCTCTGATGTGTTTAGTGTATTTGGATAAATGTGTTCACAGTAGTGAGGCTTAGAGTCTTTCATTCCTTGGAGTGTGAACTTGGGTCTCTCCCCTGACCTTCTCTTTTTCCACCATTCTAGCTCAAAATGATGTAGTGTCTTTTAGAAAACCATCATTTTATTGCTGAAAATTTCTCTATTCATCTTTTTTATTATTAACATGTTTTGAAAACCTTAAATATATATGAAATGTATTCTACTCCCCCTCATCTTCCACCCTTATTTGTTTTATATTTGATTCAGTTAAATATTATTTTCCTTGTTTTCTTCTATTCACTTAATATTTACTTTGTTAATTTTCTTGTTGATGGCAAAAACTTATTTTTTATTAGAAACACCAATATTATTTTTGACATCAGAACACAGTGTGTAGGCTTAGATCTTTCAAAACCTACTTTTAATAAGGGTTTTTGACCCAGCTTCTTGCCCAGTATCCAAAGGTAAGGGAGAAAAGATGGTAAATAGGACAAGGAGATGTAGACCTGTTTAGATGTAGTTCCTTGAGGTGATTCCAATCTCCAGGGTCAGGATACCAGCAGTCCAGTTTGATAGTGTCAAGATACCAAACACAAAACAGCAGCAGCGGCACTATCCAGCAGAAACCTCCAGGCCTTCATAAATCTGCAAGAGCCAGCATGAGGGACTAGGACCATGCAAAAGTCAGAAAAAGTTCTTTACTGTATCCCTCTCAATGAAACAAAGATCAGTGACAATACAAGATCAACAAGGTGTTGCACAGCTAGCTATGCAATCACCCCATCACTGTCCACTATACTCTTTCCAAACATCACGTGTCCTCTTGAGGGCCTTGTGTCAGCAAAATACCATATGAGTCTGCACCACATGACACATCCAGAAACTTCTATTTCAATAGTATATGAATTTTTTATAGAAAATCTGTCTATAGCCCACAAATTTTTCTACGCCATATTTTGATTTAATCTATTGCACTCAAAATAATTTATAGTTTACATTATGATTATTTTCTTTACACTATCCATTTGTATTCTCTATGTATTTGCAGTTTTTAAGTTTTTGGGGGGTGAGGGTGAGGAGTAAGGCTTGATGACAAGGTAACCTGAGCTTTCTATGCAGACTATACTCCCAATAAAATTAGCACCTCTTACTAGACAGCATAGTTCTGATATTACAAGCATGTACCACCACACCCAGGTTCAAACTTTGTTACTGATTTTTAAAAATATTTTACGGCTGTTAAAGAAGATATTTTCAATCTTTAAATGCTTCAAAGTTATTGAGGACCAGTTTCGTGATCAATCTTAGTGCATACTCACTGTGAAAGAGGGGGAAAGATGGCACATGCTGCTGTTAGTTAAATACCCAGCAACTGCTGAGTGAGTTTGTGATGGTTGAGACTCAGGGTCATTTGTTTCCTATTAGCTTCATTCTACATTTGTTTATTCTATTGTTCTTGAGAAATGAAAATTCTCTTCCTCTCCAAACTCCATTCCCCCTTCCTCATTATTTTATCTCAGCATTCAACTCCAGCAGGTATTTTTTTGACAACCTACAAGCCATGACAACCAAACAAGCATGGAAGTTAATGCCAGATTTTCTCTTCTCTCTCCCCTCTTTCAAATACAACCTGCCAGTCTCATCCCCAGCTCTGCAGCAAACTGCCTGCTGTGACATCTTCTTCCTGTCTGTACCTTTCTGAAATGGATTAGACAGAACTCTTTTTCCAAACTTCCTTCATACTACTCATTGCTATATTCCATGCCACAACTCCAACAGGCATTAACGTGGGAGTCACGAGCCATTTCTGCCAGCATAGCAGGTAGGCTAACTGAAGATCTTCACTTCATCCTTCATCTCTCCAAATCTAATCCCCTGCATCTCATCCCTCTCTCTGAATCAGACCTTTTTCTGTGGTCTCTTTTCATTCTCTATCCCCATTTTCAAGAAATGAGTAGATGTCCTGCTTACTTGCCTCCAGTGAACCGCCTCATTAACGCCCTTTAGACTATCCCCATATCTAAGCATCAGTTCCAATACTTAGAAAAATATTTTATCTGAAATCCCCTGTGGTCACATCTATCAGAATCCAAGAATAATGTCCTACTTGGCAACATACAAATTCCCCACCCGTCTAAGAACTAGAGAGGATGAGAGAAACAAAACCAAGGAACAAAATACCCATGCAACAAAAACAAGACCAGATATTAGCATCTAGAATTATAATCTTCCCAAATTCAGATTCCTAGATGCCAGCATGAAAATAGAATCAATAGCATTCATTACATGTCTCCATTAGAGCCTAGCACCCCTACCACACTGGGCCCTGTGAATTGCAACATATCTGAAGCACAAGAAAAGACTCTAAAACAGCCTCTGTAAATTTGATAGAGGTCCTTAAAGAGGAAATGATTAAATCCCCTAAAGAAATCTGTGAAAAAATGGAGGAAAATTATTTTTTAAAAAAGTTCAAGAACTAAAAGTGGAAAGAGAATCAATAAAGAAAAGCTAAACCAAGAGAAATATGGTGCTGGATAAACAAATGGTGCTGGGTCAACTGGAGGTCAGCATGTAGAAGGATGGAAATCAATCTATTCTTATCCCTTTGTACAAAGCTCAAGTCCAAGTGGATAAAGGAGTTTCACATAAAACCAGATACACTGAAACTAATAGAAGAGAAGTTAAGGAAGACCCTCTAATACTTAGACACAGAGGGAAAGTTCCTGAACAGAACACCAATGGCTTGTGCTCTAAGATCAAGAATTGACAAATGGGACCTCATAAAATTGCAAAGCTTCTGTAAGGCAAAAGACACTCTCAATAAGACAAAACAGCAATCAACAGATTGGAAAAAATCATTAACAATCCTACATCCGATAGAGGGCTAATATCCAATATATACAAACAACTCAAGAAATTAGACTCCAGACAACCAAATAACCCTATTTAAAAATGGGGTACAGAGCTAAACAAAGAATTCTCAACTGAGGAAATTTGAATGGCCGAGAAGCACCTTAAGAAATGCTCAACATCCTTAGTCATCAGGGAAATGCAAATCAAAACAACCCTGAGATACCACCTCACACCAGTCAGAATGGCTAAGATAAAAAATTCAAGTGATGGTAGATGCTGGCGAGGATGTGGAGAAAGAGGAACACTCCTCCATTGTTGGTGGGAATGCAAGCTGGTACAACCACTCTGGAAATCAGTATGGTAGTTCCTCAGAAAATTGGACATAGCACTACCTGAGGACTCAGCTATACCACTCCTGGGCATATACCCAGAAGACTCTCCAACATATAACAAGGACATATGCTCCACTATGTTCATAGCAGCCTTGTTTATAATATCCAGAAGCTGGAAAGAATCCAGATGTCCTTCAACAGAGGAGTGGATACAAAACATTGTGGTACATTTACACAATGGAGTACTACTCAGCTATTAAAAATAATGAATTTGAGAAATTCTTAGGTAAATGGATGGAACTAGAAAATATTATCCTGAGTGAGTTAACCCAATCACAAAAGAACACACATGGTATTTACTCACTGATAAATGGATATTAGCCCAAAAGCTTGAAATAGCCAAGATTCAACTAACTCACAGACCACATGAAGCTCATGAAGAAGAAAGTGTGGATGCCTCAGTCCTACTTGGAAGAAGTGACAGAATGCTCAAGAGAGCAAATATGGCGACAAAGTGTGGGACAGAAAGTCAAGGAGGGGCTGTCTGGAGACCCCTCTACCTTGGTATTCGTCCCGTGTGCAGTCACCAAAGATAGACGCTGATATGGATGTCAGGAAGTGCGTGCTGACAGGAGCCTGATGTAGCTGTCTCTTCGGAGGTCTACCAGAGCCTGCCATATCCAGAGGTGGATGCTCGCAGCTACCCATTGATCTGATCAAGGGTTCCCAATGGAGAGAAGTTAGAGGACTGAAGTTGCTGAAAAGGTTGGTGGTCCCAAGAGGAGAGCAACAGTGCCAACCAACCAGAGCTCCCCAGGGTCTAAACCACCAGCCTGGGAGCACAAAGAAAGACACACATGACTTCAGCTGTATACTTAAGGGAGGATGGCCTTGCCAGGCATGGGTGGGAGAGGAGTTCCTTGGTCCCATGAAGGCTGAACACCAAGCGGGGATGAATTCAAGGGTGAGGAGGGGGGAGTGGGGGGGTAGGTGGGGGCATACTCTTGTGGAGGTAGGAGGGGGGATGGGATAGAGGGTTGCTGGGTGGTGGGGGGAATGAGGTGAGGGGATAAAATCTGAAATGTAAACATAATATCCAATAAAAAATATGAAAAAAAAAGTTTAAGAACGAAAAGTGGAAATAGAATCAATAAAGAAAACCTAAACCAAGAGAAATATGTATATCAAATTTTTAGGAACTCAATAAGGAATATCAGAGGCATGCTTCACCAACAGAATATAAGAGATAGACAATATGATCTCAGTCATTGAAGACTCTATAGAAGAAATAGAAGAAATAGAAGAAAATGTTAAATCTTAAAAAACGACTGGCACAAAACATCCAGAAAATCTGGGACACTATGAAAAGGCCAAATCTAAGAATAATAGGAGTAGAAAAAGGAGAATAAACCCAGGTCAAAGACACAGAAAATATTTTCAACAAAATCATAGAAAGAAATTTTCCCCAACCTAAAGAAGAAGTTGACTATCAAGGTACCAGAAGCAGAGAACACCAAGTAGAATGGATCAGAAAAAAAAATATACCTTAGGCACATAATAATCAGAACACAAACTATATAAAGCAAAGAAAGAGTATTAAAAGATTCAAGAAAAAAAAACAAGTGACATATAAAGGCAGACTTATTAGAATAATGTTGCACTTCTCAGTGGAGACTCTAAATGCCAGAGGGCCTAAAAAGATGTTTTCTAGACACTAAGAGACCACAGATGCCAACTCAGACTTCTATATCTACCAAAACTGCTAATCACAATAAATAGAGAAGTAAGACATTTTATGATAATACCAAAATGTCAGCAATATCTATGTATAAACCCACTCCCACAGAAGGCCCTAGTGGAAAACTCCAACCTAAAGAAGTTAACTACACCCAAGAAAACACAGGGAATAATAATCCCACTACAGAAAATCAAAAAAGGAAACACATACACCACCACCACCATCATCATCACTACCACCCACCACCACCAACAACAACAACAAAATAAATTATTAACAAAGATTGCTTGTTTATATCTTTCAATGTCAATAGTCTCCATTTCCCAATAAAAAGATACAGAATAACAAAAATGTATAAGAAAACAGGGTCCATCCTTCTGCTGCCTCTAAGAAACATACCTTACCATTAATTTAGATATCACCTTAGGGTAAAAGGATGGAGAAAAGATATTAATATCTGAAAAATATGTAATTCAAACCAAAACTAATCAGAAAAGGTAGGGAAGGATACTAGATACTCATGAAAAGAAAAATCAATCAAGAAAATATTGCAATTCTTAACATCTATGCACCAAGCACAATGACACCCAAGGTCACTACTAATGCTTAAATTGCCTATTGACTCTCACACACTAACAGTGTGTGACTTCAATACCCCAAATAGTCAATATAATGTACATCTAGACAAAAACTAAACAGAGAAATCATGGAGTTAACCGACATTATAAACCTAACAGACACTTACAGAACATATACCTTCTTCCCAAATGCATGACACAAAACAATATACCTTGTTCTCTGCTTTCTCCAAGATTGGCCACACGCTTTGAAATGAAGCAAGTCTCAGTGAATCCAAGAAAATTGCAAAATACCCTTCTCCTATTTGACTGCCAAAGATAAAGCCTGACATAGACACCAACAGAAAGAACAGGAAGCTTACAAGTTCATGGAAACTGAAGAAGTCACTACAGAACAGAAAAAAAATAAAGACAGAAATTAAAGGCTTATTAGAACTGAATGAAAGACCCAATACCCAATCTTAAGGTACATGGTGAAGACTTATCTAAGAGTTTATAGCACTAAATGATTGAATGACATGAAAACATTTATATTGAGGTCTTTGATTCACTTGGACTTCAGTTTTGAGAAGGGTGATAGATATGGGTCTGTTTGCATTCTTCTACATGTAGACATCCAATTAGACCAGCATCATTAGTTGAAGATGCTTTTTTTTTAAATCCATTGTATGATTTTGGTTTCTTTGTCAACTATCAAGTGTCCATGGATGTGTGGGTATATTTCTAGGTTTTCCATTTGATTGCATTGATCAATCTGTCTGTTTCTTTACCAATGCCATGAGGTTTTTATTACTATTAAGATACATCCCATGTGAGAGAGCCAATCCCTGACACTATTAATGAGACTCTTCTAGGCTTGCATACAGGAACCAAGCACAAATGTCTCATGAGAGGTTTCATCCTACAGCAGATGGAAACAGATGCAGAGACTCATAGTCACTCATCAGACAGAGCTGAGGGAGTCTTGTATAAAAGCAAGAGAGATAATCGTGTGAGATGGAGGGATCAAGGACACCACAAGAAGACCTAAAGAACCAATTATCCTGGACTCATGGGGGATCACAGAGATTGAACCACCAACAAAAGACCATGCAGGGGCTGGACCTATGCCCCTTATATATTTCTATCACATGCACAGCTTGGTCTTCATGTGGATGCCCTAACAATTAGAGCTAAGGTTGTTTCTGACTCTGTTGCCCACCATTGAATCCCCTTCCCCTAACTGAACTCCTTAGTTGAGCCTCAGTAGTAGAGGTTGTGCTTAGTACTGCTGCATATAGTCAAAGAACAAGCAAGACAATAAACCCAGATTGTCAAAGAACAAGCAGGACAATAAACAGAGTCCCGTGATCACTCCTGTGATCACTATTTCTAAGGGCTTGTCAGGATGACTTGAGCGTATTATTTAAAGTACTTTTAAGGAACATATGCATTTTGGATTAATATATTTTTTATAATGAAAAAATAGTACTAAGATTTTGTTAAATTCTTATTTTTATATTATATTATCATCTTTATAATTTACATTCTAATATTTAATCTTGACATACGCTTTCCCAGAGTTTCATGTTTAATGTGCTTTCATCTTGTGATTTAAAGGATCACTTCTACAAGCAGCACATAGTTGATTAGTCTTAGTGTCTCACAATGCCTGTCTGGGCTTCACTTTTCAACCATGTTTAAACCTAGAACTTACACAAGGCAAATGACGTGCCACTCGCCACCGAGCTGCACCCACACCTTTGTCTCTGCCTTGAGGTGGAAACACAGACACTTGTACTTTTCACAATTAATCACACGGTCAGCATTTGACAATGCCACTTGCATGGTTAGGTTTTGTTTTATTCTTTTTTGTGTCTTATTTTTGTTTGTTTATTTTAAAATCCCATTTCATTTTCATTGTTAGATTATTAGATTAGTTCTCTGTTTTTATTCAAGGTTGGCCCAATACTATAAAATTTGCTTCTATTTTTTTCTACTTCTCAACACTTATCTTAAAATAACATAGCATTTCCCTCCATTCCTTCCTGTTCTTTCTACAAGTTGCTTTATCCTTCTATATCTGTAAACATTTTACAAACATTAAAATACTTGTTTTTACTCCAAACTCATATTAAGATGAATAAATAAAATAAAAAACCTTTTAGATTATAGAAGAAAAGCTGTTCACATTTTCCACTTATGTCACACTAAGACTGTATCTTCACAATCCAAATTTTAACTTTATATTTTTTCCAGCTTTCATGAGGAGCTGACATTCACATTCTGACAGTGCAAGCTTCCTGGAAAGCTAACATTTCTACTTACTTTTCTGTTAAAAATTTTTTTCAATCTTTAAGATTTGAAATTAGCTTTTAAATTTTTGATTATAAATTTTTAGGTGAACACTTTTTGTATTTAAGATGCCCTTGATTGTCTTTGGCTACACTGTTGTTCTTGTTGCTGCTGCTGCTGCTGTTATTGTTTTTGTTGTTGTTGTTGTTTGGCTGTTCCTTTTTATATTCTCCTGTATGTAATATGTCTCTCTCTCTCTCTCTCTCTCTCTCTCTCTCTCTCTCTCTCTCTCTCTCTC
>JANHMN010000004.1:142768332-142804739 GCA_030674055.1 Rhabdomys pumilio | reverse complement strand
CTCTCTCTCTCTCTCTCTCTCTCTCTCTCTCTCTCTCTCTCTCTCTCCTTTCAGTACCTTTTCTTTATCATTACTCTCTCTTTGACAATTTCATTGCATTTTTCTATGGATATTTCTTGATTTGTTCTATCATGAAGATAACAGCCTTACAGTTTATTTTACAAACGTTGAATATCTGTTTTCTTGTCTTATTGCACTGGAGATGACTTTCATTGTGGCATTGAATAAAACAATGTTTAGTTTCATTTTTGTTGCTGTGATAAAGCACCTTGACCATGAGCAACTTAGGAGAGAGAAGACTTAACTCCTAACTCTCACTTACAGTACACCTAATATGGGCAAGTCAAGTGATAGGAACTTGAAACAGTAGTCACATGACATCCATAGTAGAGGACAGAGATAAATACATGTGCATTTCCATCTGCTTACATTTGTTTATGTAGCTTTCTCATCCCTGATGCAGTCTGGACCTCAAGCCCAGGGAATGATGCTGACTACCCACAGCAGGCTGAGTATTTCCACATATGTTAAAGCAATCAAGAAATCCATCATGGAGACTCTTTTCTTAGATTACCTCAATTTGACAATGATAATAATCAGGAATTTTGTGTGATTTCTAATCTCTTGAAGAAAAAAAAATATGGAACATATCTCGGTCCAAACTATGTAACTAGAGAAACATTTGTGGATAAAAAGCGTGGTCAACTATTTGCGAAGAGCAATCAAATACTTGCTTGTTTAAATGTTGCTTCATTTCAAATGCTGGATATAATCTGGATGTGACTGAGACAGATTTCTTCACCTTGACCATGAGCAACTTAGGAGAGAGAAGACTTAACTCCTAACTCTCACTTACAGTACACCTAATATGGGCAAGTCAAGTGATAGGAACTTGAAACAGTAGTCAATTTATACATCAATTTCAAGTATTCATATTATGATATTAAACTCACAGCGCCACCTCTAGGGTCAACACACTTCTGACATGTAACCTTTGCTCTCTAACAGGTCAGCATTCATTGATGTGAGCCTTCACTTGAGCACTTCCAGGGACAGGCTGCATCTTATATTTGAATTTTTCACTAGAAACACCATCATTAAATGACTCCCACCTCTGCATCTATTTGAGATGAATCAAATATTCTCTAGAAAGTCCTTCAGCCACAATCATCACTTAAGAGAAGAGAGAGTGGGTAATCCAGAGCTGGTATGGTGTTAGTTACTATCAAAAACTCAAGGAACTTATTGCTCATCAACCAATTAATCTAGGTACCAGCAGGTCACATCATAGCATCTACAATTTGGATAACTGGGATGAAGGAAGACATGAGAAAATTTACATTTTATAAGTCCTGCCTTGGAAAGGACATTTCTCAACGACTGCCTCTGACATTTCTACTTAGATTCTTCTGACCGAAATGTATTCACCTATCTATACCTAACAGCAAGGCATAATGGAGGATGTAAGAAACCCTTCAGTTTTACCACTTACCAGCTGGCAGTCATTGCTCTGGACCCCGTGATTCATTGTCACGGTTCATTTGTTTACCTCTTCCTCATAGGTCTGTTTACAGTATCTCTGGTACAGCTAACTGCTCTCTGCAAGCACTATTGAACACTTCTAGAGCCTGCTGCCGAGAGAGCACACATGCACCAATCTTTCTCACTCACTTGCTCTAGCTTTCTCATTCTCTCTGTCTTAGGGTTCTACTACAACATGCCCCAGGGCAATCTCAAACTTAAATCCTCCTGCCTCAGCCTTCTGAGTTTTAATATTACTGGTACATGCTACTGTGCAGGGATCCGTATCTTTTTGTACCCCTCTCACAGAATCTCTAAAGAAATAAATTTTGGTGTTTTGTTCTGTATTTTATAATCTCCACTGCAGTGAAGCACCTTGCTAAAAAGGGTGTTCTTCTATATCACAGGATCTTGAATGGTACAGAGAGAGAGAGAGAGAGAGAGAGAGAGAGAGAGAGAGAGAGAGAGAGAGAGAGAGATGCTTGCAATCTGGTGTTCAATTTTCCCAAGGACAGAAAAACTGTTTTCTGAATTACAAAGGACATATTAACTAAGGCAAGTATTATGACTTTTGTTTCATTTTCTAAACCACAAGTAAGCTTCCTAATAGTTTTAGCATAGAAAATTGAAAAGAAAAAGACACTAATTTCAGCTTATTAAAAATCACTCGCCAGATGTTGTAAAAAGAACCACTAATGAAAGGTCTCTCTGGCAAGTCTAAAAGTTTCCTTTTACTCAACCTAATGCTCTTTAAATGAGTATCACATTTCATTGACATGCAAGGCATTTGAGTTGAATTAAAAGGCTTGAAAGACACCCTTCTCTGAACTGAAGTCTAAGAACTGTTTTTGATGTTTACCTATTTTTCTAGGAGTCTTATTTCCCTCTGCCATAAACCATAATTCTTCCCAATTTGAATTGACGCCATTCAATGTTTTTAATTAGCCCCATAGTCAAGATGTTGTACTTGAGGTCCAGGTAAAGCTGGGTCAACAGTCACACTTGGAGTGTGTTAGGGCATCATGAAGCAAGTAGTTAAACCAGAGTTAAAGTTAAAAAGAAAACTCTGCTTTTTTGTCCAGAAATACAAAGTATAGTAAGAAAAAGTAACTAAATATTGTAACAGGTCAGCTTCGCAAAAAAACCAAAAAAACAAAAAAATAAAAATACAAAAAACAAACAAACAAAAAAAAAAAACCAAGCTGCCATCATTTTATATTTTATATTCTAAATTCAAAAACATAATTCATGAATACAATCTGGTAGAAATAGATTTAAATGAGGCCAGTAGCTGAGTCTTATTTAAGTAGATGAGGCATAATTGTTAAAACCTTATCTTCACAAAAAAATAAACATTTCTCTTCATTGTTGCTTTTTCTTATCAAACCAACTACTTCACTGTTCAAGGTTTTCATTCTGAGCTATTGCTGGTAAAAGCTTTCTTTCTTGTTATTCACAGCTAAGTTATTTTTCTTCCTACCCCCACAATTCTGATACGATGAGGTAACTGAACATTTGTGTGCATAGCTTCTTCTCCTCACTGCTGGGAAAACATAGCTGCTTGGAGGAGAGCAGCAAAAAAAAAAAAAAAAAAAAAAAAACCACTCAACACTGAGGCTATAACTGTAGGTTCATATGTTAAAGCAAAATCGGCAATTTTACATTTTCCTTTCTTCCTCACTTTCAGTTCAAAGAAAGAAATCTATTCACCTAATTGTGATAGTAAGGACATATTTCTTAAAAGCCTTTTTAAGAAATAAATCTAGGAAATCAGAAAGGAAAATGTTGAAGATATGACAAAGACTCAGAAAGGGGCAAATCATTGGCAATAATACTACAGAAGGCAGAGAATTTAAGATCAAAGATGAACCAACTTTGATAGCATCTAGCTGAAGCTAAATTGTTGTGGGGGTGACTTTTCTAACAGTGTAGAATAAGTTCTGCCCAGGTGCTGAAAAGACTTCCACGGTTTCTACATTGGTTTCCTAAGCCTTCTAATAAGCTATAGATTAAAACTGATAGTAAGTTAAATATTCAGTAAGAATTGCCTGTACTGACAGCTCTCACAGGAAGATGACAAATGCCAGGCCAAAAGCCAGAAAGTCACATTACCTATGCGCAGGGAGTTGACAACTTTGTAACTGCTTGTTTCACCAAGAAAAACAAAAATCAAAACAAAACAAACCAACCAAAAATAAATTAAAAAAATTACCAAAAGACCTAGGAAAGTCACTTACACACAGATGTCCGTATAGGTCTCTGCAGATACTTGAGGTCTGTGAATCATTATTTCCTCCCTTTCTTGCTCTTTCTTACCTCATACTCCAGCCCTGTCTCTCACAGCCTTACTGATTTCACCTTGGCCTTTCTCTCCACTTTTCTGAGAATTCTCCTGACCTTTATGCATCTCATCATCTTGCATTTACATCTTCCTCATGTCATTTGTGCTCAATAAGTATTTCAGTAGTCACAAGTCACATGAAAAGTGTCACTGGACCTATTAAAGTAATTTAATTTGGCCTATCGAATCTCTGTCCATGCTATGTTCCCCTGATATCATGTGACATATTTGAAGAGTTGACAAGTTTCCCAAATCACTTACTGTGAGCCTAGGAGGCTACATCTAAGTTTTGTGAGTTTTCATAAATATGCTTTTGCTCACGCCTACAGCATAAGGACTATCTATTTACTAACGATAGAGGTCAAAATTCGGCAGACCGATTCCATGGTCTGATGATACCTGTAGATATTAGAGTTTAATGGAAGACCACAGGAATTTCCAGATTCATGTCTTCCCAAACAAGAAATTAGATGGGATATATGGATATTCATAGAAGAAAAGTGTTTATTAAGACAGAAAACATTTCAAAGAGATGAAGTAGACCAGAGAAGGGAGAAAGATTAGAAACTCAATAGTCCATGTGCCCAGCAGACTGGGACATTTATATGTCATTTGTATCATGCACACACTGTTTTGTGTGCATGCTATGTTGTAAATGGGCCTTGGTGAGTGGGGTTTCTAGTATTCCTCTCTGTCAGTTGTTTTTCTTTCATATGCTAATTTTGGCCTCACTCCCTGTCCTACTCCCCTGATACACTAAATTGAAATAAATAAAGTTTACCAGAATCAAGAAGCAAAATAAAATTAGGCCCAATAAAATCCCAAATATGTTTCCAAAATGATTAGCATTAGTGAGAGAGGAGAGAGAGAGAGAGAGAGAGAGAGAGAGAGAGAGAGAGAGAAGAAGAAGAAGAAGAAGAAGAAGAAGAAGAAGAAGAAGAAGAGGAGGAGGAGGAGAAGGAAGAGGAGGAAGAGGAGGAAGAAGCAGCAGTGGAAAAAGAAGAAGAAGAAAAGGAGAAAGACGGAGGGAGGGAGGGAGGAAAGAAGGAAGGAAGGAAGGAAGGAAGGAAGGAAGGAAGGAAGGAAGGAAGAAAGGAAAGAAGGAAGGAAGAAAGGAAGGAAGGAAGGAAGGAAGGAAGGAAGGAAGGAAGGAAGGAGAGAATGTGCTGTAAAACTATTTGATCACCAAAAAACAAAGCAAAAGTGTTCCAGAGAGGAGTTTGGAAAACTACACGGCTGCTCCATAGACAATATCATCAATGTCTTTATTCTTTCTTGATCTGTAAGGTTATTCATTAAAATAGTGAATTAACATAAAGAACAGCTACATATATGAAACCCCACTTAATCATCATTTTCCAAAATGTGGCATAAAAAGAGCAAACCTCAGATTTATCAATTTGTACATGCATTGAATTCAGAATTGAATGTATGACACTCTTCCCACCCTTTTTACAAATAGACATTATAAGGAGAGGATATTGTGCCTTTCTTTGTTAACATGTTCAAGTCTCTGTAACAAATGTTGCAGATAATTAATTCATTAGTCATAAAGCATTTACATCAAAATCCTTTATCTCCTTCCTTGTGCTAAGAGAACCTGTAGAGGCTATTTCAGTTCAATTTTGTTTAAAAAATAAAAAAATAAATAAAATGGATTAAAAACTGGAAATGATGACTTTGTGTCCAAGCACTTAACACAGTAGCCATGCAGAGTAACTGCCTACCTTGCTTCTACATTGGAGTTTGAAAATTCATCTATACATAACAAGCACCTGACTTCCATCCTCCTTGTCTATGATCAATTCTTTCTCTACTTTCTCATTTTAATCAGTCTCCAGCTTGAAGCTCGTGATCTCTTTTACAGTAGAAAAAAATGCCTCTTCTGCAGGCACTGAAATCACTGAAGCCACTAATTCTCACAGAGTAAAGATTACGTAAACATGTGTCACACTGTAACCCCCATGCAATCCAGAATAAAACAGAAATCATACGTGAACTGAAATCTGGCATGCTTCTTGAAGCGCAGCTCAAAGGTAATATAGCATTTTAAAAACATTTACATTTAAAAGAAAGGAATTAATTTCTGTCCCTTGGGAAAAAATACATAATTTCTAAAAGTTTTTGGAGCAGCTGAATTTTATTAATGGCAAAAAATGTGTAATTTGTATTTTCATAATGTGAAAATTGCATTTTTAAAGATTCAATAATCATGTGTTGATATCTGCAACTTTCCTAAAGGATAAAATAAATGAGGACGCCATCTTGTTTTCCACCTCACTGGCTCTAGCATGCTATAGAAGATCACCATGACAACAGGAGCTGATTTGCCTGGTGTGAAGACAACAGTATAGATCTCATTTCCTAAATGCATGTTTCTACTGAAGTAGAATCACCAATTAAAAGACTCTTTTTTGTCCTTGGGGGCTTTACAGATGTAAATGGTGATGAGAAGCTGGCTGGTCAGCTGCTACACCTCAAAATGCATCCTGATTATCGAAACACGAGGGGACTTGCCTTTAAATTATTATAAAAATTTAAGGCTACATGGTTCTAAATTATACTACTTTAATTCTCAAAACCAATAGACTTGCTTGAAATTGTGAGCTTGTGTCTTTCTTATAATTTGTTATAACTGTTTCAACCCCCCCAAAAAAAATCCTGTTCTGAATGTCTTTTTATGTCTTTATACTATGACATTATAATACAGTCTTATCTTTCCACGGCACACATGTGAATAACAAATATAGAACAGAATCATAAAAATTGAGGGCCTTTTTTAAGATTTTAAAATGTGAATTCAAAAGTGAAATTTAAATATTCATCTGAATGTATTTCTACAGAATGTCTTTATGACTTAAAGCAAGACAATACAAAGCAGGAATTTTTAATTACCCAAATTCAAAAAAAAAAAGAATTTTCTTTGCATTTAGGAGCTGAAACTAGTTTGATTTTAATTTGTTTTGATTTTTAAAAGAGAACTGTGCATCTCTATTGCAGGACAGGAAACTAGAAAACTCAGATGTTTCTCAATAAACATAGCAATTTTTTAAATGCCAATCAATATTGCTTTTATATACATGATAAATAATGGTTTGACAGCTATCACCCTAAGGGATATGATTATATGAATTTCTCCTTTTTGTAGTGACTTCATAGATGAATATTTCAGTTTTGAAATCTTACTACCCTTACAAATGCAATGCTATATACACACACAAGAAGTTGCTCAAATACTAGTGATTTTTATATTAAGGTAAAATATATAAGAAACTCGGCAAAATTAATTCTGAAGTAAAACCACACATTTCTAAAAAAAAAAAAAAAAAAAGGCATACGAGAAAGGCATATGTTGTCAAATAGTGGTCTTCAGAAATGATATGCCCAGAATTCACAGCACACGCTGGCAAATTTTCTAATGTGTGTTTGTGTGTTTAACTGTTTCTTTGTATAGCTAATTAAATGTTTGTTGCAAAGTCTCATGGGAGACTCATTTACATATACCTTGTTATAATGGCTAAACACATTCTCCCTAAGTATTGCCTGATGAATAGATATTTCACAAATGCTTGCCATGGACACAACAACAAACTCCTAACACCTGTGATGATGACTGTAGTTCAGCCAGTGTTCTAGCTACATAATTAGCCTCCTTCAGGAACCGTTCAGTTGTAACACCATATCTTAATTCTCAATGTTTAATGACTTGAATCCATACTTTAATGTGAATTCACACACATATCAGATTTTAGGAGAAAATGTCATATTAATACATAGTATCATATAATGTCAAGAAAATGCCCTCTCGGAGTACTTTACAGGAAGTAAGATATTAGTAGCTGCCTTCCAGCTTTAGCCAGAGACTAAAACAGCATGCAGTAGCCCAAAAGAACAGAAGGTAACTTAGGAAGTCACATTGGCACCTGTATGAAGGAAAGCTGCAATGTTGTAATGTGTTCTTAGCTCTACAGACACCAGATGAAAGCGAAACATCTTCACTCCATTCATTTCCTATGAGTAGTTGGTGGGCTAATTAATAAGCCCCTAACACATTCAAATGAAACCTTTGCAAACCAAATACTGTTTTGCTATTTCTTTTACATATTTCTGACTCCATTAAATATGTCTTCCTACATATTTTTAACATGCCCAAATTTAGCATCATCTATTAATTTAATTAAATTGTTTTATTTTATTGTCCTTGCCTGTAGATAAATTTAAAAGCCCTAAATTTGAATTTTGGAAGATGGCTCAGTAGTAACATACTTGTCCTGACCTCTAGTCACAAAATCGACAAAAGTAAAAACTATTCCACATAAAACTATAGAGGGCTCCTGTCAATGTTCATTGTATTTTTTCACTAAATGCATTTTACTTCATAAAACAGCAAAATTACCTAGCTTTAAAAATGCCAGAGTTGCTGGACAGTGGTGGCGCACACCTTTAATCCCAACACTTGGGAGGCAGAGGCAGGTGGATTTCTGAGTTCGAGGCTAGCCTGATCTACAGAGTGAGTTCCAGGATAACCAAAAGTACACGGAGAAACCCTGTTTCAAAAACCAAGAAAAAAAAAAAAAACCAAAAGCAAAAAAATGCCAGGGTTGAGTGGATGCTGCATTTATGGTGAAAGGAATCCTGGACATTTCTTTCTAAGATCAGTCTCAGTGATGGCAGCCAAAATGCTTATACATGAGCAAATCCTATTAAATCAACTATATTAAAAGGATGATATACAAATATGCATGTATACACGTGGAAACCGATATGTATACGTCAAGTATATGTCAAGGCCATATATGTGCCTGCAGATGTACCAACTGGTACTGACTACTTAAAGTGGCCATGTGACTATGGAATAAGACTGGTGTGAAAATTAGGAGTATCTTTGTTGTTTGCTGTATTCCTCCAAGTTTTATAATAATCATGACATATATTTGTTTATTTAAAGTTTCTGTTATTTTGATTTAGATAGTTGTAGGGGGCATGCATGTGGAGATCAGGGAACAACTTTTTGGGTTCCATTTTGTTCTGCCATTTGAGTCCTAGGGATAAAACTCTGGTCATCAGGCTTGGCAGCAAGAGCCTTTACCTGGTGAGCCCTCTCACCAGCCCTGCGTTTATTATTTATTTATTACTGACATATTTATGAAACAACTGAAGCCATTTCATTAAAGAAAATAAAAACAATCATTTACATATCCAACAAGAGATAGACTATATAATACATATTATACTATATTACTAAAATTATATTTCAACCAATTTATATATTTAATATATGTGTTAGAGTATGCCTGAATACTCTGCTGTTACCACATCAATTGAGATTCTATCCAAGGTATCACCTAGAAAGCCCTGAAAAACAGTAGTCCCTGGATGTTTTAAAATACCAATTTTAATTCGTCATTTGGCTACGCTGCACATAGAACTTGGGTTTATCAATCAAGAGGCAATAAAACTAGGAGTAAAGATTAATTGGTGTTGCTATGGTTGCTACCATTTCTATGACTTGAAACTATATATCTGATCTGTTTCACACCAGTTTCTTCGATTCACAAAAGGGTATCACAATAAAATCAATTTCTTCAACTCTGTAAGAATTAAATGTGGTATTTTGGCTTTGTTTTATTTTGCTTTGTTTTCTGAAACAAATTTCTGCTGGATAGTCCAGCTTGGCTTTCAACTCCTGTTATTCTGTTTTTTCTGCCTCTGCCTCCCAGAAATTCTATCATTACATCGCACACCACTTTGCCCAGGCATCTTTGCAATCTGTGTAACATGTTAAGAACAGATCGTGGCACTTTATGAAAATATTATAAATATAGAATTTAATTAAGTAATGAATTCAATATGAAGTTATTGCAAGATGGTCCCAGCTATCTTAAATCTTTGGAACAAAGAAAGTTACAGGCATTCCAATAAATAAATTGCTATAAATTACATATGTAGATGTATAAGTAAATAAACAAGAACTACTAGATGTGTTCTGACAAGCAGTGTTATGATTTATGTTCCAATTGAATGGAAAAACAAACTAAGATGTATGTGTAAAGTACTATTTACAATATTCTCTTGAGAAAAGCATGTGAATCAGCAAACATAGCACAAGCCCTGTCTTGGATACTGCTCCTTATGGTGGTTTGAATGAAAATGGCCCCATAGGCTCATATGAAATGGCACTATTGAGGGATGTGGACTTGTTAGAGAAAGTGTGCCTTTGACGTTTTAGCTCAAACCAGGCCCTTTGCATCTCTCTTCCTGATGCCTGCTGATCCAAATGTAGAATTCTCAGCTACCTCTCCAGCATCATGTCTGCCTGCATGCCACCATGCTCTCACCATGACAATAATGAACTAAACCTCTGAACCTGTAAGCCAGCTTCAGTCAAATGTTTTCCTTTATAAGAGTTGCTACAGTCATGGTGTTTCTTCACAGAAATAGAAACCCTAACTAAGACACTCCTGATAGAGTCTCAGTACAAATTCAAGATGCAGGACTTGGAAGCAATAGAAACATGAGTCTCTCTCACAGATTCCTTTTCTTGAGTGGCTGTGAAATATCCTACACAGCCTGCTGCAAACTGTATTCCCCATTCCCTCCCCCTGTACCACCCTGACACCTATAGTTGATCCTCTTCCAACATTCTAGCAACCTCTGGTCTAGCGGTGGTACAGACGAATTGACACTCTCAGTCTTGTAAAGGGAAATTTGGTGCTCACCTTAAGATTATTTATGGGGAAATAGTATACCACACACATCCCTACAGCTGCAATAGTAACACGAGCTTACTCATCTGTCATGGTTTCAGGAGAGATCACCCTAGTGAGTAAGATAAGATCGGATCAAGGTCAGCATGAAAGGGGTTCAAAACTTATAATTCTCAGAACTTCTGAGATTTTGAAACTGTAGATAAGAAGTCAATGATATTTGTTACCCAAATACTACATGTTATCCTCTGCCTTGTAAAATGTGTCTCCTCTATTTGTACATATGCTTCGAGATCCAATTCACTTAAAGTTATACTGATAACCATACTACTTTTGAGAGCTATTGTTAGTATGTCAAAGATTCATACCCCCCACCTCATTATTATGATGGCAATGTGTAACAATTCTTTTTGTGCACATGTTTACATACAAGGCACTACTTTTTAGCTTTTAACTTGGTTTTGCTTTTAGAAGCAGAGGTTTTCCTTTTAAATAATCAAGCATATGGCATAAACTCAATATTAACTGCACAATACCATTAACCTATGATCATTTGAGACTATGAAAAAACACACAAATGTGAAAAAAGTCAATCATGAATAATTCATGAAGTGTATCACCAGCAATTTCCTCAATGATGTATGCACAGTTCCAACAAGATTGGAAAGGTTTAACTTACACATGAGTAGATTAAGAGTATTTAGTAGATGATAATTAAACAAGTAAGGTTGTAAATGGTAACTCAGGTTTAAAAGCGTATTAAGGAAATGATCCAGGTGAGTTGGAGGGAATCATTCATGGCAGTAAAAGATAAGGCCCAGTCCTAAGGAACTCAGGGCAGTACAGCAGCACAGAGGGTTTTACTCTACAGCACAATCAGACTCCAGGATTTTCATGGTCCTCTATTGGACAAGGAAAAGCCAGTGGACAGAAACTGAACAATAAATCCTTCCATGTTGATATGCTGTGTTTTGGTAGGCAGTTTACACTGACTAATAAGCAAAACAATGTCAGGTACATGGTTGATGAAGAAAACCATTCCTCATTCCTGAACAGTGAACCATAAAAAACAAATACACGTAAGTTTATCTGACCATGAGATCACCCTAGTGAGTAAAATATGATCAGATCAAGGTCACCATGAAAAGCGTTCATATCACAAAGCTTATAATTCTCAGAATTTCTGAGATTTGCTGAAAACTGTTAATAGTATTCTAAAGAAAAAGTGATAATTGAAGGATGAGTTTTGGAAATGCTCCTTGTACTTTATCCTAACTTCATGATGTCACTAATGTTCTTCTTCCCAAAATATGTTGCCTCTAATGTGAATAATTTCTCAATACTAAGGACCAGTAAACACCAGGGCAGCAAGATGACTCACAAAGGAAAGGTGCTTTCTGCCCAGCCAGACAATTTAAAGTCAATCCCCAGAGCCCACATGGTAGAAATAGAAAAGTAACTCTATCAGGTTGTCCTCTTACACCTACATGTGACACACACACACACACACACACACACACACACACACACACACGCACACGCACACACACACATACACACACACACAAAATAGTAAATGTTTATATTGCAGTGGGTTCACCAGTGGTTATCCTGTGGGTCACAACCCACAATAGGGGATGCATAACAGATAACCTGAATATCAGATATTTATATCATGATTTATAACAGTAGCAAAAGTACAGGTCTGAAGTAACAATGAAATAATTTTATGATTTGGAGTCATCACAACATGAGGAACTGTCTTAGAGGATAGCAGCAGTAGGAAGGTTGAGACCCACTGGTTTAGACACTTATGTAAACAAATCTTTCATTTTAATGGCTTTGACCTAATAAGGAATCTAAATATTGACCCTGATTATTCCACTGAATCCTACAGGATTTTATCTAGTGGGTTTCCCCATTCTGATATGAATAAGCTACCCCTGTAAATAATTCTGAAAATCAGTGTGAGCTGCCGTAGCTATGCTCATTTATTCCTAGGTGGGTATGGCCTTCAGGTAGTAAGAGAACATGAGACACCCCACATAAAATTAAACCAAAGATAGAAAGAGAGTAGAGAAATACTCAGACTTCCTTTCTGGAATTTCTGTGTTTAATGAAATGACACACATGTGAATGTACATTCCTCCTTGCTAACTTCTCTTTCCCTGAAAGAACTGGTTTCAAAGTAAACTGTTTTCTCCCAGCTAATCAAGAGGCTGTGTCTTCAGCCATGCCTTGTTAATCACAGTCTTTCCCTAACTGACTCTACTGACTCTTTTGAGCCAGTCTCCCTTAGAAACCAATTCAGATTCTTATACAGGAAATGGTTTTCAGGGACCATGCTGCAAAAATATATACCACACTGACCAAAATAAAATATCCTTTTCTCTTGAACAGTAGACATTTATAAATAAATGTTTCAATTAAACTAGCAAATTGGCAGAAGTCATTTCTTTCTTTAACTAAAAGTTCATGCTGACCTTAGAATAACACCCATATGTTAAAAATCCATTAAATTCTTAGTTCTATCTTGTTTTTATAAACTTTATTATTATTTAATCACATATATTTAATTCATATTTAGATTATATTACTGCAACTGATCCATGTCCTTTCTGAAACAAAGAGGAACAAAAATAAACAAAGCTTGCTTCATAAAATTTAAATGAATCTATACTCAGAAAAGGACAATCATATATGAAAGCAATGGGCTGGAAGACCACTACAATTACTTTCCTATATAGCCAGCAAAAGATCTTGAAAGAAATTAAGCAGAATTTGTACATTTTCAAGAGTAAATATACTCATATGTTCCTCTGTCTCACAAATGCATATTTTTGTTCTATACTCTTCTATACATATTTAGCACAATGTTATGCTCAATATGGAGTCTGAATAATTTTATGATGATTACATACATGGTAAAAGGCAGTAAAATAGAGTTCTTGAATCTCTATGAAACTTCTTCCTTCATCTGTCTATGTGTGTACGCATAAACACATAGACATGTACACACACACAAATGCACACACTAGCACACACACACAACCTGAAAAGACATGTAACTCTTATTACCTCATTTGTATCTCAGCCTAAACCTGAACAAATTAAGTGCTGATGTATTATCAAATGTTCAACCTTACTGAGAAGGACACAGATGAGTGTGCACAGGAGCTCCTACCAAAAGGACACTGCTGTGTCCCGGCCGGGTCTTAGTGCATTGTTCCCTCACAGCATAAGCAGAGGCAGCATGATGGTCAACAGAACTGTCTGTTTCAACAAAAAGAAAGCATACCAGTTCATCAATTGGACAAACTTTCTTATCTCTGAATTCAAAGACGGATTTGTCAAAGTGATCTTTACGTAAGGGACAGCAAGTTCCATAATGTCCTCCATAGCAATTTTATAGGCAATATAGATGCATTCCACATAGCTATTCCTTATATTGCTCTGACATTCACTGAGTACATTTTAAAAGCTGTAGTTCTATAAAAGCATGGGGGCAGGGTAAAGTTGAAGAGGGCCAAGTAAAAGGAAGTCAGCAGAAAGACAAGGTACAAGAGTATGTTTTACTCTGTGTCTGCCTAAAAAATACTGACAGAAAAGTTAACACTTTGAATATGTTGCCCAACGCCAGTATCTCTCCTGGGTTTTCAAAAGAAGTTATCTGGAAGATCGTGACCAAGATTCAAGCCATGCCACCAGACACACAGATTACAAAGCTGCCATGATTTATTTGTGCTCTTCAGCAGCTAGGCAAAGTGCACATAAAGTAATCCATAGGTGGGTTCAGCTTTCTCCCTTCCCTTGTTTTTTCAGAAAAGTAACTCTGTATTTTGAATAAACATTTAGAGGCATCCAAATCCTTCTTAACAAGGTAGTGTGTACAACTTATGTGGACATCCCAACCCTTGCTTTACTCATAGTACAATAAATAGCTTTGTGGAGATTTAAGAATAATAAAGCTATACTTAAAAGCTTTATAATTTACTTAAAAAATAAAGGTCAGAGAGGCAAATTGTAAGAGTGAATGTCTTATCTATCACTTAAAAACAGACTATGTGTTTTATAACAGTAACTACAACTCAGAGTGTTTTTGAGGTAGAATCAGGTTTTAAAATTACCACTGACATAGTTTGGACACATGTCTTCACCTTTTTGGATTTTGGTACCACTGCTTGTGAAAAATTGTGTAGAAGAGGTGTTTTTACTTGGTGGCTACACTATGCTTGAAACACAAAACACACTATTCAGTCAGTTTATCAAGATACACACACAAATGCACACATGAACACCCCCTTGTGCGTGTGCATGCAAACACACATACACATAAGCACACACACACACAAGTTGCTGTATACAGGACCTTGGAGAGTCCTCACCAGGTAAAGTGTTTCTCTTGTAAACATGAGGTCCTGAGTTTGAGCCCTATAACTGATATAAAATCAAAACATCAACAAACAATCCAAAATAAATAGGTATGGAAGTGTGCTTCTACTTCCAGAGTTGGGGAGAAAGAAATAAGCAGGCCCTGGGACTCATTAGCTAGTCTAACTACTTGATTGATTTCCATGCCAGCAATGGATGCACATGTCATAAAACAAGATTTTCTAGCATCCACATGAACATGTGCACATATACAGGCACAGCCCACCCAAAAAACTCTTACACACACATACACACACTCCCACACATGCATGCACGCACATGTGTGTGCACACAAAAAAAATCCATAACTAAAGACTTCAAAACTACTACTCACCTCAGAATTGACTCCTGTCTTTTTAAAGATGATTGAGATTCTAATTCATGCCACTTACTGAGGAATATTGGATGACCCAGAAACACCTAAAGAAATGTTCAGCATGCTAAGTCATCAGGGAAATGCAAATCAAAACAACCCTGAGATTCCACCTCATGCCAGTCAGAATGGCTAAGATAAAAAACTCAAGTGACAGCAGAGGTTGGTGAGGATGTGAAGAAGGATGTGTTGTTGGTGGGATTACAAGCTACTACAACCATTCTGGAAATCAGTCTGTTGGTTCTTCAGAAAATTGGACATAGCACTACCTGAGGACCAGCTATACCACTTCTGGGCATATACCCAAAAGATGCTCCAACATATAACAAGGACACATGTTCTACTAGGTTCATAGCTGTCTTTTTTATAATAGCCGGAAGCAGAAAAGAACCCAGATGTCCTTCAACAGAGGAATGGATACAGAAAATGTGGTACATTGACAAAATGGAGCACTACTGAGCTTTTAAAAAACAATGACTTTATGAAATTCTTAGGCAAATGGATGGAACTAGAAAAATACAATGAGTGAGGTAACCCAATCACACAAGAAGACAAATGGTATGCACTCACTAATAAGTGGATATTAGCCCAAATGCTCGGAATACCCAAGATACAATTCACAGACCATATGAAGCTCTAGAATAAGACCAAAGTGTGGACTCTTCAGTCCTTTTAAGAAGGGAAAACAAAATATTCACTCACAGGCGATATACAGTAGGAGGGACTTGGGAGGAAGGGATGAGGAGGGGGAGAGGGGAATGGGATGCAGGATCAGGTATTTGAGGAGACAGTATGATACACAGAGGGTCAGGAATTTGAACAGAGGAATGTACCAATGGGGAATCGAGAACTAGGAACTCCCAGGACCCAACAGGGACAAGATTGGCTGAAATACCCCACAAATGGGAGGGAGAACTTCTAGAGACCATATCCAGAGGTTAGGCAATGCCCCCAGTTGGGATGGGGCCACCCACTCATCTCCAAATTTTTAACTCAGAATTGCTACTATCTAAAGGAAACATGGAGACAAAGTGTGGAGCAGAGACTGGAGAAAAAGCCACCCAGAGACTGCCCCACCTGAGGATCCATCCCATATACAGACACCAAACTCAGACACTATTGGGGATGTCAAGAAGTGCTTGCTGACAGGAGCCTGATATAGCTGTTTCCTGAGAGGCTTTGCCAGAGCTTGACAAATACAGAGGTAGATGCTCTCAGCTACCCATTAGACTGAACATGGGGTCCCTAATGAAGGAGTTAGAGAAATGATTGAAGGAGCTGAAGGGTTTTACAACACCATAGGAAGAAAAACAATATCAACCAACCAGACCCCCCCCCAGAGCTCCCAGGGACTAAACCACTAATCAAAGAGTACACATTGAGGGACTCATGGCTTCAGCCACATAAGTAGCGGAAGATGGCCTTGTCTGGCATCAATAGGAGGAGAAGCCCTTGGTCCTGTGAGAGCTCAGTTTCCCAGTGTAGGGGAATGCCAGGGTGAGGAGGCAGGAGTGGGTGGGTGGGAGGGGGAGCACTCTCATAGAACAGTGGGAGGGGGGATGGGATGGGAGGTTCCGGAGGGGAAATAGGAGAAAGCGGATAACATTTGAAATGCAAACAAATAAAATATCCAATAAAAAAAGAAAGTAAAATAATCCCTAAATTTTTTTTTAAATGTATTTTCTATGTGTATCTTGTGGTTTTTTTCCTTTGCCCTTTTTGTTCTCTTTGTTGTACCATAGTCAAGTTCAGATTTGTTCTATCTTATTTTAATTTTGTCTTATTTTATTTTATTATTGTCCTTTAGATGCCTGTCTGTTTTATAATAGACATGGTGTAGATTCAGATGGGAAGGAAAGTGTGAAAATTGCTTCTTCTTGGGGATTAATCTAGTGCTGCTGTGTACACAGATGCTAAATTCTGACCCCCAAGGTCTGGTTGCCCCCTCCCAGGTTCTCACCTACACCAGCCTTTGTTGTGTAAACCTTGCTTTCCAATTTAAAACTGCTGGTTAAATGTCTGCAGCTGGGGAGAATAGCATTATGAGGGATTTCAGCTACCAGGATAGGGGTTGCAGATAGAAACCAAAATGAGAAAAGAGAGAGAGAGAGAGAGAGAGAGAGAGAGAGAGGAATGAGGAAAAGGAAGGAGAAGGAGGAAGAAGGAAAAATAAGATGGAGAGAACAGAGGTCCCCATTGGATGCACATAGCCAGCAGAAGTGACCCCTGAGGACACACTGATGGAGCAGAAGTAACTCAAGTGAGACTCAAGCAACAAGGACTTGGAGGGGCAACTGGGGAATTTACAGTCTAGAGTATAGAAAAATAAAGTAGGGTTAATTCGTCCAGAAATTTTGCTAAAGCTGATTTTAAAAATCCATAGGACTCTGCCTCTATTATTAGGGGCTGGCCAGGCCATATTAATAACTGATAGACCTATTGAATAACACGTTAAAGTATCATTTACAGGTTCTCTCCTTCCACCACGTGGATCCAGAAGATCAAACTCAGATTACGAGGCTTTTGAAGCAAGAATCTTCCACAGAGCCACCTCACTGCCCTATTTCTCCAACCTTATAAATAAGCAGAACATCTTTTCTCTGCCAAATCCTAAACTTCCTAGAACCAAGCAATGGCTGGGAAAGGCAATGGAAAGACTCATAAGGTAGACGGACAACCTGGCTCTAGCTGTGTGTGGCTTTAAAGTGTTTCGTCTAAACCTGTTCTCTGAGATGTGTTTTAATCAAATGAGCGTGTTAATAGGAGCACACAAAAAGTTGCTGTCGTGTTATCATTAATTATGACTTAAGAAAAGTCATCAAATACACTGGATGTCAGTTTCTATAGTGATATTTCTTTTCAGAACAGAAGTAAAGTCATGCTTGCCACATGTGTGTAGGTCAATGAATTTGTGTCATGTTTCACCAGCTGAGCTCACTACAGTTTTGGAAGGGCTATTTTCCTCATTTGACTCTAATTTTTCTCCCTGTGCAGCTGGCTGATTTTAGCTGTTTTCAACAGAGCGCTGCTTCAAACAGAGGTGGCTTCACCTGCTTCATTCCATATTGTTGTGGCAAAACAGTTTACATCTTGAAGTAACTAACAAGACTTAAGAGCAAGGCCACTGGAAATGGGTCTTAGGGCCCCCTCTCCAGCAGTAGGCAGCTGCTCTGAGGCTGCCCACATTATGATTTAACATTGGGAACTTGTCTTAAAACAGCTCTCTTTGACACCAGATGTCTGACAATGGCTATTCTCACAGGCTCTGCACAACTCCACAAAGCTCACACATGTCACTTTGCTCCAAGATCACTATATCAAGGGCATGTCTCCACATCATCTCCTAGCTTGGGTTCTGCCCCAACCCAGAGCAAAGAAAGACATTGGGGTGAGATGCGGAGACTCCCCTGGATTGATTGGTACATCTTGGCCTTATCTCAAGCCTTCCATGTATCAGAATAGTTTTGTGCACTTTGGCGATGCTGAGAACAGACTGATGCCAATAAGCCATTTGAGATAAGAACTAATTGGAAACAGAAGGCTGAAGAATGATTCTGTTGGGGGTGAGCAAAGGGGACAGACAAATAATTATTCAGGCAGAATTTCTTTACACAAAAGGCAGATGGAAGAAAGAACAAAACTCCAAAGTCTGTGGCAGGAAGAAGCAGCTGCACACTCCTTTTCTGTGGAAAAGCAAACAGTCACTGACTGGTTTGGTAATGGGCTCAGGGACCCCTAGGGATTCACAGTCATGCTGACAACCCACAGCCTGTAAAATAACCTAGTAGTCTAAACTATATTTGAGGTACAAGAGATGAGACGTAGAAGAAAGACTCATGGACCACGTACAGCAGAGAGTCTAGCAAGTAAGAAGGCAGGATTCCACAGCATGAGCATATTCTGTAGGCACCACAGCTATTCATTAGATTTATTACATTTAACCTGATATTTCCTTTCTTAAACATAAGCCCAGCACAAACGAGATACAGGGAAAAGCAGAATCTTATAAAAAATATTATTCAACTTTATTGCAGAGTTGTTTGACTGCAACTAAGTAATACTGTGTGATATCTGATTTATCCTGAAAAAAAAAAGAGACAATAATAATTAGGAATCTAGGTAGGAAACTGGGCCTCACAATGTCAGCCCAAAGCCAAGTTTTATTAAAAGCAGCCTTACTCAACAAGACTAACTTAGAAGGTGCTCAATACCACACTGATCATAAATATGCAAACTAAAGACAGAAAAACATTTGCCTTTTGTTTGGGTCTCAGAGTTATACATATGTGCATCCATCAGCCACCTACTCTGTGAGTGTATGCATGTACCTGCATATGTTTCTGCATATGTTTTTATATATGTTTTGTTACATACAGTCATGGGTAATTCAATTAAATTTATTGGGAGAATATTCGGGGATATTCCCTTCAAAAAACAATGGTCAAAATCTCAGCACTTGGGAGGCAGAGGCAGGCAGATTTCTGAGTTCGAGGCCAGCCTAGTCTACAGAGTGAGTTCCAGGACAGTCGAGACTACACCAAAAAAACAAACAAACAAACAAACAAACAAGCAAGAAAACAAAAAAAGGGAACTTTTTCACCTACTTAGTTCTCAGCATAAAGCCATATATATATATATATATGTATATATATATATATATATATACATATATATGTATATACATATATATGTATATACATATATATGTATACAATTCTTAGCTTGAAGTATATATGCATACATATATAACATATACACTAATGTAGTATATATATATATACATAAATACTAGACAAAAAGAACAACTAGAAAACTTCCTAGGAAGCAAGAGCCATAATTTGTTAATAAGAAATAAGAAACAACAAGATAAATATAGTTATTGAGGGAAACAGAACAAGGCAATAATAGATTTCAGAATAACAGATCTTACAGCAAGATGATGTATGGATTGTTACAATGCTTAATGTATTTGGAGCTTTTCCAACTAACATCAAAGTACACCCACTTACAACCTCTTTTTTGCCTTCCACTTCCTTTCCTTCCTCCCTGAGCAACTTGAACCTCGGCCTTGCTTCAGAAGCATTGCTGTAGTGGTTCTCTCCATTCACCTGTCTTGATATTTTTCCTCTAGCTAAGCCCCATAAGTCTTCCAGTCTCACCAGTTTTTTTGCAGTTTGGAGCCACATGTTTCTTTCTGTGTTCGTTAATAACAGCCTTTCTCATTACACTGTGAATTCCTTTTGAGCAGAAAATTGTTGCATCATGCTCACCATTGTTAAGCTTGGCCCCAAATAGGAGCACAGCCAGAGTAGATGGTAGATGCCCCAAATTGTAGTATGAATCAAAACACCAGGCCTAAAGCCTATTATGGGTCCTAATAGCTGAGAAAATAGTCAGGGATAACAAAACTAAATAAAGAAAACTGATATTTCTAAACAAAACCTTCACATTTTAAATATAAGCGAGACAGGAACTAGGGAGATATGGCTCAACAGTTAAAAGCACTTGTTCCTCTTGCAGAGGACCTGGGTTCAGTTCCCAGCACCCACATGGTGAGTCATAACATCTATAACTCCTGTTTCAAAGGATCCAATACTCTCTTCTGACCTCCACATGCACCAGGCATGCATGTAATATGAACATTATGGTGTGTGTGTGTGTGTGTGTGTGTGTGTGTGTGTGTGTGTGTGTGTATGAAACTATAAACCAAGAAATAAAAAGACAAAGATGTAGACCAAACAACCAAAAAACAAAACAGACAGTTGAGGGAGCAAGGGCAAATTCAGCAATCAACATCCAATCAGTTCAAAACTCTAAGAGAGGAGACTGGCTTTCCTGAGAATGAGCCACATGTCACAGTATAATGTCTCTGGCCTTGAACTGTAATATCAGCACTTTGCTGGACCTCGATTCTCCTAGACTATCTTATAGATGATGGATTTGCTGACCCATCTGTCCCATGATCCTGTTTCTTAAAAACAAACCTCTTTTCTATGTAAAAATAAAATCTCATTGGTTCATTTCTCTGGAGAACAGTGGTTTTTAAGACAATGCCTCATAAGTCACTAATCTTCATGTAGATCTTAGATATATTTCTTGTTGTTTTGTTATTTCTCATATCACTATTAGTAGTAATAGTAGTTTTTGGTTGGTCAAACATGGCCAAAAGTTATATAATATATATATATATATATATGCAGGCTAAATACACATACATATATGTATATACATATATATGCAGGCTAAATATGCATACACATAAAATAATTTGAGTTCTTTAGTAGAGAGAATATTTTTACTATGGTTCATAGTAATAAATTAAATTATCTTGCTCCTGATTCCCATTCTAATCTTGGATATATTTGTCTCTTCTTTTTTGGCTTATGGGGCATTATCTTAAAATTTTATTTATATTAATGCATTCACTTTACATCATATCCCATGTTGTGGATATTACTATAATGTCCATTGAAGAAAGTTTAACTAGTGAAATCTGGAACCAATATTACTGTTCTCCAAAGAAATTAACCAATGAGATTTTATTTTTACATAGAAAAGGTTTGTTTTTAAGAAACGGGATCATGGGACTGGTGGGTCAGCAAATCCATCATCTATAAGATAGTCTAGGAGAATCGAGGTTCAGCAAAGTGCTGATATTACAATTCAAGGCCAGAGACATTATACTGTGACATGTGGCTCATTTTCAGGGAAGCCAGTCTTCTCTCTTAGAGTTTTGAACTGATTGGATGAGACTCACCTACACTACAGACAGCAATCTGCTTTACTTGACATCTGATTTAAACACTAACCACACCTCAGAGCAATCACATTGGTGTCTCAGCAAAACATAGTGCCCTGGCTTCACTGACTTGACACAGAAAATTAGCCATTGCAGCTTACTCCAATATTCAAACATCTAATGGATATGCTATCTAGGCATTTAAATTATAAAAAATAACAGAACCACTTAATCTGAAATCCAGTGGCTGTATCATTTTACACATACATTACTTTTTCATCACCTGTAACTCTATGACTTTACATTTGTGACAGGTATTTCTGGAATATGTGCATCGTGTGTGTGTGTGTGTGTGTGTGTGTGTGTGTGTGTGTGTGTGTGTGTGTGACAGAGAGAAAGAGAGAGAGAGAGAGAGAGAGAGAGAGAGAGAGAATATTGTATTGTTTTGTTTCCATAATTTCCAAAATTAAAGATAGTGTCTCTTTTTTTGTGTGTCTCTCTCTTTTTTTTTTTTTTTTTTTTTTTTTTTGGCAATGCTGGTAAGTTGGAAAAAGATAAACTACAAGATTTATCTTGTAAAAAAAAAAAAAAAAAAACAACATTATCAGTATCAGTTCCAAACAAGCTTCAGCTGCAAGGAAAGATGCAAACCTTTCAAAGCAGTCAGTGTAGCACAGTATTCTTAAACAGCAAAGTGACTGACTCTTCAGCATAGTTCCAAAGCAAGGCCCAAACAGAATGATTCTTGATTCTGCAGGTACAGCCAACAATGGACAATTAGAATGGCCACCTGTTCCCAACATAACCTCTCCACCAACTATCCCACAAAACAGGTAATCCAAGTTTCAAGTCTACTTCCTGGAGATAGATACTATATCTAGAACATCTGGATTGAAATATAGGCTATGCTGTAGTAGTCACTTAAGCAAACTGCAGTTTACAGCCTGTAAGTCACAGCACTGTCGAGTCAAGTCCTGGCAGAAAGATGTACAGTAGGCCTAGAATTTGCAATGATGGATGTCAACACATTCTAGGATATTGGGAGATACAAGTTCCAAGTCCCCTTCTCAGTGAATAACTTTTTCTCAAACGTGGAGCTTGACTTTGCAAGAGACTACTTCTTGAGACCTCAAGTAAATATTTGTAAAAATTATTTTTTCTCAGTAACTGAAGACATCGTAGGGTATCCTCGTTCATAGCTTTTATCCGGCTTTCTAAGTATACCCTGAAGCCTGGCGGTAGATGGACTTAAACTCCACCCCTTGGCACACCTGCTTTTTGAGCTGAGTCCCCAGTAGAGTCAGTGTATTGGTTCATGCCAGGAAAATAAGACTCTGCAGGTCAGTTCCTTCAGGGCAGAGCATCCAACTGGATGGCAACCATATCCATATCCGTTGCCAGAAATAGACATCAGTTCATCGACAACATTTAAGTTAAAGAGTCTAAATTGAGGAATCACGGTTTTATGTGTAACTATGGGCATGAGAGCTGATAACTCAGAATGTCACGAAGCACTGTTTACATTTCAAACACAGAGAGCTTGATTTCGCTGGCATGAACATGAAAAAGACAAAAAGGATCCGCACAGCCACTCAGGAGGCAACATGTCTCAGCGGTGAACATTTCAGTGTGAATGACAAAAAAAGAGCTTGTAGGAAACGCTGGAGAACAAGAGAACTGAATGAAGTAGAAGGGATTTACACACAGAGACAATGTTAGAGAGGGCAGAGCCAGGCCCTCAAGACGGGAGACAGAGAATCACACTTCAGAATATCTCCCTTGCCTGGTTTCTCCTTGTTCTCGACAGTACCAGAAAATGTGCCATCGGTCCACCGAGTCCACCAACCGCAATGCCACGCATACACAATCCTATGGGAGGCTGACCACCAGCAGAAAGGCAAATAAGGGAAATAGGGTATTGTGGGGCAACATACGTTGTTTGGGGCATGAGGAAACATGAAAGGAAGACATGAACTGAAGAGCTGGTTTGGTAAATGCCAGGAAAAGCCAAAAGTATCTGCCAGGAGACAATGAGCTCAAGAAGAGAAATGATGTCCTTTCCCCATTTCTAAGAGAGATGTCAAAATAAATAGCCTTAGGCTTGCCCAGAAAAGAGTTAGGAACAAGACACCTGGGAAAGAAATAGCAGCAGTCCACTCTTCTAGGAAACACCCCAAATGGGCCGGGAGCACGGTGACGTCATTTGGCATGCAGGTGGCCTCCTCGAAGAAGCAAAGAAGCAAAGAGAAAAGCAGACCAGACCATGCAACCAGCTGCAGCTGGGAACTGCAAGCTAGAGGAGTCATTAACATGCTCATCCAGCAGCGGCTATGCCCAGTGAGTTAACTGAAGCCCCCAGGTAAAACAGCAAACGAGAAAGGGGAAAAGGTGGGACAGGCACCAAAAGAATCTCCAAAAAAGAAGAGTCAGAACTGGATTATACAATGGACTAGAAAAGAGGAAGTTTTCAGTTCAGTGGAAAGGGGAAGAAAACACCTTTAAAAATAGAATAGGAAACTAGTGAGGAAAGAGGACTCCACACAGAACCCTTAACTCATTTCACAAAACTGGTGCAAGATATAATTTCATTTTCTTGGTTAAGGAACACTGAAACTATTTGAAAAGACAACATTCCGTCTGTACCTGTGTGCATACACATGTGGGTATGAGTGTGTGCTGGATGTCTTCTGCAGCTCTGCTCTAGGTCATGACTTTTGGGGGGCGACGGGGGTCAAGGTCTCTCACTAAATCCAGAGTTCACCAATTTGCCTACTGACTGGCCACCAAGCCACAGAGATCTTCCTGTTTCTGGCTCCCAGGTGCTGGAGCTCTTCAGATGGGTACTGAGAATCTCAGTTCAGAAACTCGTGCTCACATGGCACGTGCTTTACCAAAAGGGTCATCCTCCCCTCAACCATTCCCATTCCAAAAAAGAAAACGAAAGTTAGAAAATCTTAGCAAGCCCAGGTTTGAAGTTTGTTCCCAACATGCCACTTTCTCAGGCCTGCGACAGTTTTACAGTTTCCATTCCAGGATAAGACAGTCTTCTTAGGCCTGAGGGCAGGGAGCACACAGTTCAGTCTTCCAATAGTCCCTGACAGCCAGTCAAGCATCTGTGATCCTGAGCAAGCTCTGTGACTGTAGGAGAAAATCGAGTCTTTAAGTATCTTAAGATGATGAGGATGCTGGAGCTCCGTCACTGGGAGAGGTGGCACACCATCCAAAGGAAAATTCCACCTAGTGATATGCAACATTCCTTTAATCTCACCTCTCTGAGGTAAAGGATGGAAGATCCCTGTGAGTCTGAGGTCAGCCATAAATCTACAACGTAGGTTCCAGGCCAACTAGGGCTACCTCTGATTGGTGACATTAGTGAGACCCCCATCTTAATGGCTTCAGTCATTGATTGTCTTGATGTTATTTAGCTTCTCCCTCTGTTTTGTTGCTCTTGCTGTTGTTGTTACTGTAATTTTTGTGTGCTTGTTTTCTCACTCCTGCATCTTGCTGCCAATGAGAAGATCCCTGGGCATTTTTCTGCCCCTCTTTGTTAGCATCCTGAAAAGGCATACTGCCAGCTCTCATAATACATGTTTAACCACTTCTGAGCCAAAGGACAGCTATCTGGTTTTATAATTCTTCTGAGGAGAATTGCCTTGGAAAATCATACGGTCTCTTCTTACTATTTTCATAATTTTCCTACATGCTAATATATTCTCTGTCTTCCTTAATCCTAAAAATGAATGCTTTGAAAACTGTTGACAGTAAGTCAGAAGCAGATTAGAGGTAGAAGTGTTTTCCTTCTACCCCGTCTGCTCCAATATTCTTAAGCCCATTATGCTTCGTGTTTGTGGAAAGACACAGGGCCACATTCTTCACATCTCAGTTTCCCATGAACATAATCTCACATGGCTGAAGATTTTGTAATAGTTGCTGAAAAGGGACAACATGTTAGTGTTTAGCTGTTGTGATAGTGCAGGATGTGTGTGTGTGTGTGTGTGTGTGTGTGTGTGTGTGTGTGTCCTTCCAAAAGGAAGGTGTTCTTTTCACCTCTTTGAGGAAGCAGCAGAAGAGTGAAAACCCTACAGTTTACATTCGCTTTGTCAGCCCCGTAAGCAACCATCTGTTTCAGCTGCAGAGTGCGATCTGTCAGCTTTGTTTTAGGCTGTGATCCAGTAGCAGGGGCTTGCTCATTGTTGTCTTCTTAAGAGAACGGCAAAGCAATTAACCATTCCAGTACTGGCCACAAAAGAAATGGCCACTCTCGATGTCTGTCAGGCCAGATTTTTACTTTCCCCAAGGCTGGAAGTACTACAAAACAGCTGAATAGCTATTCAGACTGTTTCATTGTTCCCTAAAGAGGCAACATGCTCTTTGTTATAAAGGCAACCTGGATTTCCTGACATACCGTTTCATTTCAACGGCTGTGCGCCAAAGATGAAACAAAGTCTGGGTACCTCCGACAAACAATCAAAACATGACAGTAACTAACACCCTGAGAGGCCTCATTCACCACCATGAACAGTGAAGTGCTGGTCACAGGTGACTGGAGGAGTGAGTTGGTGGTTGGCAGAGAAAGGAAGGAAAAAATTGTGGTTGATTTGATAGAGGCTGTAATGTTTTCCTGATTGAGAGGATTATCGTGGGGCACAGTCCAAATAAATCACAAACCTGTGGAAAGAGGTGTGGCCAACAGGTGTTATGCCCTAGTTTCTTAGCAGATGACTCCTCTGTTGTCCTCCCTCATTTCCTTTCAGTTGTGAGCATGATGTTTTGGTCTCCATCCCTAACAACACAAAGCAATTAGCAAATGACTTTTGTGTTAACAACTGTTGACTAACATCTCTAAAATGAATAGTCATCCTAGAAATACAAAAAGGGGGGGGGAAATGAATAATGTATTGCTTTGTCTTTCACATTCAGATCTCTGAAGGCTTTGAAATATCCATTTATTAACTTAATACATCTAGTCAGGTAAACTTTACTTCCAACCAACTCTCTTTAACCTGCAAATTTAAAAACAAGACAAACCAGGTTGACTGTCAGATGACCCCAGATGATACACTCGTTGATAAGGACCCCCTAGTCTGCAACTGTATTTATCTTCAATGGGCAAACACTAGCCAGGGCTCAGTAATGAGCTCCTCATCCTCTCAGGGCAGCGGCTACAAGGCATTTCGCCATTTTTCTGACAGCTTATTAAATTCCTCGATTTTTCTAATTAGCATTTATTATGCTTTAAATAATAATTTACAAAGATATTTTACTCTGCAATTAAAGCTACCCCCTCCTCATTAACGACAGTAATTAATCCACGTCTGGATCTTTGTGTTCCTTTTTTTATTTTTTAACAGATTTCGAGGCCTCCTTTCTTTTCTTAACACTGAATATTTAAATGTTTTTCTTCTCTACATAAAGGTTTCATTGTCCTTTTATCTTAAAATTTTGTCTTCTCTGCTAATGTCTTACTTTTTTTTTAAGCTATATACATAAATGGGGTTGAGGTCTAACCAGTAACATGTGGTACAGGATATACAAACATACTTTCTATTTTTCAGTAATGAGACTCACAGTTAGGAAAGTTATTGTGTTTCAATTTAAAGACATCATTTACTTTAGCCCATTTGTTTCAACTAAGATACTTCATGTGGCTTGAAAGCTTCTGGAATGCTGGATTTTAATTATTCTGGGAGTCAACTATGTGTTTTCTATGCCTTGATCAATTTTAGTTTTAATGAATCTTTTTTGCTTCATGAAGGAAGTCTTAGATATGCCCTTTTAGGTCTTAAGGCCCCTCTAGGTCTATGAAGAAGGTCACAGTCACAGTTACATGATTATTGACTCAGTGGGTACCTTTTATCCTGCTATCTGCAACAACAACAACAAAAAAGACAAAAATCTCTACTATTGAGTTTTTGAAAGCACCCTGGGAAGAAAGAAAAGTAGACAGGTCTGGGAAGTCTGTAAAAATGTAGAAGGCAACACATGTTTCTCAGAGAAACATGTTAAGTCACTCTGCTCCAGATACCAAATGTTTTTTTCTCCATGAAATTAACTACTTTGCTGTGCAGACCCTCTAAGTGGTTCTCAATCTGTGAGTCTCAATCCCTACTAAGGCTGAACGACCCTTTCACAGGTTGCATACCATATATCCTATATATCAGATAGTTACACCACAGTTATGAAATAGCAACAAAATAATTTTATGGTTGTGGGTTACCATAACATGAGGAACCGTATGAACAGGTCACGTCGTTAGGAAGGTTGAGAACCATTGCTCTAAGTCATTACACAATACCTCCAGTGGCTCATGTTGTTATTGTTGTTGTTGTTGTTGTTGCTGCTGCTGCTGCTGCTGCTGCTGCTGCTGCTGCTGCTGTGTATTTAGTTAGGTTGAGGGGGCAAAATATTCACTTGGATTCTCTTTTCAGTTGTGCTTAAATTTGTAAACCTCACTGTTACCAAAATTCCAAAATACCTGAATCCGGGAAGAAGAACAAAAGATCAAAGGAAAGGTACCAGACACAGAAACCCAAATGAGAGGTGAACAGTGACAGCAGAGAGGCACAGAGAATGCACTGCAGTCAGGCTAGGCATCAAATTGCTGCTTTTTATCTCTTTAGGGGAAAATAATCACAATTAAACTACAGAGTTGGTTGATAATAGCTTTTAGATTTTACAAAATGATAAGCATTTTATAACTTTTCAAGAATACAGATTACTAATATATCATAAAGACCTTCCATTTGGTAAGGAATGTACTCAATGATCAAACTTGAGTAAAAGTGGAGTTTTGGAAATGCTTCAATATAAGGCATTAAAGTCTTATACTTATGGGAATGGCTATCCCTATCCATGCACAGAGTAAATCATAGGCGCTTGTCAAAAGTTTATAAATGAATGATGAAGGAATTCACAGTAGAACTAATGAGAGTGTTAGGAAGTTGCAGGTTTGTTCCTGCTGGTGAGTTTACAGAAGTCATACAAAGGAGTATAAATAGCATAGAGGTAATTAAGCCACCAGACAAACACAACAGACATGTCTAGTGTAGAAGAGAGGTGTGGAAAGGTGTTTATCCAACTTTACAACTCAAAGTTGTGCACACTATGGAACGTTTCTTTAGACTTCTTTGCTTTCTGAGTCTTCTTCTCTGTCTACTGTCAAATGCCCCATTGTAAGCATCCTGATGAACAGTTATTTATATGTCCTGTAGAGTTTGATCAAATTTTAAATAGTTTAAGTAAAGAAAATAATGTCTAAGTGAAAATGTAGGATTAAAATGTGTATGACCTTGGATGGACACAGCCCTCTGCAGCATCCTATGATGAAAAGGTATTATTTATTGTCTGGGAAATTAAAATCTGGTGATTTGAAAGAAGCCTACAATCACACACTCACTGGGCTACTCATGAGTTCAGTAAAGATAGAGTTTAACTTAAGGCAGAAACCAGTCAAACCAGACACAAGTAAGAACTCACTTTTGTAGACACAGTAATTATGACTAGAAAAATAAGCTGTGGTTGGGTCCACCTTATGAGAAAAAATAAACAATGTAAATCTGTTAACAATAAGATACTACATATGAAACTACATGTGAGATTATGTTTCATTACCTACATAACAGAAGATAAAGTGATAAAAATGATGGTCTCTTTGATTTAGTTTTTAAAATAGTGTATATATCATCAAATCTAAAGCTGTTTTCTTATTCTAGATCATTAAATAAAATTTTTTTAGAAGAATCAGAGGGGTCTGGGCCCAGGAACTGAGCAGATCTCAGACTGCAGCTCTGCCCCCAATCACACAGAACCCAGAGGAAGTGGAGCTCCCAGAAATGCTAATCCTGGCAGTATCTTAGGTAAGCAGGCAGCAATGACTGCCCCAAACAGGGAGTAACTGGAACCCACAAAACCCCAGGAAGTCACTCCCAGCCTGGAGCACTTGTTCCTTCCGGTCTGGGGCAGAGCACTGAGAAGATCTTGGGTGGCAGCTCTGCCCCCAATCTCTAAGAATCCAGAGGAAGCAGGGCTCCCAGAGATCTAATCTGGGCAGTATCCTGTCTGTGCCTGAGCACTGAGCAGATTTTGGGCCCCAGATTTTACCCCAGTAGTTACACCCACCACACACAGTTCTGATACAACCAAGATAATACGAAAGACAGGGTCCAGTCAGAGACAGGGCAGGTAGCACTAAGGAGACACAGATGGCAAAAGGCAAGCACAAGAACATAAGCATCAGCAACCCAGGGTACTTGACATCATTAGAACTTAGGACTCCTTCACAAGAAAGTCCTGAATTCTCAGTGTTACTAGGAAAGGAAGATTCAGATTTAAAATGCCTTCCAATAATGATGATAGAAGACGTTAAGAAGGACATAAATAACACTCTCAAAGAATTTGAGGAGAACACAAGTAAACAGGTAGAAGCCCTTAAAGTGGAAACACAAAAATCCCTTAAAGAATTACAAGAGAACACAACCAAACAGGTGAAGGCATTGAACAAAACCATCCAGGACATAAAAATGGAAGTAGAAACAATTAAGAAATCACAAAGAAAGACTACCCTGGAGATAGAAAACCTAGGAAAAAATCAGGAGTCATAGACACAAGCATCAACAACAGAATACAAGAGATAGAAGAGAGAATCTCAGGTGCAGAAGATACCATAGAAAATATTGACACAACTGTCAAAGAAAACACAAAATGCAAAAAGTTCCTAACACAAAATATCCAGGAAATCCAGGACACAATGAGGAGACCAAACCTATGGATAATAGATATAGATGAGAATGAAGATTCCCAACTTAAAGGGCCAATAAGTATCTTCAAGAAAATTATAGAAGAAAACTTCCCTAATCTAAAGAATGAGATGCCCATAAACATACAAGAAGCCTATAGAACACCAAATAGACTAGACCAGAAAAGAAATTCCTCCCATAACATAATAATCAAAACATCAAGCACACAAAACAAAGAAAGAATATTAAATGCAGTAAGGGAAAAAGGTCAAGTAACATATAAAGGCAGACCTATCAGAATTACACCAGACTTCTTACCAGATACTATAAAAGCTAGAAGATGCTGGACAGATGTCATACAGACTCTAAAAGAACACAAATGCAAGCCCAGGCTACTATACCCAGCAAAACTCTCAGTTATCATAGATGGAGAAACCAAGATATTCCACGACAAAACCAATTTTACACAATATTTTTCCACAAACCCAGCATTACAAAGGATAATAGCAGGAAAGCTCCAATACAAGGAGGGAAATTATACCCTAGACAGAGCATAAAAGTAACCCTCTTCCAACAAATCCAAAAGAAGATAGCCACACAAAGATAACTTCACCTTTAGTAACAAAAATAACAGGAAGCAACAATCTCTGTTCCTTAATATCTTTTAACATCAATGGACTCAATAACCCAATTAAAAGACATAGGCTAATGGACTGGATACATAAACAGGACCCAGCATTTTGCTGCATACAGGAAACCCACCTCAGTGCAAAGACAGAGTCTACCTTAGAGTAAAAGGCTGGAAAACAATTTTTCAAGCAAATGGTCCTAAGAAACAAGCTGGAGTAGCCATTCTAAAATCTCCAGCCCAAGAACACAAAGGGAGGGACTCATGGCTCCACCTGTATAAGTAGTTGAGGGTGGCCTTGCCAGGCATCAGTGGAAGTGGACAGCTTTGGTAACTGAAAGTTTGGATTCCCTAGTGTTGGGGAACTTCAAAAGCAGGGAGGAGGGAAGGAGAGGATGTTGGAAGCACACCCTCATAGTAATTGGAGGAGGGGGAATGGGGTAAGGGGTTAGGCATCAGTGGAAGTGGAGGGCCTTGGTATCTGAAAGTTTGGATTCCCTAATGTTGGGAAATTTGAGAGCAGGAAGGTGATAATGAGAGGATGCTGGGAGGACACCCTCATAGAAACTCCCAGAATTATATGGATTAGACATGACAGAGGCAGGCTGCCAGAAGACTAGATTTCAGAATTCAAACAAACAATTATCTTGATACTAAAATTTGTTTTGAGAATTGTATATTGTGGAATACATAGCTTTGGTGTATCTACTCATCAGGCAAGCTGAGCAAACCTGCTCAAACCTCTGATGTCCTGGAATTCCAGCTGGATGCAGTGAAGACACAGTGTCAGAGGCTTATCAATTTACTCTTCCTCCTACCCCTCTTCTAATATCTCAACACCCATAATCAGCTTGATGAAGTTAATGAAAAGTCAGTGCCCCTATTCCCTGGGTTTGGGGACTGAGGTGGTTAATATTGTGCTGTCTTTCTAGGGAAAAGTAATGGTTTTGGTGGAACAGGGAGGATTAGCTAGGATTTATTGCATAGCCATAACCTACTGGTAGAAATATGTATAATTGTTATTAAGATGAAGTTATAATTTCTTAAATGGTACAAAATTTACTTTAATTTCAAATGTAAGGTTTTCATTGGTACGAGCTTCTTATTAACATAAAAGTGAGATGAATATTGTTACTGTCATAGGCATTGCACCTGTATAACACTTAGGAATACAAGACTTATACCCAGTCATTCTTTAACTTTTTTAACTTATTTGAGATGGTTAGACTATGAGTTAAGGGCCTATAGCAAATTCATGGCTTTGAGTTTATTGTTAGGGTGTTTTTGATATTTTCTTTAGAAATACCTAAGAGGAGTTAACAGACAACAGTCCAGATTACTTTACATGGATAGTTGGTTTTCAAAACATCAGAAATCCACAGAATTGACATTACAAACATTTCTGTATTAATGTTCATTTTGATTAGAGACCTGTCTGCTCCTGACAGCTTCCTGTCTTGGATTCTAAGAAGAAATTACGCATCTTTGGAGTTATGGTGAGTTGTGGTGAGACAGCCACTAGGCAAGAATTGCCTCTTTCCATCTACAGACAAATTACTGTCCAGAAAAGGACATACTTGCAGAATAGTCGACTGATTATGTCTGCCAAGACAGAGTAATCAGCTCTTAATAATTCTGTATCACTAGGTCTGTCAGATGATCCTGGGCCAGAAGGCTGAAGATTGGATGCTCCAACATTTTGTAGTATGGGAACTGTCCAGGTGTTCAGCGATCTCTATAAATTGGCTACATTTTAGAAGCTATGCTTTGTGCTTCCCATAATTTCAGTTAAGTCAGTCATTCTGGATTTCTGACGGGGTTGAAAACTTATAGTCTCATAGCCAATCCTGGCTATTTATTTTGAGAGAAAAGATTTGAGAGGATGGCTTTCAGCTGACATTCTTTCTAAAGCTAAGGAAAAAAAGTCAGGTTCAGAACTAAGTCTTTTATTTAGGACAGATGACAGAGGTTCTTCCTAGTCAACAAAGTGATGGACTGGGTATTAGGTCTATCTTGCACCTTACTGACACAAATTGGTATAGTTATTCTCTAATTGTATTTTGAGAGAATAGTTTTATTTTAACAGGAAGGGTGATATGTAGGAGGAGCTAAAGTGGGAGGAGTATGGAGAAGAAGAGGAGGAATAGGAAGAGGAGGAGAAAGAGAGGAGGAGCTAAGTGATGTGAGAGAGAAGGGGGGGGGAGACATGGAAGCGGATGTTCACCTGTCTCCGCCAGTCAAAGATAATTGATATATCTAAGTTGGGTATTGGGTTACACTTCTGATTGATATTGAGCACTACCAAACTTATAAAGCCTTTGGTTAACATTAAAAATAAATTGTATAAAAGCAAAAAGGAGAAGGGGGCATCTGATAAGGGTTTTCTAGGGAGGGGGAATAGGGAAAGGGGATGGCATCTGAAATGTAAATAACATATCCAATAAAAAAAAGAGGAATATAAAAAAATAAAGAAAAAAACAAAAAACAAAACAAAACAAAAAAAGAATCAGAGGTTCATAGTGGGTTGAAGTGATAGAATATAAACCAAATTGGACATCAGAAGTATTTAATAATGAGTAGGAAATCAGTACAAAAACACTGGATGAAAATACAGTTTCTTTAAAAATAGACACTTTTTTCTCTTTTTGGTCTACAATTTTTCAGTTCTCGCTGATATTTAACTCAGATGTTTGTAAAATACATTCAAGTAGAAAATATTTAATTACTTTTTCTACATTATAGATTGTTTATACATTTGCTTCATGATATAAACATTAAACTTTTGGGGTATCCCCTATATCTTATTGAGAACAGAGTCCATGATTGCAACTGAACTCATTTTTAAAAATATTCGGTTATGGGTAGGGTAGGGGGCATGGTGAGGTTTGACAACTAGGGCGGCTTCCCTTCCTAAGGAAAATGGAGGGATAACTTAATGTGAGGGGGTATTGCAAAGAGAGTAAGGGCTGATATTGTGTTGTAAATAAATTAAATAAAAAATATTTTTAAAAAATTAATAAATGCAGTTACTCTATTTCCTTGCTTCCTTGCTATAGATATAGTAACTTATAACCAAGGAAACTCACACATTAATACATAGAAATATTTAATTAACAACTCCTAACAGGCATTAAGGAGTTTATAATATCCATTTACTGCAGTAAAAAATTTTCTCATTTTATGTCATGGTTTAAAATGGTCCCAGTAGACCTAATACGTTTATATGATGGAGTCTTATTTCCCCAACTGATGGAGCAAATAAGAGATGGAAAGATATCAATGACATTAGTCTCATCAGTGGATAAATCAAATGATGGATTTATAGCTGACTCTGCCATTAAGAAATAGGAGCAGGTTGAGGAGCATTAAAAATAGGGCATTAGGGGTGTGGCTGTGAAGGACATATCTTATGCCAGATCACTCTTGAGTGACACCTCTATCTTTCTAACTAGCCAGATAGTTAACTTTCTCTATGTCTCTTTCTTTCTCCTTTGTTCTCAAGAGTTAAACCTCAATGCCATGTTCTATCTCACCACGGCCCAGAAAAAAATGGTGTCTAATGACCACGGACTGAAACCCTGAGCCAAAATATTAACATGTGTTAGCCCTACCTAGGACTTAACAAGGCTTATCTGGGTTGATCATGAGGGAAGGGAGATGAGCTTACTCCATTCATAAGATGTTCATCTACCTCTCTGCCAGTATCTTGCAGTTTCATATATGCCCTCATACATGGTATCCAGGGAGCTATGCCATTTTGAATTGTTACATAAAAGAAAATAACTGGGTTACTACAATGAACAAATATGTTTTGGAGAGATGGAAAATATAGAAAAATGGAGCAATACATGAGCTGTGGGGAGGGGCAGAACTGGATACTCTGTGGCAGTGACAGTTATGAGAGGTGGCTGAGGTCGACGGTGGAACATGTCAATGCCCAGCTTACACAGTTCAGCCCCCGAACATCCTACTGGCTGCTGGATCTCTTTGGCTCTGGTCAATGATTGAGGCAGAGATGAGAAACAGTTCACTTTCTGGATTGGACCTCCTAGAAAGACTGCTGTGGTCTGTGATACCATTGGAGGCCATGTTGGTGTCTGTGGTCCATGCTGCTGACCCAAGCTGTTATGAAGCCTGAGATCCGTGTAAACTTATGTAGTCGCTGCCACTGACTGAAGCTTTTATGTCCTTGGGTTTTGTTGCCTTCGGGGGCCATGATGATGTGAATGACCTGTGTAGCCACCTGAAGCCATTTTGAGGCCTGTGGTCTATACTGCCACTGAGGGCCATGAGTGGGTTGGTGGTCCAATGTGATACAGCTGGGGGCCATGTTGATGTCTGTGGTCCAAAACCACCCAAGGCCATGTGGATATCTGTAGTCAGTGCCACCGCCTGATGTTATAGTGATGTCCAAGGGCCAAGTTGCAGACCAGGGGCCATGTTCGATATGGGTGACCTGAGACTATACTGATGTCCATGGCCTGTACCACCTAAGCCCATACAGATTTCTGTGGTCTATGCTGAAGCCTGAAGCTTTGTTGATGCCTGGGAGCCCTACAGCTACCAAGAGCCAAGCTTGAATGGTGAGTGAAGCTACCTGGGGTTATGTCCACATCAGCCCACAGTCCTTATGTTTACCAAGAGCTAAGGCTGGGTCCATAGTCTTGATGTGGCCAAGGGTTGTGTTGATGTCTGTGGCCCATGTTACCACCGAAGGCCAAGCGGATGTCCATAGTCTGTGCGATAGCCTGAAGCCATGCCGCTGTGGGTGGAGTGCATAGGAGACATAGGGTGACGTCACCAGAAACTATGTGGAAGGCTAAACTCTGTGCTCTCGGTAACTGTAAAGAACAAGCAACTTTGGCAGTGATATAGATTTCTGCAAATACACAGGAGGAGAGAGAGAGAGAGAGAGAGAGAGAGAGAGAGAGA
>JANHMN010000004.1:142718979-142768232 GCA_030674055.1 Rhabdomys pumilio | reverse complement strand
AGAGAGAGAGAGAGAGAGAGAGAGAGAGAGAGAGAGAGAGAGAGCTTCTTTGACAACCCCTACTCCTCCAACTAGCCCCCACAAATAACAGCCTAACTAGGAAGCCATCAAAAGGAATTCTATTCTTAAAAAGTGTAACTTTCCACAATTGATTGGGAAAGCGTTCTTTTTAAGGGGCAGGTCACGAGAGTTGACCATGCTCCAGCAAGTACATAGATAAATTGGAATTGTTTTTTTGTTTTTGTTTTTTATTTTTATTTTTTTTTCTTATTTTTGGTTTTATAATTTTATGGGGGGGGTGTCATAAAAGGGGAGGCAGACATGGAAGGACTTGAAAATGAATGTGACCAGTGTGCATACCTGATGTGAAACCAAAAGAATCAACAAAAATAGTAATTGAAAAATAAAATAAATACAAATTATACTGTTCCATAGTAGCTATATATCAAGTGTTCAATAGCCACTTACTGATAATAGCTACTATGTGTTATATTGGACAATGAAAGAAACATTTATAAAATGAAAAGGATAAAAGAAAGAAAAGAAGGAAGGAAGGAAGGAAGGAAGGAAGGAAGGAAGGAAGGAAGGAAAGACTTGGTCATGGTGGCACATACCTTTTATCCTAGCACTTAGAAGGAAGAGTCAGGGGGAATTTTTGTGAGTTTAGGGCTAGCCTGCTTTGGAGTTCCAGGGCAGCCAGGGCAATATCATAAGGCATTGTCTCCAAAAGATAAATTAAAATAAAACTAAAAGTAAAACCAGAATTCAAACCAATATCCATAGACATTTTTTGATATATCTGATCTCTGGTCAGGAAAACAAAAAGTGTTCCTAGAACCAAAGATATTGCTGCCATGTGCCCAGTACAGAACCGGTTCTTAGGAAACTGCTGTCTTTCATATCTCTATCCCTGAACTGCCTGGCCAGTTTTTTTCTTCTGTATTCACCAATAATATGGAAAATTCTTATGAGGTTTTAGAGGAAAACAAGCACTCATTGGGAATTAGGTTGGAAGCCATTTGGTGCTGTGCTTAGGCAAGGATCTCATGTACATTTTGCACATACCTTCAAACTTTGTGAGAGGTTGAATTTAAACATGATACGCTGAGTGACCTCACAAAGGAAATTTCAATGCAGTGCATCATTCAAGTTGTGACATGGTTATTAGGGCCTGCTTTCGTCCAAATACATAGCACAGATCAGGAATGATAAGCAGATGCTCAGATTTGAAAAGTTTACAAGTTGGCCAGAAAGGAAGCCTGTCTTAATGCTGGGAATAAGAAAGTTGCTAAAGAGATTATTGTCATAAAGTAAACTAAGTACACAGCATCTGAACAACAAAAAAGATACCTTGAGCCATTTTAGAAATTGGCCAGACTCTACCTTGCATGCTTAAATGTGTAAAAGTAGAAGAATTTTAAGAAGAGTTCCAAGGCACTCTACTAGCATCAGGCCATTTAGAGAATTGTTACTCCATCTTCATCCTTCTAGGAACTTATAAGTTACTTCCTCCATTGTCCAAGTGGGCCTTCTGAGTCTTCCTCAAACTAGAAGCAATTCTTGATATCATCTACATAATATTGGTAATGGGGGCATGTAAAACATTAGAGCCTTAAGGTCCTGTGACCTTCCATTCATATTTCAAAGACATACCTAGGGTGGTGGGAAATGTGTATCAGGCCGCCTGTGAGAGGGTCGTATGCAAGACTATCATGAATACAAGTGAAACTGTAATGTAAATGATGAAAACTCAGAAACACAAGAATATCAAATGACTGTTGAGAAAAGGTACAAGCAGAGCCACCTCAGGAGAGTGGCCATGTGGACTACAGACAGCAAGGTTGTAGAAATATGCTTCTTAAACTGTTTGGGGCCCATGTTCTGCTACCGAATACTCTTAAAATTTAACTATCATATTTATTATTTGCCCTGATGACTTTCAGTCTTGCTTTAGTCAAGTCTTTTTTTTTTTTAAGTATTAGTTCTTCTTTTTCAAATGGGGATGTTCACCTAGGCCATTGTATCTTGAGAGCAGGTAACCTATCTTTTGATTTTACATAGTTTATAGCTAGAAATTTACCTTGAGTCAGCCTCGAGGGTAACTCTAGACGTGGACTTTTGAAAATTGCTAGAACTGTTGAGACTCCAGAGAGACTCTTGGGGATAAACTAAATACATTTTGCAGCATAAAATGGATATGAATCTTTAGGGTCTAGGAAAGAACGTTGTGGTGTGGACAGGAAACATCTCCCCAAACAGCTTCATGTACTGAAGACTTAGATCCCAGATGGTGTTATTTCTATGCCCGGATTGGCTTCAGGAGTAAGTTAACTCCTTGGTAAGATCACTGGTGACTAGCTGGATGGGCAGTTAGGAAGTAGAGACTAATTGGAAGGAATAGGTCACTGAGAACATGTGGTTAAAGACTCCTAGATGCCTCTTCTATTTGCTTTTTGTCTACCATAAAGTGAACCATGCCACTACATGTTCCCTGACATGCTGACCCTTCTTACTATACATGGGATGAAGAACAATACAGCCTGGCTGGAGACCACTGGCCAAAAGTTCTAAAACTATGACCCATCATTTTCAAATGTTCTCTGTATTGCCACATTAACAAAAGAATGAATAACACATGATTTTAAAATATATTTTCCCTTCTTTTTAAAAAACTATGAGTATATTAATATCGTGTATTAATATTCTCAGCACAGAACAGATATCCTATGATATTAAAGTAATTAGAAAAAAATTAAAACTAACCGTATGCTATTTGATAATTGAATTACAAAATTAACCTCATGGGCTATAGAATAAAAGAACAGCAATTATAAATAATAAGGTGAAATTCCACTATGGCCTTAAAATAATGAAACTAAATCTAAAGGATTATATTAAAATAAATAAACAACTAAAAAATAAGGCCTGATTGCAGTGTTAATTAGTAAATGGAATCTTCACTGAACTCATTGATTAAATTGCTTGAAAATATTTTTCAATTTTTGGTGGTCTTTCTGCTAGGCATTTGTTTCTACATTTTCACAAGTTAATGCCCACTTAAGCATCCTGCTTTGTTTTGTTTGGCTTTGTTTTTTCATCTTAAGAACAAGATATCATTGAAAGCAACTTTATGCTGTGAGCATATACCAAGCCATCGCACAATCACCAATGTTGTCTCCAATAAAAAGAAGTTAACCCCGCCCACTTCTCCACTAACACATGACTGGTCCTCTGTAGTTTCTGTACCTGAATTTCTCAATATTCAAAATGAGTCTTTTATTTGTTTGTTTGTTTGTTTGTTTGTTTTTACTATGTTTCCATTTCTGACATTCTACAATTCTGCAAGAATTATTTAGCTTGACAAAATATTACATAACAGTACTATGCCAATAGCAAGGTTGCAAATTACCTCACTCAAAGCACAGTAAACATGATCATTTCTAGGAAGATCACACAGCAGAAACAGGATAACAGGACATGTTTTCATGAAATAGAACTCTGCAGAATGAAAGAAGAAAATGTAACAAGATGTGCTCCGCCAACACTATCAAAGCTGTTTGGGATGCAGTCTGGCTCCAAGTGAATAGAATCAGGACCGTCATCCTTACTGAAGGTCTCCATTTCTGAAGAGGCAAGGCTCTGACAATTTCTTTCTATCATATCAGAGTCTACAACAGAACTGTTACACAGTAGATGCTGTGTCAGTGGGTTTTTAATTCACTGACAGAAGCTGCTTAAATGAATAGTCTGATTAATTTGCACACAAATATTAAGCAAGCAATACACAGAAGTAGAAACTCCTTTAACCCAACACACAACCTCTGTTTCTTTAACATTGGGAACAAAGGTACTATACTTGTAAGGTTGGAGAAACCGTTATGCAGAAATTATCCTTTAGGTCAACAATCAAGTGCATAAGAAGATATAGACAGCAGAACAAGCTGAGGAAGACAGCCATGGTGTTGTATGTCTATATTACTGTTACAGAAGTTGACTCTAAGTACCATTTTATAAACCCATTAAAAACTGTCAAGTCTCCCAAGACATATTATATTCTCATAAAATGACACAAATGCTAAATTCAGTTTGAACGTGAATTAGCAAAGAATAGGAAAATCAATTTAAGAGCTCCCAATGCAATCTCAACCCTTGCACTCTGGCTTAGCATCTGTGTATTTCATTAGTATATTTTGTTACACGATCATGTAATATTTATGCAGTAACATAATACGCTCCGTCCATCTAAGATTAGAGAAAAAAGTGCAGCTCCTTTCCATTATTGCGTGCCCTTTATCTGCTGAACACTGTGTAACATTACCCGGGGTTTGGCGATTATGTAATGAGGGCTTCTATTGTAACACACCCTGCACAGTTGGAGGATGGTTGTGGGAAACTTAACTCTGTAAATCCTGAGTTGTGGAACAATTAAAGCCTGGCTTTTGACGTTACATTCACCTCCCTCCTCCCCCCACCCCCGCAAATATTTTGCTTCCCTCCCCCGACTTAAAACCCCTAAGTACTACAGTAGAGGAAACGCAACAAGAATTATGGGGAGAGCTCCGCTGACGACAAAATAACAACTACCATCTGGTGTGCAGCAGATGTGTGTTCCACAAACTCTTCCCCCCCCCCTTTTTCCCCCTTTTTTTTTTCCTTTTACTTCTCCCTTCCAAGTCCTGTCCAGACCCAAACACGTTGCTGGGCTTATGAGATCTGACAACTTTACAGCCCCAGGGCTGGAGGGCTACAGGCTCATGTTTTTCCTTAGACTCCACAAAAGCTCCAGGGAATGAACTAACAGATTCAAGAATGATACTCAAAGGCTATTTCCCCACCCCCACTCCCAACCCACCCCCACCCCAAACCCGGGCCCAGAAATCTGTGAGGAATGCCATAGAGTTCCTAACAAAAGCCCAGTCCAAAAAGATTACAAGCCCCCTAAAGGTTCCATGCCTTAGGAAGCAGAGATGAGACAAGAAATGAGATTTGGGAGACAGGAGTCACCTGGGCTGAGGACACATGGGGCTGACCCATGTTGATGTGCCATCCATATTTACATAGGTGTGGCTCTCCTAAAACCATAAAGCTACCTGCCATCTGCCCCATCCCCCACCAGCACTCTTCACTTCCTGAAATTTCCAGGGCTGCTAAGGTCTCTTAGAAAACACAGAAACATCCGTAAAAGTAGTAGGCACCCCTTTTCCGATTTTGTAGGACAGAATTTTTTCTTGTCCAGATAAGAATCAGATCAGCCAATTTTTCAATGACTCCACAGAAAGGGTGTTTCCTTTCTGCATTTTGGCTTAATTCCAGAGCTCAAGTACTGCTTAAACATAATCTTCAGATACAGTCATTTGACTTGTTTCATGGATCACCTAAGTCTATTTGTAATGTATTGTGACTATAATCCATCCAACTTCTCCTTGGTATTATAACAATGAAAATTTGCTTTATTCCTCTGTAAATGGAACCCTTGTCTCTCTGACTTTCCTTTAACCTTTCAGTACCTAACTATAGGTAGACTTACAGTCAAAGAACCATGGGTACAATTGCTATGCTCTGAGACTGCACGGGTATAACAATCCTGGATCTGCTGGTTGAGACCTATGCTCTGTAGTTTATACTGCTCTTAGTCCAGTGGTATTGAGGCTGAAATTTTGATAGTCATTGATTTTTATTTCTTGGAACTCACTGCCAACTAGGCTGAAGTTACCAATTGTAGTAGAGCCTTCCAGATAGTCATAAATGGTGACATGTTTGTGACCTTCCTTGATATAGTCACTGCTTTACTACTGCTTGTGATAATGTGGGTTCAAGATGCAGGGTCTGATTTTAATGTTCTCTACTTTGTCTTTGAAGCTATTATGACTATTGGCATAATTATCATCTCAGTCAGCACCTCTTTCTTGTCTTAACCTATCATGATGATTTCAGCCAGCATACTTGGAAGTAGGAATAAATAATTTAGAGTTAATTTGGGATGACTTGTTATTTGGTCATACAGCATGTAGACAATGTCAATAAAACACATACACACACATATTCTAAAGGGAAAAATTTTTGTTATAATTTTATATGTATGCCACCCAATAAATACTAATAGAATAAACACTAAAAAATAAAAATACTAATTTAATTGTAAATCACTAGAATCAGGCCATTATAGGCCTCCCAAACATGAGAATTTTGAGGTCTAAGTCTTCATGTCAGCCCTGGTTTCACAACACTTTTATTAGCCTAATCCAGTGGTCTTGCTCTGAGAAACCTGAACCAAGTTTCTGGGGAGGATGAGCAGGAAAGGGGAATGAAAACTGAAACCAGCATAATTTTCTGTCCCTGTGTGAAATAACCCTGAAAGCAAATCGAATGTTCCAGAAAGTACTTGTTCCTTGGGGCCAGGACTGCAAGCCAACTAAAAACCTTTACTAACCACAGATAATAGTTCATTCACAAATGTAGTCTAAGGACCTGGGCATCTTAAAGTCCTTACCCATAGCTACTTTGAAACAAACTGTCCAATCCCTAATCTTCTCAGGTTTGACTTTAAACTTTCTTAAGTCTAGACCCTAAAATCTGAAAACCCTACATGTTTTTTACTTTGATTTCTGCCTTTGAAAGAAGAATGAAATTTTCCAGGGTCACCCTCTTTCCCATTGAATAAACTTTATTCTTCTTGCTCGATGATTATATTGGGGGTTGTCTAAATAGTCAACAATGCCCATGCTACATACTGCATTGACATGGAAGTGGTCTGGAGATATTTGTCCCCTGTGGCTCCTTGATCTTAAGCTGGGGTTGGGGAGGGGGTTTCTCACAAGATTGAACCTGAGTTCAACTTTGTCCTAGTAACTCATAAATGTTAAGAACATTTTATTAGCTAAAGATTAAAGAAAAACTTGACATTTTCCCCCTGATTTGTTTTATAATACAGCAGCATGATGCCACCAGAGGGGTGGCATAGTGGGTCTATACTGAGGCATTTTCCTGACCCTGAGGTACCAGTCATACAATGTGTCTAGTATAAAATAAAATTTATTTGGGCCATTAAGGAGGGGAAGCAGTGGTGAGAAGGGAGTAGAGGCAGGGAAAATAAGGGGGATGAAGAAAGACAGAAACAGAGAAAATAAAGAAAGAAGGGAAGAGGCCTCCCAGAACACGTGGTAAGAGAAAGAAAGGGGGAGAGAAGAGAGGGGGAGAGAAAGAGAGTCCAGAGAGGCCAGAGAGGGAGAGAAGAAGGGAAGGAGAGAGGGAGAAAGAGGGAAGAAGGCAGAGAGGCCAGGGAGGATGGAGGTTGCAAGGGTAGGCCAGAGAGGCCAGAAAGATGGGTAGAAGCCAAACAGTCCTTTTATAGAAAGCCAGGCTCAAACTGGCTGTTGCTAGGTAACTGTTAGGCAGAACCAAGAAGAACAAAAGCTAAAACCTCATCCACTTTTTTATTTTTTATTTTTGTTACTTTTGTTTGTTAGTTGTTTCCCTACCATCACTTTGAAACTTTTCTTTATCCTTGATGAGACAGTAAGAAAAAGTCTGTAGGGAGTAAAGGTACATACTCCAAATAAGTCCAACCCAAGGACCCAAGAACAGAAGTGTTTAAATGATTATGTAAGACTAGTATCCTCTGGACACAGTTTGTATTGGATGGGTTTTACAAAATCGTATGTCTGTGCTCTGAGTAGATATAAAATGTATGGTCATAAATTATACTTTAATAAAGGTAATTTAAAATACATATTTAAAGACTTTCTTGAGACTTGTCTTTGTAGCCATAAAACATGCTTTATTTTTGTCTGCCTTGAGCTAGATGGTTAATTGGGCCCCCAATGGTTGATAAGTCATGTTAGAGAAGATTCTAGAAACACAGAGCAGAACAACCAGCTCTGACTGTCATCAATTATACGTGATCTCCTTTCTCATGTTAACTCATGAGCATCTCTCTCTAAAATAATCCTACCTGGGATAATCTGACATTTCAGGGATCATTTGAGAAAACTTGACATTGGTCAGGATGCTTATTTGAAAGAGGCATAATAAAAATTATAGAGATATTGACGGCCTGATCAACTGTCTGGAAAAAGAGCTGTCTTTGACACGGGAAGTCTTTGCTTTCTCATAATCACACTTCAGCAATTGCTGTACCATTAGAAGTCTTGATGGAATTATAAAATGCCCTAGCTACTGTTTGAATCAACTATAATGAGTTTGAATCTCTTTTCTCTCCTCTTCTGTTTATACATGTCTGTGTTGAAATGGCTCTTCCTGTTCCTATGCTTTCTTATTAGAAAGGACAAGAAAGTCTGTCATCTGCAGTGATAATTTAATATCTGTCTGAAACATGCTGCCTCTTACTTCATTTCCTTTTTGTCTGTTTCTTGGGCAACATCAGAGGTAGATTTAAACAAACACTTATTTTGTCATGATATAAACATTTCTGCATAACTAGTCAAAATAAATAATTAAAAATTTTCCAAACAAGAACATGTAGCTCTAATGTTGTATGGATTTTTCCTTGCCAAGACTAAATCAGAAGCAAAATTTTACCTATGTGAAGAGATAAGAACTACTGGTAGATAAAAGGAAAATTAGAAACACAGAGCCCTTGCCGTGAATATACTAAATTTAGTAGATTTTTTCTAACATATAAAACAAGTTAATTTATATGTTTAATTGTAGCATTTAGTATTTTAAAATTTAGACAGATCAATTGTTAATCTTTATTTAAATTTTTAAGCGTATTATTAATATTATTAGAAAAGTAAAGTATAAAAGTTTTCATGAACACATGATTTAGGTCTAATTTCTTATGCTTTAGGCTAATTTGTCCTACAGTTCTGAGTTTATTAGATTGTCATTATTTCTATAAACAAATGATTATAAATCAATATTAAAATAATAAGCTATATAAAACTGAATAAATGTTAAGACTATATTCTTATGATGTTATAAAGATAACTTGTGAAATTCACTCATAGTTTCTATATTCATAGTCAATTCTAAGGTTTAAGGGTAATTTTAAATTATATTGGTTAAGAAATTGTTTAAGTATTCTACCACCAAGATATATTCAATGCCTTCTTTTCCCTCTTTAATTGTGAGGTTGGGTCTCACTAAATTGTCCATGATGGCCTTGAAACTACACTGAAGCACAAAAAGGCCTTGAACTTGTGATCTTCCTTCCTGAGCCCCAAAGCTCCACCCAAAGAAGCTAGGATTAAAGGTCTGCTTTTTCTTATGTTTTTCAATATGAAACAAATACTCACAATACAATGTGGAAAATCCCTATATATTACACTGTGCATATGTTTAACTTATCATCTTAAAAATATGTCAAAATTGTAGAAAATAGGTGCTTATGGAAAATAAAGCTTGATAATTCTTAATATACTATCTTCTAGCATTTTATGTAGTAGAAAAACAGAGAAGTCACTGCATTCAAATAATAAGATTAAAAGCCTTAATGCTATATTTTCATGCCTAGATGTGTGTGTGTGTGTGTGTGTATACCTCTTATTTAAAAAGTATGCATATTTGTATCATTTGAGTATGAAATGTACCCCCAGATTCCTATGTTGGAAGCCTGGTCCAAGCTGTTGGTTCTATTTTGGAAAATTAACAGTGGGACCTAGCAGAAGGAACTAGGAAGATGGAAACTAGGGAAAATTTCTTCGGTGTGTATTTTATCTATTGATATCATTCTTCTCCTCCTCATTATTCATCCTCTCTATCTCTTCCCCTCTCTTCTCCCCTCTATTTCCCAGGAACCATGAAGTGTGAGACTATTTCTTCAAGTTCATACCATTATATTACCCCACCTCACAGTCCAAGGAATGAAGTCAAATAAAAAAAACAAACAAACAAAAAAAAAACAATTGAAATCTCTGAAACTGTGAGCCAAAATCAGTCACATCTTTAGTCTCCCAGATACCTGCCACAGTAGCAAAGCACAGACCAACAGTTGTATAAATGTACACTATGTTATCTCCTCCCAATTACACTAAAATTAAGTAAAAGGTTTAGAAAAAATTAAATAAATTGAATTTAATGGACTGCAAGTAGAAACTTCTCACACTAAGAAGACTTTATCTGATAAGGATATATCAAAGATTGTTATCCAACACAATAGCAAAAACTCTAAAATACTGGTTCTTAGATTCAGCTTTCTCTCGAACACTCACAAGGCAACACTGGACCATGTTACAACTAGAAACACCCATAGACAAGCTTCAAGTGAAGCTTACCATCACCATTAAGACTGAGACAACCACACACACAATCCCTCAGACCTTGTGAGTGAGCGTGACTACAAAGAGCTTCAGTGCAGAGTCACATGTAAGAGCCAGGAGCTAGAAAACTCTAGACTCCTTCTGTTCTCACTTCCTCAGTTATTTTTCTGTCCTCTTAGCTGCTTTAGGAGTCTTGATTTTTACTATATACTTATTTTCTCTTTGTGTTGACATTTATAAGGTTCTCACCTTTGATTTTGCCTTGATACTCTTCACTACTCCTTACAGTAAATCCAATGCCCTGAGACAGTTAACTTATGATTTGGTGAAAACTTCAATCAAAATGATGGTTGGGTTTGTGTTCGATTTCCCACTTGTCACCTGGCTTCCTTTATAACTGTCACCAATAAATCTATTGGTTGCCCTAGTAATTAAACTAATAGGATATACAAGGTTTTAGATGTAAACCAATGCACCAGACCCAGGCAGAAGGAAATCTATAATCTATCATCGCATTAAACATAAAGCCAAAGACCTCCAGAGAGACAACAACTCACGATGCTTCCACAGGAACAAGACTGCACAAAGTTAAGGATCAAACTGGATAAATGTGAAGAATCAGTCATTTCCATCCCCCTTATAAAAGAGGTAGGCCCTTAGGGTGTGTCCAAGCTCTTTGGACACAGTCCTCCTTAGTATCTGGATGGCACAAACTCCATCACCTCTTACAAGAGCATGCTTAATTAAGCTGCCCACAACTAGGCCATTTGAAAACCGCAGAGTCATATTTTAACTAAAAATACAACACTGTGTATTTGTTCTGGTGCTAAAGCCTAACACATATGTTTTTTTGCTTATTACCTGAAGATTGAAACAAGTTCTTACCTTGCTATAAGACGTTTACCCTCAGTGCAGTCTCTGATATGATCAAAGGTCTCTTTAGCCTTCCCATTTTCCATTTAAAATAAATTAACACAGAAACAAAAATTAGGAATGAATTAAGTTTAAAAGGTGCTGCCTCTTATTTCAGGAATTTCAAAAGGTTCCAAAAGCAAGAGGAAATGGTGTGGGCTCTGACTCAGAGATTAATTGGTGAACTAGACTATGTCACTAAAGTGGCCTTCATTTCTGTTGCTTATGTAATAAACTACTTTAAATGACCTAAATTTACTCTCTTATGCTTTTTATTGTTACAATTGTGTTTCCCTGGGCTATTATCAGTGAGTCAGAGGGCTGTGAGCCTTTTGGAAACTCTAGAGGACAATGCATTTCCTTCCCTTTAGTGGCCCTAAAAGATGCCTGCATTCATTGGCTGTTGATTCCCTTTCATCTTCAAAGCCAAGATCTCATCATCCTGACCCCTATGTTCATATTACAACTTCTTCCCTGACACAAAGGCAAGGCACCCATCCTCCCTGATTCACATAGCGGACTCTGTGATTATAATGACCTCTTCCCCAGAGATAATACAAAAAAACCTCATTTCAACTAAGTGGCAATTCCTCTTTTCTATTTAACACTGCATATTCACATGGTCCAGAGAATAGGAAGAAGACATTATTTTATTGACTACAAAGTCCACGAGTATTAAAAAGTGAGTTAACTGAATAAAGTCACTCAAAACCTTAAGCTCTTAACATAGAACATATATTATCTGCCGTGTGTGTGTGTGTGTGTGTGTGTGTGTTTGTGTGTGTGTGTGTGTGTGTGTGAGAGAGAGAGAGAGAGAGAGAGAGAGAGAGAGAGAGAGAGAGAGAGGCAGAGAGAGAGTACATGCACACTTGTGTGTTGTTCTTTCATCTTATTTTGTCTTTTTGCTCGTACTTAGGATTAATTCCAGGATATCTCACATGCTAAGAAGCACTTCCCAAATGAATTAAGTAGCCACTCCGTTTTACATAATTCTTTTTAATGTTTAAGATTGAGATAACTTTGGCTAGAGAGATGGCTCAGCTGTCAAGAGCACTGACAATTCTCCCAGAGGTCCTGAGTTCAATTCCCAGCAACCACATGGTGACTCACAGCTATCTCTAATTCCTTCTTCTGAAGACAGCTACAGCGTAGTCACAAATAAAATAACTAATTCTTAAAAAAAATTGAGATAAGTTGCTTAGGAAGTTCTTAAACTCACTCAGTAGCTTTTGTGGGCATTGAGCTTCTGATCCTTTTGCCTCAGCCTCCCAGATACCTGTGATTACATATAATGATCTCCAAGCAGAGCAAGTGCTCTGTGTTATCTTAAAGAAGCAGCACTCTGCTCCATTACAGTTCAGGAAATCTTTCAGTTGTATCAATAATAAATGGAAACAAAAAAATTAGGCAATAAGAAACATTGGCAAATACCCTTTACCTACTTCTACAGCACCTTCAGGTTAGGAATGGAGTCTGATGTTTTGTTTCAGTTTGGGAAATCCTAGCTTACAAAAAGTGCTATAAACCATGTTCATCCATTTGAGTTGCTTGTTGTACATATGTGATCCCCAAAACCTTCAATACTATTATATAGCCAGACTCTAAAAAATCATCTAAGATACAATATTCTAGAAAAAACAAAAAACAAGGCAGTTGACAAGTACAGAGGCTGGTATGAGAATATTTGAAATTATACTAAACGTTTGAACAGATCTGGATTGATCGGTTCTTCCAGAAGACAACTGTATCTCCCAGGGTAATGAGAAGAATGGCCAACATAGAGACTGAGAACTGAACACAACTTTGCCCACAAACTAAATACCATTTCACCTACTGGGCCTACATTCCTATACCTGTGTTTAGAGTAAGCTGAAAGCTGAAAACATCAGTTACTGCAGGTAACATTGTTCTCAGCACATAAACACATAAAGATCCTCCTTTGTGTGTGCACCCGCTGAGCCAGCGTTATTATGCTGTAAATGTTTCCCTCTCCCACCTTGATTGAGAGACCTACCTTCAATGTATCTAGCTCATGATCTAAAGACTACAGCTATTGTCCCTTGACTTTCCTCTTTATAGACACTGTAGGTCTGTCAAGATGATATTTCCCCTTTCTGCTATAAATCTAAGTGATGGGCTTCCATTTGTAAAATGAGTTTATCCAGTACTGACAAGGGACAAGTCAGAAAACTACTATTCCACAGGAGATTTCTTCCTTCATAAGAACTACCTGGTGGTTGAAGGGCAGCTGTTACTCTCCTCTTTCTTGAGAGCCTCCATGAGTACAGTGATGAAGCCCTTGTGAGGAGTCATTGGTCTCTGTGAAGATTGAACATATCATTGTTCTACAGGGAACTGAAATTAAGTTCTCCAAATGACTCTATAGGGGAATATTCATTTAAAGCAACACCACACATTAGACCTATATCAAAGCACACATTTACCTCATTTGCATATATTGACATGTGCATATATTATCTAAAAATTAATTTCCTCTTTTTACCAGGTGCAAAAACTGGCACCATGGTTATGAATTCTGAAATATTAACAACCAGCACAAATGACTCCTCAAGAAGGTCTTGATTTTACTAAAATGTTTCCAGTGTTTTTAGTGCTCATAATTATATTATATCATGATTACTGAGTACAAGTAGCTAACACACTCATCACTTTATCAGGTTTTACTGAGAATCCATGGGCCTGTTATAAGTCAGCTAGCTGTCAGGATCTGTGTTTTGCCTCACATGTCAAGGGCTCATCATGACAAGTTCTAATGATGATTATTACAAAGATAATCCAGAATTTAATTTTTTTTCAAAATATAAAATTTGCCTAATTTAAATAACCTTCAAATTAATACCTTACCCAAGCATACAATTGTCAGACTTAAAAAGAGATGCCACAGAGTTTAAGGCCAGGGTGAACTGGACCGTGTCTGTCTGTAACCACTTGAGCCAATCCTCATCAGCTAATGATCCAGCAGAGTAAATCAAATTAAATTCAGAGACAAGATACAGAAGCAGCCTAAACAAAGGTTGAGAAACCCAAAGGTTTATTATTTGAATACAAAAGCCACCAAATTGGCTAGGAAAACAATATTTATGAGGTAAAGTGAAGAGATCTAATCTTCAAATAATAGTTTATCATATTAAATTCTAAATGGTTACCCATGTCTAACTCTCTGCCTATTTTCATGTTTTCACTTGTTTGAAACTATTCTAATCCAAAGTCTTGACTCATCTTCCAATCTGAGTTTGCCATTTTGGCACCTTACTGTGAGACTCTGTGCAACCTCTCTGAGTTTAAAGAAAGAACTGAAATTCACTTAGTCTAGATGTTAAAAATAAGTTTGTAGCTGGGTGGTGGTGGTGCACGCCTTTAATCCCAGCACTTGGGAGGCAGAAGCAGGCGGATTTCTGAGTTTGAGGCCAGCCTGGTCTACAGAGTGAGTTCCAGGACAGCCAGGGCTACACAGAGAAACCCTGTCTCAAAAAACCAAAAAAGAAAAAATAAATTTGTAGTATTAACTAAAGCTTTCAGAAAAAAATGATGCCGTTGCTAAGTTTGCTACTAATTTCTTACATGATTAGTTCATTCTGTGTCTCTGTGTCAGTGCTGTAAGGACTTCAAACAAATGTGCAACAAGAGTAGTAAATATGAATGTAAACATAATAGGTATTTGTCCAAGGATGTAGCTCAATGATAAAGCTCATGCCTAGTATGTGCAAGGCCTGAGTTTGCTGTTCAGAACAAAAGTTCACATACACATACATACTTGCTTATACACATATCTACATTTTCAATACATCAGAATAGATGATAAATATTAGATTCAACAGCGATTTTTTCCCACCACATTAGAGCCCATTATGGTTTGTCAAAGACCTGGGGAGCTCTGGTTGGTTGGTATTGTTGCTCTCCTCATGGGGCCACAAACCTTTTCTGCTCCTTCAGTCTTCTCTCTAACTTCTCCATTGGGAAACCCTTGATCAGATTAGTGGTTAGCTGTGAGCATCGGCCTCTGAATGTGTCAGCCTTTGGCAGACCTCTAAGGAGACAGCTATATCAGGCTTTTCTCAGCCTGCACTTCCTGTCTACTTTTGTGACTGTACCTGGGATGGAGACCTAGGTAGAATGGTCTCCAGATGGCTTCTCCTTCAGATTCTGTCCCACACTTTGTTTCCATATTTGCTCCCTTGAGTATTTTTGTTACTACTTCTAAGTAGGACTGAGGCATCCACACTTGGTCTTCCTTCTTCATGAGCTTCATGTGGTCTGTGTGTTGAGTCTTGGCTATTCCAAGCTTTTGGGCTAACATCTGCTTATCAGTGAGTAAATGCCATGTGTGTTCTTTTGTGATTGGGTTAACTCACTCAGATGATAATTTCTAGTTCCATCCATTTACCTAAGAATTTCTCGAATTCTTTATTTTTAATAGCTGAGTAATACTCCATTGTGTAAATGTACCACATTTTACACGTTGTGTAAGTGTACCACCAGCCTGGGAGCACATAGGGAGGGACCCATGACTCCATCTGTACATGAAGGGGAGGATGGCCTTGTCTGGCATAGGTGGGAGAGGAGATTCTTGGTCCCACGAAGGTCGAACACCAAGTTGGGGCCGGGGAGGGGATTCGAGGGTGGGGAGGTAGGAGTGGGGGAGTAGGTGAGGGCACATCCTCATAGAAGCATGAGTGGGGATGGGATGGGAGGTTCCTGGGTGGTGAGGGTAAGGGGAGTTAGGGGATAAAATCTGAAATGTAAATATAATATCCAATTTTTAAAAATGATTTGTCAAAGACATCCAGAAGAACTTCATAATGAACAGTTCTGAGACCACGAAAGATTTAATGCTCAAAAGTATCTACAATCACATTTGAGTCACCAAGACTGTAACCTTTCATTATTTACAAAACAATTTTTTTTAACTTCTTTTCTCTTACCTATCATATAAGCAGATCTCTACTCAGGAATTTCATGAGAACCAAAAAACAAATTAACAAATTAAACTGTAAACACAGGCTAGCTGCTGGGAGCCAAACCCAGGAAATTACCTGCTGTTCTAGAAAGACTACTCAGTACAAGGTTAAGAAAGGATGTTCACAGGTCTCAGGTCCCAGGAACTTAAAGAACGTCTGGCATTTCCTTGGAGCTGGTTATGACAGTGGGATGGTCTAGGGCAATAAGGATATGACAGTGGACTGGTCTTAGACAATAAGGATTCCATAGTAGGATAGCCCTAAGCAATGACCCTTGCCCAAATTTCCCGGTTTGCTGTGTCTTTATAACCTGCCCCCAAAATTAAAGTTTCAGAGCTTGATCAGAACCCCAGACTTGCTCTCATTCTTTGTGTCTCTTGTCCTTTCATTCTTTCGACCCCTTCCCTAAGGTCTTGTCGAATCCCCGAGGGCAGGGGCAGCTAGCAAGAAAGATTGTTTACATTTGGTTAACACAGTTTTCTAAACAACATTTTGGCCATGTTATTCTGCAAACTTTAAAGTTCATTCTCTAGGTTTTATGTCTCTTTGTCTTTCTTTCTACCCCTTGCAGTGTGCATGTGTCTGTGTGTACACATGTACACATATGCATGCACACACATGTATACAGATGAATTCACTAGTAACTATGCATGTGGAGGCTAGAGATCAACTTTGGGTGTTTTCCTAGATTGCACTCTACCTTATCTGTTGAGACGGTCTCTCACTGACTCTGGACTAGCTAGACTGACTGGTCTCCCCTGGATTCTTCCTGTCTCCACTTCCAAGTTCTGGAAATATAGGCACATCCTGCAATGTCCACCATTTTATATGGGTGCTGAAGAGGACCTCAAGCCTGTATGGCAGGCAACATTGAGCCATCTCCCTAGTTCCTAGGTGTTAACTTTCTAACTTGCAATCACATTGATTTAAAATAATTCTTTCTGCACTTCTCTCGATCTTACCAGACTGTCATACAAAAATAAAGCAGTTTGCTCGGCTGTGGAATAGCTGCCACCTGACTTAGAGCAATTGTAACATGCCAGATTGTAAAATACTATTGATCATTTAATACACAGCAGAGATGTTTCAGTTTTATAAATGTCTGTCTTAAGATCAATGGTCCTTATTCATGGCACTTTATAACTGAATATCTGGGAACCTGACCCCAGTCTCTCCTCCCCAGCACTCTGCATTAGCTTTCCCACCTCCACACAGCTCTCACTCTCTCCACGCTCCCCTTCTCAGGAAATGCTCCTTCCTTTTTCCCTGTCCTTCCATCAGATACTCATGATCCTTTAGTGTTTCCCACCTTTGTGTATAAATTTCAGCCTTGTACAGAGTATGCTTTCTTCTGTTTTGTGTATACACTACTGTGTGTACTTTGAGAACACTGACAGCCCTTGTGCATTCATTTCTTTCTTTTTTTCTTTTTTTTTTTTTTTTTTTTTTTTTTTTTGGTTTTTCGAGACAGGGTTTCTCTGTGTAGCCCTGGCTGTCCTGGAACTCACTCGGTAGACCCGGCTGGCCTCGAACTCAGAAATCCACCTGCCTCTGCCTCCCAAGTGCTGGGATTAAAGGCGTGCATTCATTTCTTTACTTATTATTTACTCATTATTTTTACTTATTATTTACTTATCATTTCCTTACTCATTCATATGAGATATAGACTAACATATATTGTATGATTAAGTCAATGAAATTATAGAATTATTTACATCTCAATGAATGTTCTTTCCAAGAATTCAAAAGGAAACCATTTTTATATCACAAAATATTTAATTATTTTTTTCTTACTTTTTTTTAAAAAACAGCTGTTTATTCAGTGAAATAAAATGAAAACTAGATATATTTCCAACACCCATTTCCAAGCACTGAAAACACTCCTGAGTTGAGATCTACCAGCACACCTTGATCATACAGTGTATTAGAAATACCATCTTTCAAAGGGAAAAAGACAAGGAAGCAGATGGTTCAGCAGATAAGGCACTTGCTAGACAAGCCTGACTACTTGAGTTCAAGTCTAGAATCCTGGTAAAAAGCCAGATTGTTGCTTACAAAATTGTAATCCCAGCATTTCCATGGCAACAAGATGGGTGTTGGGGACAGAATGAGCCAGAAGACTGCTCGCCAGATAGCCTGAAGGGAGCAACACAACAGCAAAGACAAGACAAGCAAAGAGGACAGCAAAAGCTGACTCCCAGAAGTTGTCCTCCCACAACCAGGAGTGACATCAACGAATGTGTGCCTCCCCACATCAACATATACACTAAGTAAACTTTTTATTTAAAACAGTGAAAAAGAAGAAAGTTTTTGGTGTCATCTTTTCAATAAAATCTTGAATTATATTGAGCAACAATTTTATGACAATGTCCGTCATACAAGGAATCCTACAAAAAGGCTATTCAAAATATGTCAAGAGCCTCCTTCTTTTTACCCTGTTTGCCAGTCAGCCTGTTGGTCTGCCACAGTTTTATAAGTGCAGTTAAGAGGTATGCAACTCACAAATCAAAAACAAGAAAAGCAACAAGCAGGGAAGTACTATTTCTGCATTATTTTCCCAGTCTCAGCCCCACATATGATATGAGAAAGGTTGCATGTCTTTAGAACACATAGCAAGTCATGTGGTTAGGAAACAAAATATTTGATACATTAAAGACTAGACCAGTAAAAAAAAAGAAAAAAGAAAAAAGAAAGTTCTATCATATTACAGCACATGCATTCTTTTACCACATTTCAACGCTTTGTTTAAAAAAAAGCATACTAGAAAGATGGTGTCAGTACAAAGTACTCAAACATCTTGTCAATTGCTCATTAAAATAAATAGGAACAGGAATCTAATATACAGAGAAGTAATGTGTCACAAATTAAATTAATTAACTAATACGTCAATTAATTCAATGGAAAGTTGTAGCAACCCACCATCTATATGGACATGAATTATAATTGATACAGTTGAAGATTGAGATGTGTGTAATGTATATTTTGTGGATTTCCTGTGTAATGCATATTTTGTGGTTTTCCCATAGATATAGTTTTCTGCATTTGTTCTTTTTCTTGTTCATGAAGTTGTATATGATACAGTATTTGTATTAACTTTTACTTATTCCCTAATACATTCTTACTAAGGTAGAAAGAGATACCTAATATATCACTCATACTAAGGTGGGAGAAGAATTTTCAAGAATTTCAAGTGAATTTCTTATTTTCAAGACAAGTGTTGTAGAACTAATTTTTATGTGATAAACTAGTCATAAATAAGCCAATGTTTTTAATTTTTCACTCAATATGCAAGCTTATTTTCTACATACCATTATTAGTTACCATTCTCTTTCCCCAAATTTCAACTAATCTGTATTTTTGAAAGTACATTCTTTTTGTTGGTTTGTGTTGCTGAAATAAAAGCTAATTGTAAAATCTAAAATTATTTGTTATCCTACCTTGTCATTTCTGGTTGGAAGCCTTTGTTTGCTTTGAGTTGACTGTATGGCCATGAAAAATTATCTTCTGAGATACTTATTGTCTTCATTAGAGTTTCCATTGCTGTGAAGAGACACTATGGCCAAGGCAACTCTCACAAAGGCCAACATTTCACTGGGACTGCCATATAGGTTCAGAAGTTTAGTCCATTATCAACATGATAGGAAGCATGACATTGTGTAGATAGGCTTGGTGCTGGAGGAGCTGAGAGTTCTACATCTTAAATGTAGGCAAAATGAGATTGTTCTCTGCAGGCAGCTAGGTGGAGAGTCTCTCAAAGCCCACCCCTACAGTGACATACTTCTTCCAACAAGGCCACACCTCCTAATAGTGCCACTGCCTGGGTCAAGCATATTCAAACCACCACAGCTGTCATAGTTTTATACACATACATTGTGGGCATTCTCTTTTCTTTTACATCTATGAAATGCTTGTTTCTGGGATTCATCTTCCTCATCCTAAGATTCAGTGAAGTGTATAGCTATTTCTGTGACAGTGAGAGGTTCACCTTATCTCTCACATTGTATCTCATGCTATAAAGGTAAAAATCAGTACCATTGGTTAGATTTTTCTGTATAGGCATTCTTTAAAAGAAGAAAGGAAGATGTTATAGTCACATTTGCAGTTCCTGTAGGTAATTTTTTGAAAACAGCATCAATAGATGAAAGAATCTACAATTTTAAAACATTGACAGATTATTGGCAAGTTGACTAGAAAAAGAGTAGTATTAAGTTACACTCCTACTCTTCTCTCCGTTTTTGCCAACACTACATAATATCCATTGTTTGGCTAATTTGATGAGACTCCATTTAGAATCTGCATTTGATCTAATTAACCAATGAGTGTGAGATTTTTTTCTCTGTTCATTGGCTTCTGCACTTCACACTTTGGTTATTTGTTTACATCCATGTTAGCCTGTGTCACTTGGTTTTTAGGGATGTTGGTGGAAAGGTTTTCTAAAATATTTGTTTGCCAAGCTTTTAAAGAACATGATTTAAAAATCTGTTGTCTTTGAAATAAGATGCAACTAATTGCAGGGAGCCAAACCCATGAAATTACCTGCTGTTCTGGAAAAACCTAGTCAGTTAAAGTACAAGGTTAAGAAAGGACTTTCTGCAGTCTCAGGCCCCAGGAACTTAAAGAATGTCTGGTATTTCCCGGTCTTAGGCAATGAGGACACAATAGTGGGATGGCCTTAAGCAATGCTCCTTGCCTAAACTTCCCGTTTTGCTATGCCTTATAACCTGCCATCTGAAATTAAAATTTGAGAGCTTGATCAAAAACCTTGACTTGATCTCCTTCTTCATGTCTATTGTCCTTTCATTAGTCTGCTCCCTCTCCCACCCCCCATAGGTCCTCGCTGAATTCCCTGTGGGTCGGGCAATTGGCACCCAACGTTTTGGAGCTCGGGGTACGGGAGACCTGATGAATGTCACCCTAAGATCTCCGCTTCACCATGAACATGAGGGAAGATCTGCATTGTGATCACCACAGAGCCGCCCACCTGTGAGACTGATCCCTTTAAGGCAAAGCAGATAGAGCTATGCAGTCATGGGACAAGCACTAAGTAAACATGATTTATTCTTAATGAGTCTCAAAGAATCCCTCAAGATACGAGAAATGTGGGTTAAGAAAAAAGATCTTAAAAAATTCTTTGATTTCATTGGTGATGTTTGTCCTTGGTTCCCCCAAGAAGGGACTATTGATGAGAAAAGATGGGCTAGAGTTGGAGATTGCTTAAAAGATTTTTATTGAATCTTTTGTCCAGAAAAAAGTCACTGTTTAAGTCTTTTCCTATTGGAACTCAGTGAATGATACACTCAAGATCTATAAACAATGGCCAGACATTCAAGAGATAGTAAAAGAGGGAGAAAAGATCTTATAGTGACACTCTCGACCACCCTCTGTTTGTGAGTCCATTTCTATTCCCACGCCTGATTCAGAGGTCCCTGCCTCCCCCCTTGAGTCTGCTGCAGCTGAGACAGCACCGGCAAAATTTCCTCCTGTTAAAATTTATCCCTCCCTTGCAACGTTAAAATCCCTGGCCAAGAATGAGCCAGAGGATGGTCTCTCTCTCAAAAGAAAAAGATAGAAAGATAGTCTCTAGACGAGGAGGCAGCCAAATATCATAATCCTGATTGGCTGACCTCGCATTCCTTTTTGCCAGGTTCACCTCCTTAGGCTACCTCTCATGCACCTCTAGGGTATTTTGGCAGCATGGCCCTCTCCTCTGGGTCCACCTCTCAACTTCCTCCACTAAAGTACTCACCCCTTATACCTCTTTGGTTGCTAAGCATATTCTTTTGTGACTCAAACAGAGTAGCCAGGGTTTTTTGTTTTTTTGTTTTTTGTTTTTTTTGTAAAGATCCTGATAAGATAATTGTGCTGTATTCTAAAAATCAACTAGATTGCCTCATGCAAACCACAAATCAGTGGCCTATAGCTTGCTCTTCCTTCTTGGGAATAATTGATAAATCATTATCCTGCTGATAAATTGCTTCAATTTGCTAAAATTCATCCTTTTGTTTTCACAAAGTTTATCTCCCCTCAAACAATATTAAATGCTTGCTTGGTGTTTACTGATGGCTCCTCTAATGGAATGGTGGCTTACATTATAGATGAACAGGCTATCCCCGTTTGTTCCCACTTTAAATCAGCCCAATTTGTAGAACCTTTTGCAGTAATAAAAGTTTTTCAATTATTAAAGGGTTGCCCCTTTAATTTATATACTGACAGTGCCTATATTGCTCACTCTGTTCCCATTTTTGAGACAGTTCCATATGTTAGACCTCTACAAATGCTGCCCTTCTTTTTTCTCAGTTTCACAAATTGATTTGCTCCAGATGCCATCCCCATTTTTCTTGGACATCTCAGTGCTCATTTCAATTTGCTGGCCCCCTTTCTAGAGGAAATACCTGTGCAGATGGTGTCACCTGCTTGACCTTCCCTGTGTTGATAAACTCTGTAGAACAGGCCCAGAAGAGTCATGCCTTACATCATTTAAATGTTCAGACCCTTCGCCTACGTTTTAAGATCACTTATGAACAGGCACATCAGACTGTTAAACAATGGCCCACCTGTGTCACACTTTTGCCCACTCCCACCTCAGCGTTAATCCCAGAGGTTTGGGTCCTAATGAAATATGGCAAATGGATGTCACACATATTCCTGAATTTGGCAATCTTAAATATCTTCATGTTACTATAGATACCTTTAGTGGATTTATTTTTACTACCTTACATACTGGAGAGACTTCCAAAAAACTTTATAGCCCATGTTTTAAATTGTCTCTCCATCATGGGTAAGCCTGAAATTATTAATGGTCCCAGCTACACTGGAAAAAATTTTCAAGAATTTTTCTGCCAGTTACAAATCAGACATATTACTGGCATTCCCTGTAATCCCCAAGGAAAAGGCATTGTTGAATGCACCCACCCGACTATCAAAAATATTCTACATAAATTAAAGAAGGGGGAGTTATACCCCCAGAAGAGGTCTTCTGGAAATACTCTCTATCATGCCTTGTTTGTTCTCAATTTTCTAAATCTGGATGCTCATGGCAAATGGAAGGACCCTTACCTTTAAATGGAACGGCCCCAGACCCAGTTCTCATATGGGGTCAAGGATCGATTGTCTGATACCAAAGAAGGCACAGCTAGATGGCTTCCAGAAAGATTAGTGAAACAAATAGATACCTCCCTCCGCAAAACCAGACTCAATTGTAGATAAAATGAATAACAACTGAGATGCAGGGAAGAGAAGTCTCCCTGAGAATTCACTTCTTCTTTTCTTTCCAGATGAAAATGAGCCACCTGTAGTGTTTGCTATTGGAGGTTCTGTAGTGTTTGCTGGTCTTGGAACTTGTAAGAGCAAGTGATAATAATCCCCATCAACTCCTTAATTTGACCTGGCAAGTAATTAATGGAGAAGGTGACGCTGTGTGGAGCGACACCCTGGCACTTGGTGGCCCAGCCTTTACCCTGATCTCTGCAAATTAGCCATAGGTGCCCCTGCTAATTGGAACCTGGAAAGGCATATACATTTTCAAAAAGCTGCTTATTCGCCCTCTCCTCCTGGCAGACATGGCCTCAACCCTTGGTGCAGGTGTGGCACAAAACATAGAAGGAGCATGTTAAGAGTGCTTCCCTTCTATGTTTGCCATGGCTATCACAGTGACCACTCTTTGAGCCCACAGTGTGGAGGTAAAAATGAATTTTTCTGCAAAAATTGGGAGTGTGAAACAACAGGTGACATCTACTGGTGCCCCTCCTCCTCCCGGGACTTTATCACTGCTAATTATACACATCATAAAACAGAAAGTCAAGGAAACCCAGGTTGGACTAACATTCCAGACTGTTCAGATTGGTGTCACCCACTTCATATTCAATTTACAGACCAAGGAAAAAAGAATAGTAGATGAACCAGTGGCCATTCTTGGGGTCTAAGGCTGTATAAGGAGCATTTTGGTGATGGCCTACTATTTACTATAAAGTTGTTGATACAATCACCTGGGGTTGGTGGTCCGGAGGTGACTATTGAACCAAATCATGTCTTAAGACTCATGCCCCCACAAAACCAGCTTTAGTTCCTACCCTCTACCCCACTACTCCCCCTCCTTCTGATGACTCCTTTAAACCTGATACATTTTATTCTTGAGGACGTTAATAGGACTTTTTAGTGCTAAATCATTCCTGCCCTGAACTCACGGAATCCTATTGGTTATGTTATTGTAGAGTGAAAAATTATAAAGACCATTTTATAAAATACACAGGATCACTAGTTCCAAGAAGGCGGAACTGAATGTAAGATTTCAGGCCTTCACTGCCCTGGGATACATCCTGGGAAGAGTATTAACATTCCTCAAGCCTCAAGGAAAAGAACCCACCTGTGGGTGGAGAAGGCCAAAAGCAGGAAGACACATTCCTGACCAAAAAAGATGCAAGTCATCTAGGTGGAGCTGGGAAGCTAGTAGCGCCATGACGACAGGGTGAGTGACAGGGTAACAACTGAGAAATAGTTGAACAAGTGACATGACAAGACCACATTTTGTGAGAAATGGGTGTACAGAGTGCTTTCTGCATGATCCTGTATCATTTAGGTTTGGGTTCCTCTGAAATGTTCCATTATTTTTATGTTATGTATCCTTGACAACCCCTCACCCCCTCCTCATTCCCCTGGTTTGTGGTTTTCCTCTTTAAAAGGCCCCTTAGTCCACCCCTCAGGGTCAAACTCTACTCCTGCACGAGTGTGCAGTTTGACCTTGACTAGCCAACTCTCTCCCCAATAAACCTCTGCTGATTGCATCCAGGTACAGTGTCTTGGAGTTTGTGGGTGGCTGCAACTTCCCAAGACTTGAATAAGGGTCTCCCGAGTTTGGGGGTCTTCATTATCATTCTAGTCCTCTAGTCCTATTTATGAGGGAATTGCTGTGAGTTCTGAAAGCAATGAGACCCAAAAGTCCTCCTTATGCAGATGGAATCAATAGCAAGATGCAAAGCTAACACTGAGTGCAGTCTCAGGCCAGGGACAGTGTGTTGGTAATAAGGTCTCTTCCACCCATGTTCATCTTTGCAATAAGATAATTCCCTATGTCTCCTCTTCCTCTGCCTTCCTTCTTTCCACAAATGATACTTGGTGGGCTTGCATCAATGGTCTTACACCTTGCATTTATATTTCAAATTTAGTGAATAACAAGATAGCATTTTTGTGTACTTGTACAGTTGATTTCTTGCTTAACCTATTATATTGAAGAAGGCTTTGCTCAGGCATGGGACCCTGTTGCTGATCATGCCCTGCTTAGGACAAAGCGTGAGCTCATAACAGCCTTTACCTTATCTGTCCTCCTGCTGGGCATAACTTCTCTAGTTCTTTCAAATAGGCACTACTCAGATCTTCGACGGGCCATTGACAAGGATATCAAACAGCTAGAGACTGGCATCACTAATCTGGAAAAATCCTTCATTTTGCTATCTGAAGTGGTCTTCTAAAATTGCAGAGGACTCGATCTGCTTTTCCTTCAGCAAGGGAGGATCTGTGCCACCCTCAAGGAGGAATGCTGTTTTTATACTGACCACACTGGAGTAGTTAGAGATAGTATGGCCAAGATCAGAGAGAGATTAGAATAGCAAAAGAAACAATGAGAACAAGAAGAGGGGTGGTTTAAAACCTGGTTCTCTGCCTCTCCTTGGCTTACCACCCTTCTCCCTTCCATCCTGGGCCCTGTGGCTGGTCTCCTTCTCCTTTTGGCTTTCGGCCCTTGGGCCTTTAATAGATTTATGGGCTTTATAAAACAACAAATTGACTCCATGAAATCTAAACCTCTACAAGTACATTATCATAGACTTGATATGGCTGATAGAGGCCTGGCTGAGCCTTGTGATGATATATCTCTGTTAGAAGCTGCATAGAACTCAGATCTATGCATGTTAGTTCGGCATGTAGTGGGTACTTGATAGGGTGTGAGGCTAAGCACTTCAGGGGGAGGACCATATAGTTGGCTTCTGAGTCTCCCGAGAAGCAAACCTGTTTACATAGAGATTGGTATTGACTTCTTGTGTTTCAGAAAGTGGTCTACTAGTACCCCTGAAATCCTATGCAACCCATGAGACAAATAACCCTCTCCTCCTCCAAAAAGACACCATTACAAATGATACTGGGAGAATCAGGTCAATACTTTCTCCTTCTGGTTAATGTCCACTCATCTCTCGATGAGATCTCCTAATGTCCAGTTTTGCTTGCCAGCTTCATTAAATATGTCAAAAGGGAAGAGATTCGGGGAGCCAAACACATGAAATTACCTGCTATTCTGAAAAAAACCTAGTCAGTTAAAGTACAAGGTTAAGAAAGGATGTTCACAGTCTCAGGCCCCAGGAACTTAAAGAATGTCTGGTATTTCCCGGAAGCCGGTTAAGATAGTGATATGGTCTTAGGCAATGAGGACACAATAGTGAGATAGTCTTAAGCAATGCTCCTTGCCTAAACTTCCCGTTTTGCTATGCCTTATAACCTGTCATCTGAAATTAAAATTTGAGAGCTTGATCAGAATCCTCGACTTGCTCTTCTTCTTTTTGTCTCTTGTCCCTTCATTCGTCCACTTTCCCACCCACCCACCCCCACCCCCATAAGTCCTGAATTATTATTGAATTCCCCACTGGTCAGGGCAACTAATTCTCTCAAAATTCTTTTAGATTTAAAGAATGGCCTGGTCAACTGAAAAGAAGAAGAAAAAGAAAGAAAAAAGAAAGAAAGGAAGGAAAGAAAGAAAGAAAATAAAGGAAATAAAGGAAGGAAGGAAGGAAGGAAGGAAGGAAGGAGGAAGAAAGAGACAGAAAGAAATAAAAATAGCTTTTTTTTTGCTTCTACAAATTATTTTGAAGTGTTTGAAAATTTTTGGTTAATTTAGAGAAGTTGGGTGTTGTTAGTAAGTTTAAAGAAAATAAAGAGAGGACTGGCCATTTAGAAAGAACAAAGGGGAAGCCAAGCTGCCAGCTCACTAAGGTATAGAATGTCACTGAGGCTTTGGCAACACGAGAGAACCTTCTGGTGCTTTAGTGCTGGTGAATCCTATTAAGAGCCTAAGAAGAACGCCAAGCTCTTTTATCTTGTGAAGAGAAAAAGACCTCTGATAAAGAATAACACAAATCTATAAAAACTATCAAGAGTATTTTTACATATGTAAAATGTAATTATAATATCAATTAAATGGAAAGGTGACATTTAATGGATATGTTAATATTGCATGGAGAGTCTCTTTGAAAATTTAGGACATCTCAGAATTAGTGTCAACCCAAGGTCATAATCTATTTCCTAGGTGCCCAAACCAAAGTTTCAAAGCAAGACTGTGAATCGCTAGAGGACTCTTAAGAAGAAAGGGAGTCCAGATAAAACAAAAAATAAAGAGTCTTTGTCTGAAAAATATTTGGAAAAAGGATAAAAAGCAATCTTTTTTTTTTTACTTCATTTCGTGACTTTAAAATATTCAAATATATTTATAACTGTTGGAGACTGCACGTTCTTTTGAATGCTCCTGGAGAGGAATTTAAATTCTTCTCCCATGTGATTACCTGCATTTGCAAGGTCAGTGTGAGAAAGAGGCCAAGTTGTAACAATGCAATGATATCTGCTGTCTCCGATTAAAGAGAAAGAAACACCCAGCTGACACCGAGAAGGGCTGACACATGCAGGGGTGTGATTATAAGACCACTGTCCCTGGAGAGCCCCGGAGAAATAAGATCTGTATCTCTCGAGGCCATTCTGAAGATGAGAGAGTATCTGTTAGTGAATACAAAGAGACAGGGTGCCCACATTTCTCAGCTCTAAACATGATGCTAAGCGTAGCTGGGTGCCATTAGTGTGGTTGGGCCATAGGGTAGTGATCTAGACAGGCTTTGTTCTCCTCAGTAAGAACTGATGCATTTCAAGTCAGTAATCAGCATTGTCTGTGCATTTGCTCAGCTAATCTTCTGGCAACATGTGATGAACAATCTGTCTATTGACTGGCTCAGCAGTTGCTGGCCCCTCCACCCTCACCCCACGTTGATCCCTGCCTCCTTTCTGCTGGCTGCTCTTTTTTTCCCCTAGAAAAGAAGGGTATAAAGAGCTGCCCGTTCTCCTCCCCTCCCCCAAGATACAATTCCCACTCTTCAGGCTGGTTCTCTACCCTCCCCCCACCCTTGCACTTTGTGATTCTTTCTGGAATTCAAAAAATGCTGCCCAATTCTTGGCACTTGGCTACTTTCTGAAACTCTCGCCTTCCTTCCACGCTTCCCAAACAAGAGGTGTGTTTCTATTGTCTTTCACATCTGTGTGTGTGTGTGCATGCTGAGAAGGGCTTGTTTATAGGAAATGGGAACATTTTGGTAACATCTGTCATCACTTCATCCAGAAAATACTTGTGATTAGCACTTTGTATTAGGAGTAAGAGCAGGCAGTCAGAGAGACTGACCTATTTATTATTCCAATAAATATGTGGATTTGTTCGTGGAGCCTTTGACAACAAACACAACCTTAAGGCTAGGAAACTCTAGATTTGCTATTTGACAAATTTGTTTACCATTTACAAAAGTAGGAATAAAAAAACAACAAACAAACAAACAAAACAAGAGAACAAACGTGCTGAGACCCAGGCTAGATTTACTTCTAAAAGAAGCTGAATTACACAATGTCCTTAATTATAATTTTAAAGTTACTAGCACAATGCAAAGTATGATTGCTTGAGAGTACAAAACTTGACTTCTTCCATTTGTGCCAAGTAAGTAGTTCACAATCAGCTCCAACCAAATGTACATTCATTTGCGAGGGACAAATCATGAAAGGCAATCAGGCAATTACCTCTGTTTCCACTTAGTCTCACCTTCTGGTCTTAACCACAGGTAACTAGATAGAACAAATCCAAACAAGGTACAATAAAGTTTCATACAGGCAGAACATTTGCACAAATGGTAGCTTTACTCATTTAAACCCCTCTCTCCGGGCCCCCGCTGTTTCTTTGTTTCTATAAAAGAAAGAAACACAGATTTCACTAACCAGAACAGCAAAGTTCTGGAGAGAAAAACAGTCCCCTGACGAAATCAGGATCTTGGGCAAAAAGCCACTGGTTACTCAGGATTTCTGCGCCTGCTCACTTACTGTGTGTAAGATCAAAAGTACTTTACAGAGTGTGTTAGTATTCTGTCTAAACTCCACCTCCACAGTTAGCTGGCAACAGCCAGGTATGCTCCTCCCAACAGTTACCTGGCAACAGCCAAGTAGTCCTGGCCCACTATAAAAGGGGCTGCTTGCCCCCTCCTCTCTCTCTTCATCTCTTACTCTCTTACTCTTACCCTCCTACTCTCTTGCCTCTCTGTCCCCTTCCCGCCTCTTCCTCTCTCTCCACGTGGTCATGGCTGGCCTCTACTTCTCTTCTTCTCTCTTCTTCTTCCATCTTCTTCCCCCGACCTTTGCCTTATCCCCTGAATAAACCTTCCCGCCCCCCTTGGAACCGTGTGGTTTGGAGTGGTCTGTTTGCTGCAGTTGGACGTTTGAGCTAACAACTAACAGAGTGACTCTACAATGTCTTTGATTTTGCCTTGTAAGGATCCCACACCAGATGGAAAGCTCCATTAAGTTTAAAAAACTGTATTCAGACTCCTTCCCCACCCATTTGATGTGCTCCTCCAGACTTTCTGCTCAGTCCTAGAACTTGAGAGTCTCTTGGGTGGATATAATTGAGTTTTATAAACTTGAAATTTTAAGGAATCAATGAAAGACGTAACTCAAAACCAGTAGATTGTTGGAATAAGTATTACAGCCGCTATGGCACCATAGCAGTTACCACAGCTTTCTGTATGAACTCTCACTCATATTGCATTGCCAGTTTTCAATAGCTGATTCTACCATCTGGTGAACTTCGAGTCCCCCCCCAAAAAAAGCTTTAAAATAGTTTTCACTCTTATTTTCAATCATCTGTGCAATGAGGCACACACACACACACACACACATACACACACACACACACACACTCAAACCCATGGGTCTCAAACAATGCTTGACAAATGGTAGACAACTGGGCAGAGGATGTAAAGGAGAAAGCACTTGCCTGGTGGGTGGGTGTGACTGTGAATTCCACTTTCAGTACTACCATCACCCCACCAAGACAACCAAAACCACAATCAATCACACTTGGTTACAAGTATTAATATGTGAATTAGCATAGAGGAAGTGATGAAAGAATTTGAATGTCAACCTAGCTTGGCTTCAGTCTTTTCCCTGTCTATAATTTCCTTTTAAACCATTCTCCCTTTTCCTCTTTTGACCAAGAATCTTCCAGCCTATTGTTTATGTCTTGTCACCTGTGCACCAAAAGATGATCAGTGTCTACTCCTTAACTACTTTTGACATTGAGTTGGAAATCTTTGAAAATAGCATCAAGAAGTGTGTCTACATGTTGTTTGCAAGCAGAAGACTCCAAGACAACTAACTGAAAGTCTTAATCATGTATGTGGTTCCAAAAAGGAAGCCTAGAGGCAGAAATCACACACACACACACACACACACACACACATACACACACACACACACACATTTTTAAATTATTTTATTATGCAGTACCAATATTTTACTTAAAAGGGCAAGCAAATTTAAAAGCCTAAGAACACATGTACAATAAAATGGAAAATTCCCGAAGCCTTTGCTAACACAGTTACCATGTTTTCTTATTTTATCCTGGCTCGCTAACAAGTTCCAGTAGGACCGTCTCTTGCTGATGATGGTTTTTAAAGTGCTCGGCATTCCCTTGAGAAAAGGCTTTTGAGTTCTCACTGCCTAGTCACTTCAGTTTGCCGAATGACTCATTTTAAAAAGCTTCTGTCTTCTGAATCTTTATTAGAGTTAAAAACATAAATTCAATCTTCAATTGCTTTGTACCTTTTGTCTTAAAAGAAAAGGTTTTGCTCCAGGAAAAGGAGATGCAGTCCAGAACACAGCTGCTCAGGATACACATAGACACACTCCACTATAGGAAAGTTCTCCACCTTGAAGATGAACTTGCTGGGTTTCAAATAAAGGGGCCCTGGGAAACTGGATCTCATTATCTTATACAAATACAATGGACTGTTACTATCAAATTATTGAGGCTTTTTGCTGTTGTGTAAACCACCTAGTGTGTTGTCTTGTTATAGCTTACCATGCTAACTCATACAGAGAGGAAACAGGGCAAGTAACAAAGTAACAAAAGCTTCCAGCCTATTGTTTATGTTTTCTCACCTGTGCACCAAATATGATCAGTGTCCACTCCTTAACTACTTTTGACATTGAGTTGGAAATCTTTGAAAATAGGATCAAATTCACTGATCTTTTTCTTTGGGAGAATAGAGCAAGTTATCATGATCATGGTCACATAACATTATGTCATGTTCACACAAACTTCTGTCAGAGCTTGTATTAGCCAGAGTTTTCCAAAGAATCAAGACCAATAGCATGAACTCATAGTGTGAAGGAGGCTTTATTAGACTGGCTTACGTGATACTGGTTGGGTAGACAATAATGACAATCAGGAAAAGCTGCCACCTGTTAGCTGCTCAATCAACAAGGCTAGATACTTCAGCAGTTCCACTCTGGTGCTGAAAGCTTGACACATTCCTAAAGAGCCATTGATCTTCAGTCCATGTTGGAAGACTAAGCAAGGGGGTTGCTGACATCATAGCAACGGCAGCAACAATAAGAAAAATGGATGTACAGCGAAGAGTAAACTCACATATAGAGGCACTCCCTGCCTGCTCGCTGGCCCTCTTTATACCTGCCTTGAATCCTAGCAGAAGTTCTATGCTCTGGAGGAGACTGTCCTCTCACTCAACCCTTCCTGGAGAGGCTTTCTCAGACATGGGACATGTCTAAGAGCTTATCTTTTGATTCCAGATCCTATCAAATTCATAAAACTTACCATCTCAGGTCTTAAAAGAAGTTTTCCCACAATTTTCAAGAAATTCCCCTTGCAAGTATCAATGTCCTAATTTTTTTTAGATTTATTTATTTATTTTATGTTTATATGAGTAAAATGTCTTCATGCACATCAGAGGAGGGCATCAGATCCCATTACAGATGGTGGTGAGCCATCATGTGGTTGCTGGGAATTGAACTCAGGACCTCTGGAAGAGCAGCTATTGATCTTAACCACTGGGCTATCTCTCCAGCCCCAATGTCCTAATTCTTAATTTCTTAAAATAAAAATTAAATGGATATGAAATTGTTATGTTACTTCATGTATTATCACCATTGTATAAATGTGTGACTAGAGAAGTTAAAAAATGAACAACCTTCTCTCCTCAAATTGGGGAGTTAATAAATGTAGAAAGCTGCGGCGAGCGGTGACAGCATTTGCCATTACAAGATGGCGCTGGCACTCAGCACTCGTGGGTGAACAATTAAATTGCGCATGTGCAAGTGGTGAAAGCACGCCAAGTCACCGCCCAACCCGGGGCGTCATACGGGGTTTTGAGCAAGCAGCCAATCAGATATGTCCACGCCACCCTAGGGTGTATATAAAGCAGCGCCATCTTGGGTCTCTCTCTTCCTCCGTTCATGGCAATAAATGTTTGCTGCAGAAGGATCCTGGTGCCCGTGTGTGTTCTTGCTGGTGAGACGATTGCGCGGGCCACAAATAAAGACAGAATACTCACCCTGAAATGAATCACCAAACCTTGTTCTTATCTCTGCTTCAAAATCATGAGAGAAAGTAAACCAGGGAGGTAGACAAGGATATAATAACAAAAGTTTAAAAGTGTGGTTTATTTTAGTTTATTTATTACATTTACAGTAGCTGTTTCTCTCTCTCTCTCTCTCTCTCTCTCTCTCTGTGTGTGTGTGTGTGTGTGTGTGTGTGTGTGTGTGTTTGTGGGGGACAGAAGAAGGAACATGTTTGCCCCCAGCGTGCCAGTGAAAGTAAGAGGACAGTTTGCAGGGTCTGCTCTTACCCTCAACCATGGGAGACTGAAAACTGAACTGAGGTCATCAGTCTTGGTGGCAAATGACTTACTTACTTTGCCATCTCACATTTTCAAACTTTACTTTGAAAATAGGACTTAAGACATTACATGTTTATTTAGGGTAGAAACAAAGTGATAGGTATAGTTGCTTGACTGACAGACTTACATTATTTAACAGGTAATTTAATAGACTCCTACAGCAGCCACAAAACAAGTGCTTATGAACTATGGCTTGCTGCGGGTTTAAGGATATTTAAGTAAGAAGAAATTTCAGGGGAAATGGAAAACAAATCTTTAAAAATGACTGAAAGCAGAGAAAGACAATGCTAGGGCAGAGAAGACACTGTGCACTGAAAGGCCTCGGTGTCTTAGCGTTTCTTTGTTTTGATAGCTTATACAAAGAGATAGTATAAGTCCAAAATGTAAAAAGATAAGCTTTGGTGTTAGTCGAAATGAGCTTAAATCTCAACTCTTCTCTTTGCCTGTGTAATCTTTTGAGTAATACTTTAATATTTAATGTTGCTATACCGTATCTTTTCTTGGATAGTGAAGACTATCATGAGGAGAAACTGATGTAACCTGTGCCTTACCCTGTACTAGGCCCTTAAAACAATCCAGAAACCTGAACTGTGCTTAGCCTGGTTCAACCCTGTTCCAGTGTTATATAGATAGCTCCAAGTTCTGATCTGTGAAACTTAGGAAGTGGATCATTTAGAAAGCAGGGAGCTCATGGGCCCACCTGTGTGTACCTCCTGGTACAAGCTGCACATGTGGGTACAGCTTCAAGTACTTGAAACCACATTGGTGTCACAGCAGTGGGGACAAAGCTCAATCTGATTTTCTTTATTTCCCAGAGAACAAATTGAGCTGGCTAGAATGTGCTGGTTTCAAATGCAATCCCTTGAATTTTATGATTTCTTTTCTCTCTTAAAAGGTATTTTATTGAATAACACCGACCCCGTTTGTTCTCTGATTCCCATTTCTGAAGCTGCTTTGCCAAGACAACACCATCAATCAAGGAGAGAATGTGTCAGCAGGGGGGCTTCTCCTCTTTTGCTGAGGGTCTCTGGTGTTTGTTTTTCAACAGAAACTGAGCTCTGAGTAAACACAAATTTTTATTTCAGAGTAAATGCCTCTGAGCTCTGCAGCACCTTTTGTTTTCTGGGAATGTCAATTTTATTTTTGTTCCCAAGTTGACAGAAAATGAAAGAAATCATTTGAAGAACTACATTTACTTCTTGTGACAAAAAGAGAACCGTGGAAACAGCCAAAATGTTCAGTAAAGCAAGACATTTGCTAGATAAATGAAAACTTCGCAAGCTGAACAATGAACACAGGTACACGCGTGAGGCCACAAAGAAGAGGGAAAAGCATCCCAAAACGGCATCCTTCAATGTAAAAATGTCTGCACTGTGATGCTTCTCTGTGAAGACTGTAAAATGAAAACGGACAGATTCGATCCCTGCCCCCCCCGCCCCCCTAGAAGGTTTTTGCTCCAGGTTCACGTTCCATCTTCTGAAAAATTGGAACTTGAACATAAACATGGAGCCCGAGTGCCCAGATCCCAGATCCGGAAAAAGACTCTTATCAGTGAGGTGCTAAAACACTGGCCTCCATAGGAGCACCACAGACCCGTGGGAAACAACTTCAGAGCCTTAACTGCCCAGAGGATACAGGAAACCCGCTTGATCTGTTACATGTTAATTTAACGACTGCTTCTAAGCATCTGCCAGCATAGGCTCTCCAGACTTCCTAGTCCCATCCTTGACTTCACCACCATTCATCCACTCATTCAGTCCTTCCACTTGGCCTCTACAAAGTTATCTACCAGTTGAAGTTTTAATGAACACAGCTTAAAGAAGCACAGAATCAGGAGGAAGGTTGGCAACCATCTGTTGAATTTGTGCTCCATCCATAAACAATCCCCCATTTAGAAGCTAGAGTGGATTGTTTGGCCGTGAATGGTGTGAATTTCCTCTCCAAGCGGCCCAAAAGCTAAGAGAATGACCACGTTGTACTGAAGAAGCCTGCTTTGAGAGTTTTGAGGCCAGCAAATAAAATCATACATTGTATTCCTTCAGGAAAGGTCAACTTGCTTTATGCACACTATCTAATCAATTCTCAAAGCATTCCATTGAAATGAGGCCAAGGCAGCTCCAACACTCACTTTACAGAGGGATAACCTGAGGTTCCCAAAGGTTAACACAGTTTTCAAGGTCACCTTAGGCCAATTCTACATAACTGCATTTACCTGGGCAATGGAGGCAAAGAAACAGACAGCAGGCAGGTCGTTCAGACAAACAGCAAGCTGCTTTTGCTCAGAGATACTGTGCCCAGTCACTAAAGGACAAGGACCAGACCAGAAGCTAGCCAAATAAGCTGCCTATGTGCCCAGATTCCTCAGATGATTGACAATTTTCTATTCAACTGGAAACTGCTAGGCAGAGAGAGAACAGCAATGAGGTCACAGATTTGCTATTTATAGGATATCAGCCACCACACTCAGCTGCTTTGCGGTTAAGGTGAATATTGAATGTAATTTTCTTTCTCCAACTTCATCCAGAGAAACTAGTTTCAGAAGAGGAAATTATAGAATTTAATAATATTTCTTGTGACGTGGTGATTTGCTTTGTAACAGTCTCAGCAACGTTTACCACATATCCATCTGGGCTTACTGACCATAAATAAAACCTCAGTCACATTCTTTCTTGCTCCATAGATTTTCTTCCTTCCTTCCTTCCTTCCTTCCTTCCTTCCTTCCTTCCTTTTTTTCATTCATTCATTCTTTCTTTTTTCTTTCTCTTTATTTCTTAAAAAAAAGCAAACAATAAGCTATTCCATGAGGTGTTTGTTTGTTTGCTTTTGTTTTCCCCTGTTTGTTTGTTTAATTTTCTACATGGAAAATGTTCAATGTATTTGCAAAGTGATTACAAAACAGAACATCAGTGTGGAAAAAAGCAGACAAATAAACAACAGGACCGTTTTATGAGGCAGAGCCTCTGAGGTAATGCTGTTTGCCAGTTAAGTTTCAAGAGTTAATTCCTGTGAAACTACACTTCCTCACTTTTCTTTCAGCCGCCTTGGATCTAAGGTATGTGAGGGCTTCTGAGAATGAGGGGGAGGGTCAGCCGGAAGCCTCCAGCCTTTTGATGTAGATTGATGCATGACAGTAGCCCCTGCTTAACTAAAGATCAAGTTTTGTTTCTCTTCAGCTTCTCTCCCAGCTCCTTCTCTCCACAGTCCTGGACCATACCAAAAAATAGCTGGTGTGTTCTGTGACTCACCAACCGCAACCAAAACTGCCAAAATCTGAGGGGAAAAAAAAAGGAACCCAAGAGCTTTCAAGGCTCAACGTAAGAGGTAAAGAAATGAGGGGAAACTGCCCGAGGGATATCTCCAAGCTTATATTTGGGATGAGACTGGAAGACAGGAAAATAACTATGAGCCAACTGCTCAGGATCATGGGGCCTTCTAACCAAGCAGGAGCTACTACAACAAAGGCTGACCTGGTTTCAAAACACTGCTGTTGGCTCAAGCATTGACCAGATCAGAGATCTTCATATTTGTGTGGAGATGCCAATTACTTAAAAGTCATTCCATTCACAGATTCCCAGCCAGGCCCTACTGACGTGTTAAAATGGGTTGCAAGTACATCTGCACCCTAACCAGAGTCTCATAATCTTATGACCTCACTGTGGTGACTCAGAAATTCATCAATAACACTTTGGGGGATATTTTCAGAGCCTGTTACACACCTAGCCTACCAAAACACCACATTCAACTTTGTATTTGATGAATGTGGCAGCAGCCTAGTTAACATATAATTCAAGTAAAGGAACTACAAACAAACACACCTATAAGATCTCATTTAGACACTTAAAAAAATCAAATGAGAGAGCAATTACAATTCTTTAAAGGATCATAGCCGCATCTATCACTATGAAATTTAAAATGAGTTTTCTATGGGGAAGAAAGATCAGAGACATAGTTGACCATCATGCTAATGTTTTATGTGCAAGAGCTACTTCTATACATACTGTGTGCATGCGTGTGTGTGTGTGTGTGTGTGTGTGTGTGTGTGTGTGTGTGCGCGCGTGTGTGGATGTGTGCATATGCATGCACACTCGTGCATTTTTTCCCATTGACCAACAGCTTCTGGCAGCCCCTCCCCCGACACCATATGCCAGTCTTTCCCCCTGTACCCTCACTGCTCCCTTTGTCTCCTTTGACAGCCCCCCCTCTGCCCTCCTTTTACCATCATTCAGCTTTCTCTGATGTAACAAAGCTTGCAGAGACGAAGAGACAGTTGGCTACTTTATAGAGACAAGAACAGGGATCATCGAAATCATAAGGCACCGATTATTAAGATTTCAAACCTACAAAATATAATGTTACATTACATTATTTGACTTCCACCAAAAAAAAAAAAAAAGAAAGTTATGAAAGAAAATGTTATATTCAGTGAAGGAAGCGAACTGAAAAGAAAGCAGTCATCTTGTTGAAGGCCACTATGTAGCTGAAGGAAGAGGCTGAGAGAAGAAGGACTCTGAGCACTACTCAGATTCTTGATGCTATTATAGTGTTCTAGTTTGAAACCTGAGTTTAAAAAAATTGATTACATAAAACCACCGGACTGTAAACAGGATTCAATTTATCCTGAGGTAATTTATCCAATGGTGTGAAGAAAAGCTCTTTTTGCATTTTTGTAGGAAGGAAATGGGAAAAAATAGCACAGAACAGCCATTCAGTAAGCTTAGAGACTGAATGCCCTGTAGTCCAGACACTTACCTAGCCACTTCAGGGTGGGTCTTGCAAGTCAGCTCAGTGGGTCTTTGTGTATTTCAAGGATGACCATTCTAACCTGAAAAAATAACAATATTGAATATCCTGACTTAGTCCAAATAACTCAGAATTATCTGAAACATACCAAACCAAGGGACTGTCACACCCTTGTATGAAATCAGGCAACACAGTCAAAGCAACTAAGAAAATTTAATTGTACATAGCAAGACCACTAGATAAGTCCTGGAACTTAACAAAATCCCATTCTTTAAGTTAGCTACTAAGCTTAATCCAATCAATGAGACAGTATTCTTCCTTGTTTCTGTACATGGTACACAGCCACAATATCTGAGGTCTAGAGTGGCTACAAAGCACTCATACTCTCTTAGCAGTAGACAGTCAAGGTGACAGGGAGAAGATGACCAGTTCTCTAGAGTACTGCTGACATTCAAGTTGTAAAAAACAAATAAACAACAAAAATAAAACAAAAACAAACAAAAGCCTTTATATTCTTTGTGGAACAGTTTATAGGTCATTTTTAAAGCAATCCCCCACCCCAGTCAATTACAAGCTACTGAAAAAAAAAACGGTGCATTTTAATTAACACCCTGATCACCATAATACAAAAAGTAAAACTGAATTTGTTGGAGATACTATTCCAAGTGGTCTGAGGCTCATTGTATAATTAAAGGAGTCTTTTCCTTAGAAGATAAAACTTTAAAACCAGAAATATAGCCCAAAAGGGTCTCAGAAAAAGTTTACATTGCAGGAGGTTAGTCAATTTTTGCTTTTTTTTTTTTCTTATTCATAATACCATCCTTCTCTGAGACCAACATTTGAGGCTGAGGCAATCATCTCATTTGGCTGCTGTGGACAGCAAGGATTCAGAAAACTCAGCGGTATGCGGATATTTCCTGCTTACAGAGGTCAAGAGATGCAATGGCTGTAAATCTGAGAGAAAAATGCCACCCAGAGGAAAGACTTAATGATGGAGTGTCGGTGCAGAGACTGAACGAACTTCACTTAGACTTTATGCACAAAAGAGCTAAATGAGTACTCATGTGGACTTAGAAATTGGACTGTGACTTAGCCTGTCCCAGATTCCTGCTCCAAAGCCCTACCTGCATCGTTTAGACATGATAGTAACCACAACAGTGTCATCTAGATATTTTTTCCTCTGAAATAAAACTGCAGTGATGTCCACATGTACCTGTTCTTCTCTGATACTGCATCTACATAGCTTGTAAAACTGACCGTTATCTCTTTCCCTGGAGCCCCAACTCTACAGACCTCCACCACAGGCTATGCCTCTTTCAAGATGAATAACAAACATGGGGTTACAGGAATCAGTAAGTCACCAGGCAGTAAAGTGCAAAGCTTAAAACATCTTTGTTCTTCATCCCTGACTTTCCATTGGTCTGCTGCTAAAGCAGCTTCACTTTCTAAGTACCCAAGACTTGATTTTTGACCCAAAACCTCTACTTCAGAGAATAATAATAATAATCTGATTGAAGAAAATTAATTCTTACTAAGTAATCTATGACTTAAGGTATTCATTCCTTCATGCAATAATTTTCAGAAGGATTGAACTAGAAGAAGACTTCAGAGAATTTGTCATTAACTGGTAAAAGGCACAGAAAGGTTCTTCCCTGGAACCTTCTCAAATCTTGCTATGGATTTGACCAAAATCATCAACATGTAAGAAGCTTCAACCAGAAGTGTTGCTAGAAAACAGTTCATGCACATAAACTAATAAACTAATAATGATGGTAAAATATCTTTTCAAATTCTGAGATAAACAACTTACCATGAAATTATTTTGAGAAAAGTATAAAGAGCATTTCCAAAGCTAATGAGTAAAGGCAATGTTGGCACAGATACTCCAGCTCCTGGTCTAAAATGATCCCAAACATTTGAACAGAAGGAGATAAAATGTCAGAAGTCAAATCAGGCATCTTTAAATCTTTAAATTGATCCAGTCAAATCATAACACTTCATTTCATCTTGAGGACACAGTGAGGGAACATTTGAGACAGTTGTTGAAAATTCCCTCTAAGGTGGTCATGCTATACAAACACCACAAGTATATTCAGAGATGTTTAATGTACTGTATCTGGGTTTTAATTGTTCTGACCAGATAATTAACTAGGGACAGCTCACGACAAACAGGAAAAAGAAGACATAAAAACAAAGCAAACATTCAAAGCTTACAAGTCAATTTTGTGGGTGTGTATTCACTTTTAAATAACACACATACACACACATGATACTGTCTGCTATATTGCTTAGTTTGCTGAATCGTAACTAAAATATCTGAGAGAATTTAGAGAAAATAAATATCTATTTAGATTCATGGTTCCAGAGGGTTTCCTATGGTCTAGGCTAGCTCCTTTACTTTGGGCCTAAGGTGAGACGAAATGTCATGACAGTGAACACATATAAAAGAAATTATTGAATTCATAGGAAACAAGAAGAAGTAAGAAATGCATACTCTTCAAAGACACATTCCCAATCACCAACAACCTATTGAAAACTTCCACCATCTCCCAAAAATCCAGTCAGAACTTGAACTAATCAATGGATTAATCTACTTATAAAAAAACCCTTATGGTCCAACCAAAAGCCCACCAGCTGACAAGCAAGCTTCCAGCACATAAATGTCTCAGAAAATTTCATTTTCAAGCCCTAAAGTCTATCTCATAATATCAAATACATTAAGTGCACCTGCTACAATTTCCAAAGCCTTAATAGTTCATGCACTGCTCAAAAGTCCAAGTTCAAAGTATCTGAGATGCAAACAAAACTCTTAGCTGTGCGCTCTGATCAAAATGAAAACAAAATTGCATATTCCAATATACAGTGGCACAAAATAAAGATTATCCTTCCAAAGGGTAAGGATAGAAGAATAGCAAGGAAAGCACTCACCAGAATCAGCATGGTAAATATAAAATCTTATACAGTCATGTCTAGCATCTGGAACACAAAATGGGATGATATGAGCCCACTAAACTTCTACACCCCTATGGAAGTCTATATAGTCTCCCTCCATGGTTGGCTTTGCTCACAGCCTATGACTCTCCTCAGCAGACATTTTGTATGTACAGCATATCTGATTTGTGATCTTTTCGGTACCCTCAAGTCTTCACAGGACACCCTCAGTGGGGATTCTGATTTAACACATAGCAGCTAGTCTCACAGGCCTTCCTTTATAGAATAGGTAGATGCCTCCATGCTCGCATAGCTCGGTCGTTTCACATGTGTGTAATGCAGCATTCTGTGGTTGACACCAAGGTCTGTTGCCAGTTCTAACTGTAACCAGATGCTTTTGGATCACTATTACAGTGGTGGGTCAAGCATAGTGAAGAAAATGCTAGTAAAATCCTTTCCTATGTTGCCTTTTGCTAGAAGGGTGCCCCAGAGCTCTCTTCTCAAAACAGTCTTTAAAAATGAGTTCACCCTTTATATCATGGAGTCTGTGAAGACTGGGATCTGGAGAATTTTTGAAACACTCTCAAAGAATCTTTCTTTTCTTTTCCTCTAGTGTAAAATTCTTGCTGCTTTCTCTTCCTCCTTCTCCTTCTCCTTCCCCTTTCCCTTACTCTTCCCCTTCCCTTTCTCCTTCTCCTTCTTTTTCTCCTTTTTTTCCTCCTCTTCCTTCGCTGTATATATTTATATATGTATATCTTAAATGTATGAGTATGTACCTGCATGGACTTATATGTACTATGTACATGCCTGGAACTCATAGAGGCACCAGGTCCCCTGGAACTAGAGTTACAAATGGTTGTAAGCTCTTGTGAGGGTACTGATAAATGAAACCGGATCTTCAGCATGAACAGCAAGTATTTGTAACTAGTTGTTGAGTCATTCATTTCTCAAGGCTCTTATGGTTTCTTTTTCAAGGTGGTAATCTCTTAAACTACCACACCTTGCCTAGACTCAATTTTGCATAGGTTATTCTCTGTAGACTACAAGGATTTAAGTCTTCTTGCACCTGTTTTGTGCTTGTTTGTTTGTTTTTGTTTGTTTGATTGTGGCTCATTTCTCACTATAAATCTAGCTAAATGCTATTAGCAAAGTCATGTTACAGCCTGAAGAGTTAAGTGCTTTGAGATCTTTCTACACCAGAAATTAAACTGACTTAAAATTTAAAAGCTTAAGTGACAGTACACAGATAAGATGCAGAGAAATTTTTTGATGAAATTTAACACAAATGGCCTTCAATCCAATTTTTAAGAAAGAAAAGAAGGAAGGAAGGAAGGAAGGAAGGAAGGAAGGAAGGAAGGAAGGAAGGAAGGAAGGAAGGAAGAAAGACACACATACATATAACCTTAAGAACATAGTTGTTGTTCTCTGCATTTCTTTTGGCATTCTGGCATTTTGGTCTTCTAAGCTGCCAGAAAAAAATCACCTGTTAAGTTGCCACTTATTTTTCTAACAATTTCAAAATCACTTCCACAATCCAAACTTCCATAGACAACAACTAGAGGGTCATATTTAGTCATGGCAACAACACCTCTCTGGTGCTAGTTAGTCAGCCATTCATTGTGATCATATATTTAAGAAAGTCAACTCTCAGGAAGAGAATTGATTTATGATAATAGATTTAGAGACTTTAATCAAGCAAGGCAGAAGACCTTGATGAAACAAATTTCTCATGTCACACAGGAAGCTCAGGGCTGGAACAGGTAAAAGTCATGGCTAAAATACACCCTTCAGAAATGTGCACATACCTTCACCAATGAAGTTCTACCATTCCCAAAAGTCAACTCAAAATTTAAGCCCACTTATGAAATCAAAGTAGTCATGATCCATGGGGGTACTGTATATGTTTATTTTAAAAGCCCATTGAGCACCTTACATATTGCCATATGGGAGATATTTCATGCAAACCACAACAAACAAACAAACAAACAAACAACAATAAAAAACACAACAACAAAATGCTAGGCAAGACTAGAGAGAAAGAGGCCATATCTTGTACTTATGGTAGGAATGTAAGTTAAAACAGCCATTATTGAAAACAGTATAGAGACTTCTCAGAAACTAAACCTAGAACTTTGGTGAGCTTCTTATTCCACTGCCAGATGTAAATTTAATTATCAGATTGAAAAAGCCACGCAATCATGTCTGGGGCAGCTTTATTCACCACAGCCAAGTTAGAGCATCAACCTAGATGCCTATCACGAGTAGGTAAGGGAAATGTAATATATATATGTATGCATATATGTAATACATATATGTATATATTTCATTATATACTATATACATATGTATACATATATGTATATATTCACTACATATATATATATATATATATATATATATATATATATATATACATACATATATATATATAGTGAAATACTAAAACCGAGAATAAAATTTCTCATGTGCAACCATTTACAAGAGCTTAAAAATATTTAGAAACAAATTTAACCAAGGAAATGAATGGCCACTAGGATGAAAATTGTATACCATATGTACAAAAGATTAAAGACATTGCAAAAAGCATCCAAAATATCGTATATTCAGTTGAAAGAATTGAAATCGTTAAAAAATTTATTAAGTAACAGACTCAATGTAATTCCCACAAAAATGCCATTGAATTTCTTCACAAAAACACTATTGAAATTTGTAAGAAATCTCATACATACATACATACATACACACACACACACACACACACACACACACACACACTCACACGCACACACACACAAATGTAAGTAGCTACAAAAAACTGAACTCAAAAAAATTGCCCTAGACTTTAGAAAAAGGTACATGATAGATTCTGAAATTTACAAAATTAGTAAATTTCAAAATACATTTAAAAATTGCTCCTTGAATTTTGAATGTTTTCAACATAAAGAAATAATATGTGCCTGCATAAGGTATAAAGAAAAAATAAAAAATAAGTTAGCTTACAGCTTATTTGTTTAATTTTTAATTAATTATTTTATTTATTTACATTCCAAACGTTGCCCCCTCCCAGAGTTCTTTACCCCACCCACTCTCCCCTTTGCCTCTTAGAAGGTACTCCCTCCATCTCCCTCCCCTGGACCATCAAGTCTCTGCAGGATTAGGTACATCCTCCACCACTGAGGCCAGACAAGGAAGTCTTCTCTGTTACATATATGCTGAGGGCCTTGGACCAGCCAATGTATGAGAAATAAAAATGAATAATGATTTAGAATTATTATCTTATGATAGCAACATGTAAATCTTAATTTTATGTATTGTAATTTTTAAAAATATTTATTTATTTGTGTGTGGTGCACACTTCAAGGTCTACAAGTGGAGACTAGGAAAAAATTTGTAGGAGACAGTTCTTTTCCTCCATCACGTGAACTCATGAAACCAAATCAGGCCATCAGGCTTTACAGCTGAACCATCTTCATGATCTCTCAAATCCTAATTTTAAAATCCAATTTTAAAATGGATAAACACTTATTCTTTCTTGGAAGCTAATTTATTAATTTCATAGAGTTGTTGCTTATATAAAATGTCCTAGTGATTTAGTAACTGAAGTCTACAGTTGAGCTAAATTATTCACAGTTGTCTGAGTGGTACATAGGCATCTATAAACTTCAAGGGGGGGGGAAATTACTGTTTTGTTTTGTTTTTTATGAGCCACTGAAAGACATTCAAAATTTTATTCCACAGTGAATACCACAATACCAAAATAGCACTGGCAGAATCCATAAACCATCTCTATTGTATAAATTTCCTTTGCTCTGTTTCTATATCTCAAAATGATATTTATCTTACCACTTTAAGACAATTACTGGTTCTTCATTGGAGAGATATATGTATTTACATGTATAATCCCAGGTCACAAATTTCTTAATAACATTTTGGTAACTGTACTCTACCTAATTTAATAGGTTGTCAGATTCAACAAAGGTGGCTTTTGTCTCTGCTTTTAAGGACCATAATCATTATCTATGAAAACATACTATTCACCTGAGAATATAATTCTTAGTCTCCAGTTAAGCAGAAAAATGTTCTCGTGGACAGGAACTATTCATAGTTCAAATAGATATAATAGTCATAGCTATGCGATTCCTGCAGGAACTCTGAAAGCTCAATTCTGCAGAAATTAGGGACTACATTTAATGATATAAATGATAATAAAAAAGTGTTTAGATAAACATTGTTTGTTTGTTTGTTTGAAGAATAATGGTGCTAATGTGAATTCCAAAGGATGTTGATGGCAACATGACCCTTTAAGGAACAAGTCTATCTCCAGAAGCAGCTAATGCTGGGGGCGGAAACTCCTACTTTGTACTGCAGCAATCCTCAAAACTGGTAAGAATAAGATGTACTTCCCAGATGCAAGGACGTTCCATGCTTTAGCAAGTAAGAAAAGCAGAGAAGAAAAGGACAACTGAGCACCAACAGACAAGGAAACCCCCTGTTTTACTAACTACTCAACTATAGAAAATGTCTATCATACATTTGATAGTTAAGAGAAAACTGTTTTCCTCCCCTCTTATTATCTATCTATCTATCTATCTATCTATCTATCTATCTATCATCTATCTATCTGAATCTATCTCTCACATCACCTCTGAAAAGAGACTCTTTGTATTTGTTGAAAACACTGAGATTTGCTCATGTTTCTACATCTTTAAATAAAAGACCTTTTTGCCTTTATGTGAGGGGAGCAGGGGGCATGTGTGTGTGCGTGTGCATGTGCGTGTGCGTGTGCATGTGCGTGTGCGTGTGTGTGTGTGTGTCTGTGTCTGTGTGTCTGTGTGTATAAGACAGAAGAAAGCATCAAATCACCTAGAGCTAGAGTTACAGGTGATTGTGACCTACCCAAAATGGGTGCTGGGAATCAAACTTGGGTCTTCCAGAAGATTGGTATATGCCCTTCATCACAGAACCATCTCTCCAGCCTGTTACATTTCCACATTCTGAAGTGCCCCCAGTTGATCTCCATTTTGCCATGAAGCATATTCTTCAAAAAACATCTTTTTCAGCCAAGGTATGACTTGAAAGGATCACAGACAAATAAGATTAACATTTCTAAATATACTACAATATTTAAACAGGATTTTATGCTATTTAGATGTATGTAAATACCAGCAATTATTCTGTGTTTAGGCAGAAAAAATGTATAAGGAAGGAATTTATGAAGCTTATCAGAATCTAATTTGTTACACATAACTGTATTTATATTACATTTCAGTCTAAACATAGAGTTGTTTTATTCTATTTATCATAAACAATAATTACTTAAACCCTTCCCATAAAAATATCACAATGTATCATTTGATGTAACTCAGAAAACTGAGTTCTACATAACCTTGAATGTTGAGATGATTATAAAATTGTTCTATGAGGAAAAAGGTCAATGCGACACTACCTTGAGATGTATGGTAAAATACCATTGAGGATGAATTCCCACGATGTAGTGCTGTCCCCAAAACTTAACCCTCTGCATTCCAAGAATAGAATTTATGCCTCTAAAGAGAGAAGACATACAAGAATCTTAAAGAGTAGTGTACATGTTTGATTCCAGTGTATGAAGAGGCACTGAAAAACATTACTGATAAAGGAGTCTGCTAATATCATCTATAGAAATCCATCAGAAAGAAAAGTGACATTAAAGGATAAAGCAGAAATCTAATGAGAGAGTCTTTGTGTCAAGATGAGCCTACTATGGTGTCTAGATAGGCAATGACTCCAGATACCCATTTCTCTGGACAGAAGTAGAATGGCCACTATCACTGGTCTCTTTACATTTCTGTCACTGACCAATATTCTAATCTTCTTTAGAAAAATAGCAGTACTTTTCAAACATAAAAATATATAAATTCTGGACATAATCATTTAAAGATTATTTTAAGTCTTGTTGATACAAGTATTTTCCTCTGAGACAGTGAGAGACGCTTCATCTTTAAAATATAAAGAAAAAGAAATGCATGGCTGTTGATAACAAGAACTGCAATCAGGGCCATTTTTATAGAAACACCAGAAGTATTTATGCATTTAGAAGTCAGCACCACAAAAAACAAGACTAAGTCCTTGCATCACCAGGCACTCCTATAGTGATGGTTGGTCAGATGGTTCAGAAGTCTTTCCTCAGACTCAGTCCACCCTAGAGTAAGAACATCTGGCTCCCAGGCTGCCAGGAAGAAGTAATTGCCTGAGTGTCACGAAGGGTTAAGGACTACAGGGCCATGCAGCATCTTGCTCACTTGACTTCTTTCCCCCCACCCCCGGCTGTTCACTCCACACCTGCAAAATACACTTTTCCATAATTGCCCCCAGCACCTCTAATAAGACAAGTGATTTCATGAGGAGTCACCTGTGTGAGCACATCCTTTCCTCAGTGGAAGTAGTTCTCTGTCAACATCAACAAAGTCACCTACAGGCTAACATATCATTTCTCAATCTGCCGTGTGTCAATTTGCACTTGAAGACACGTGGCTTCTTTTATTTACTTCCTCTGTGACTTGTTACCCTAATGTTTTAGCTCCTGGAGGGTAAAGGTTTTGCTTTCTAGTTCTTTTAACTTGGCCCCCTCAATCACCTCATCCTGTACCCCCCAGCTCTGTCTAATGCTGGAGTGACATTAATTTTGTGTTGATTGTCTGGCTAATGAGAAATTATTTTACCATTACAGCAGAGAGAAATTTACAGAGGAGCTAGCAGACATATCAAAGCAGCACAATAAAGAGAGGAATCAAAAAAGGTGAAGAAGTTACCCTTTCCTTTGTCTAAAAGGTAAACGATTTATTTGCTCCAGTCTCACTAGGAATACGGGCACCTTCCCTGTGGCTACTTCCTACAAATAGTGGCAGCAGAGAAAATTCAGAAATGCAGGTCTCAAAGCAGAGGAAACAGAAACACTTGGAGGAAAAGGCCGCAATAAATCAATAAGTACTTAGAGTTACAAAGGAATTAAAGAGAGTACATGCAAATATTTTTCTCGTGTATTATGCTGCCATCTTTTATGAGACTGATTATTGCCTACCGCAGCAAGGAAGCAGATGTCACAATCTTTTAAAATCTTTTCTGTGGTGCTGGGGATAAGCCCAGGGCCTTGCATGCATTTACCCTTGTCCTATCCTAAAACAGCCACTGTCAAAAGCTATGTTTGAAATGTATATACATGAGCGTATATATGTTTACAATAGCATATGATTGACTATGTGTAGATTGGAGGTAGACATAGCTCTCTATAACAGGGTAATTCTCTGTTCACACAATTGAAAACAATAATTTCATAATGAGTATAAGAAAAATCTCTGCGTGATTAAAAGCAGATTCAACGAGAAGCAACATGGAGCTCAATGGTGGTTACTGTGTCTGTTTTTCTGTCTCATTAAAACCCATAAGAACTTACTCCCTCCCACCATTTCCCTAAAGAGCAACATTTATTCCAGGAATGTGCCTCTGCTGAGATGGAGAATGGCATTTTTTGCCACAATTGAATCACACCTGGAAAACAGTGTTTAAATTGTGGTGCTGTCTGGAGATGAGTTAGTAAGCAGGATGCAAATCAGAGCAAAATCATATCTTCTCAGAAAATGGCAAAACAGACCCCACCTGGATGTGCGCTAGTGAGATTTCCACTAGCAATGAAAACGAGGAGCTAGCTTCAAGGTTGAAATCTCATTTAAATGCAGCCCCAGTAAACCTTTATCATTCTAAGTGAATGCAATAATTTTAATATTGTATAACCTACATAGGATTTTGATTAACATGACTTGACAGGTAGGAAAGAAATTTCCCTTCAAAACTACTTCAGCATGATTATAAAGAATACCTACTTTAGAGTTAGATGTTGAAATGATTTTTAAATGTTGTATTGTGATAAGAAAAAATTTCTTGGGAATTACTTATTTAATTTTAAACACTTTTACAAGCCATCCTAGCAGACATTTCTTATTAACATTAAAGCATTAAAGTGGATTCATGTTGATGTTATGAAGCATAAAAGACTTCAGGACACTGATGTATTTTTGTGACATTAGTGAATCACAAAACAGATATAAATTCTTTATGTAAAAGAAGACAATGCCCTTTAAGTAAGAGAAATCTCTGGAAAAATTAATAAAGAAAATTCTTCAGGATAAATCTCCACATACATTGACATATTTAAATTAGAAGTCCATGGATTGGAAAACACTTATTATTAAAATTTCACAGGATTTTTTAACAGTGACTTTCAGTCAAAACCTAAAGGACAAATGTGTAGAAACATGGCAGTGATCTATGGAAGCCTGGGAGCAAGAAAAATTTATCTTTATAAATATAAAACAATGAGAGACATTGGTCACTTACAAATATTCCAAAGTGAACATCACTTGTCATAAATGAGAACATATAGATATAGTTACCAGGAAAAAAAAAGACAATTTAAGTGAAATCGTGAGAGTGTGTGTGTGTGTGTGTGTGTGTGTGTG
>JANHMN010000004.1:142694602-142718879 GCA_030674055.1 Rhabdomys pumilio | reverse complement strand
AGAGAGAGAGAGAGAGAGAGAGAGAGAGAGAGAGAGACAGAGTCAGAAACAGAGACAGACAGACAGACAGAGAGACATAAACAGACCCAGAGACACACAGAGAGAACAAATTACAGAAAATACAGTACTTTATAGTCTCCATGATTATTATGTCATAGTCTTTAAATGGTTTCTATAATAATAATTCTCAGTTATGAGCAGAGAAGAACAAACAGAGAGGGAAGGAAGAACAGCATAGGGAACAGGAAATTGAGACAAAGCAAGAAAGAGAGAAAGAGAGAGAGAGAGAGAGAGAGAGAGAGAGAGAGAGAGAGAGAGAGAGAACAACTATTGATTCAACATATTTTTCCCAGCAGTCTTACTTAAAAGCCCCTTTACATGAATTCACTGATTTGTCACAGGTTAAATTGACTAAAAACATCTAAAGCGATGTTTGAAGTGGATGATAGCTCACATCTATTTAATACCAAGTTCTCTGGGAAGTGCTTCAAACAAATTATCACATTACAAACCATAAAACCTTAGAATACAGCACTCATCTTGGTCATTTTTTTTTTAAAGAAAGAGAACCCTGTAGTTTAATGGTATATCTCCCTGTGAAAATACAGAGACTAGAAGTCAAGAATGGGGCCTTCTGGTCTACAAGCTATTACTAAAGATGGCAACAGTCATGGAGTTACAGCAGTGATCCTTGCTGTTGGGCAGGGGTGTGTTTCAACTTACAACTTTCAGGTCCATCACTGAGGGAAGTCAAAGCAAGAACTCTAGGCAGGGATGGATGCAGAAGTCACAGAGAAACACTGCTTGCTGGTTTGCTCCTCTTGGCTTGCTCAATTTGTGAACAAAACTTCTTATCAAAGGTAATATTTTATATTTTCTAGCATTTCCCCAATGACTATATCTCCTGATAGTCTCTAGCAACAACTTAACCAAATGTTTTGTAACCAAATAATTGCTTGTTTTCATCTGACCATATTTTCTCCGCTACATCTTTTACCAACATTAGATTTTAGGTTTCATGTGCTATCTATAAGGAAAATCTCACAAATAATAGAGACCAAAATGATATAGCTTTTCTTGGATGCACAGGGAATCCAAACAGAGAGCATCTGAGGCAGACAGCTATGACCACCCTGTGTTTCAGTGAAGTGCCAGACTTCTTACCCATAGCTACCAACCTCAGCACAATCAGCTGTAGGTCCCAGATGCCTTTAACAGTTACCATCATAAGAGACCCTAAGTAATAATAAAGGAGTGGGGTAAGAAAAAAAAACCCTTGTATTTAAGAAGATGTTTCAGAAATAGTATACATGACTGTTGATGAACTTTGAGTACATCCTAGACACATGGCTACTTTCACTGGCAATGGAAAATAGGAAATGTCCTCCCTTACCTAAGTAATTCATGCAAACCTGAAAAACCAGGATTTTGTTTAAAAGGAAAAGGAAAATCAGTATCAGGAGGTATTTCTCATACATATTTTAGATGGTTCTAGCAGGAGAATTAAGTTAATGTTAAACCTGCATTTGATATCAAACATACTATCTATCAGAGTAATAAGAAGTGATATATTTCTATCTGCCTTATGTTTCCCAGTTCTATGCAATGAATTAACATCAGAAATTGTGGACTGACATTGGAGATTAAATTAAAAATATACTAGTATGTATACATATAAATAATACATTATAAATTATAATATATACATAAAATATATACATACAATAATATAATGTATAATATATAATAAAACAATATATAACATACTAAGTCACTATAATGAAAATTTATCATAAATTTGTCTATGTAATATCATTATCTATGTAGTATCTATTATATTATATTTTATACTGAAGAAATTCCTCCCCAAAGAACTCACATTCCTGAGAAATCTTTAAAATTTAAAATGAAGCAAATTTGTAAGTTTGAAAATAATAATAAATAATAATAATAATAATAACAATAATAATAATAAATATGTCCTGAATTCAGTTAATACTAAACATAACACTACAAAAAAAAAAAGAAGAGAAAGAAAGAAAAAAGGCTGTTTGTTTACTGTTTACATTCTCCAAAGAACTGGATATCTCCCAGGAAATTCCAGCCCTAGGAGGATTCCAGCAAACAGCCAGAACTGAATGGTTCAGACTGAAGAACAAACTGGAATCAGAATGGAAATGTTACTCTAAGCCCAATGTCTGAGTCAGCCTTCGTTCACGCAGGTTTCAACAGAAGTCAATTCCAAGTGGAACTTAAGGATAAAAGAAACCCACAAAATCACTGTGCGACCTTTGGTATAATAAAAAGTATACTACTCTCATGTACTGTCAATTTCCACGACCTTATTTTGTAAGAGATAATAGTGGTATATAATGATTTTTTTAACACTGACCTGTAGAATTCAAAGATGTAATGAACAACTTAAGCCAAACTGTTTCTGTCAGTATGACTATTATAGGATCCAGATATATATCAAATTTGAAATTACATTAATAACATCTGTTACTTTTACTTATGTTTATATGAGTTTCAGATAACTAATTATTTATATATTATTTAGCAAATGTTTCATTGTAACCTAGACTAAACACATTCATTTGATAATGTTACTTTGACTCTCAGAACAAATGATAAACACTCAGCCACATGTTATTGGATTATCTCAGTAATATAAAGTTCTTTTTTCATATAACATAGATCCTTTCATCTCTTTACTCTGCAACCTTGTTCCCCTGGTTTCTTTGTCTAGTGAAATGTCCTGTACATGGAAGACATTCAACAAATGAAGTTAGGTAATGGGCAGGTCACTGGTAACGTTAGAATTGCCTTTGTACAAAGAGATGCATTAAGAAGCAATGTAGGTCAGTCCTGCAGAGCCTGACTAACTGGTTCTGACACTGGCAAGCAGCACTCACTCTGACTAATCCTAAAGATTGCTTATTAACAACACATGCAATTTTAACTGACTGAAGTCGGCAGAGACAAAAAAGACAAGAAATGATTCAATTCCCGTTGCTACACTTCAATTATCAATGAGAGACAAAACATTTTAAGGTTTCCAGAAGTTGCAAAACCTCTCTACACCCAATAATTAAAACAGCCTGCTAACAAATAAGTTACCAACAACTCAATTTTACTTTACTATTAGTCATTGGTAGCAATGGAAAGGTTTACTAGGTTTATTGACTTCCACTGGTAATTTATACATAGGACCCCAAGGAGTCTGTGACTGTATAAGAAAAATAAATTGGCAGTAATTTATAGCTAGCTCTTTAATTTTCCAATATATAGTATTTTTCTTCTCTCAATATTTTCTTCTAAGCCACCAAGACATATTTTCCTTATCACTATTGTTGATAAGGTAAATTTATAGTGTCTTGAATAGACAGAAAAAAAAGGTGAACAAAAAAAAGAAAAAATGTATTATTTAATATGACCTTTTAAATAATTAGTATGCAAATGCTGGACATAGTAATATAAAGAATGAGATTCTCATTGTAGCTCTAGAATTACGTTCTGATGGCTTTGAATAAATCAATCATGTTCCTACACAAGAATTTTCTTAACTGTCCCATTAGAGTGACAGTGTTCTCAAATTTCTTCTCATGATATTCTCTTAATCACACAATAGTGAAACTTTTACTTCATTATAAAAGGGAATCCAAAAGGCTAGAGAGGTGAATCAGTGGTTAAGAGCAACTCACTCTTGCTGGCTTTGATTCCCAGTACCTACAGAGTAGCTCGCAAGCAGCTGTAACTAGTTACAGAGAATCTAAAGTCCCCTCTGACCTCTGCAGGCACCAAACATATATATGCAAATCACACGCACACAGAGAGGGACAGGGGATACACTACACCTAAAAAAGTAGAAGAAACAGAAGATAGAAACAGAGCATTCTTCAAAGAGACAAAGTAGATCCTCGGGACTGCATTCTTGGCATTTTAAAATGATTATTTACCATACAAGCAAATCTGTCACTGGATTATTATAGCCATTTAAGATATGGGATGAAAAAGGAAAAAGGAAAATCCAGGTTCTTCTGCATGTCCATGCATGTATTTGACTGTGCATATGTAGTCCAGAGGACAAACTCTGGAGCCAGTTCTCAAAAGCATTGTCTTTGCTTGTTGTTCGTGAGACAGTCTCTCTTTGGCCTTGAGCTCCCTAAATAAGTCAGGCAGACTGGCAACTGAGCCTCAGAAATCCCCTATAGTAGCTTCCCATGGAACAAATTATAAACACGTAACGCTATTCGTGGCTTTTTTTTTTAACATAGGATTAAAACTCTATTCCTGGTGCTTGCAAACTCAACAAAGCTGTTTCCCCAGTCCCAAGTCTGCCTATCTTTAAGGATAAACACTAGATTTCTTGGTTCATGACATGAAATGCTTGGTGTAACATGTTGAGTTATTCAGATCTCATTTTACCACCAAGATGCATATTTTTCCCTGCTGTATTCAACAAAAGCTGCACATAAGTAATTAGCCCCAGTGTGATCTCTGGACTGTTGGCAGTGGGTGTGGTGACTCCAGATCTTCTGCTTCATCCAGGTTATGTGGCAAAACAAGACAGCCCTGAACAAGGTCAGGTGAGCCTGTTTGCCACACATTGGAGCTGTGCCAAGGATCCCTAGGCAAATCATTAAGCTACTCACAAATAGGGGCAAAGTATGTCCTAACTCAATACTCCTGAGACACTTCTATATAGAGGACAACTCATCTAAGAACTCCGGGTGACTGAAGCAAGGGTCGTAACTGCGTCTCTCGTGTACACACTGCAGAAGTCTTATAACTGGGCATGTTCTAAGGCAACCTCATCATTTGAAGCTCCCTGAAACAAATGTGTATTTCTCCAGCCATTTACTTTCCTTTGCTTCTCTCTACTAATTTGCTTATTTATTTACTTTACAGCCTGATCCAGGTCCCCCTCCTATTCTCCTCCCAGTCACAGCCCTTGCATTCCCTCCCCTCCTCCCCCTCCCATTCTCCTCAGGGAAGGGGAGGCACTATATGGGTGCCACTCCACCCTGGTTCATTATTCATTTTAAAATCCATGGCTTTGAAGTACCTAGAAATACAAATTGTCTGTATGTCTGGTGTGTATACCTTAGGATCACAGGACACAGATCAATGTTTTTAATTCTTTCCTTTTTGAGGTTTATGTCCTTTTGGATAATTTGTTTGTTTGTTTGTTTGTTTGCCAAAATGAGAAAGACAAACACCAAGTTCAAGTAGGATAGTATCATTGGCTAAAAATTTTTGAACACCAAACTTAAATCTGAGACAACTTCAGAGTTTAGGTTTTCTTAATAGCTTATAAATAATTTGATTTTTATTTTTTGTCATGGTCTATCTTTTATTCCCCCAGCAGAATATGATTTAATAAAACTTTCTGTACCCTTCCCTTGACACTCCCATTCCCAGAGTTCAGCTTCCCAGGGAGTTAAGTCAGAATGTGACCTGGTGAGTTATACTGGCACAACTTACCCAGGGACACTTTAGTGTGCAGCCCTGCCTCCTACTCAAGACTACACACACACACACACACACACACACACACACACACACAGTTACACTCATTCAGGTATACATACTTCTAGTGAGAACACTGAACATTATAAACATTCTTCTGAAAATAAACAGTAGGAACAAATGAATATCTCGCTCTCTTGCTTGCTCTCGCTCTCTCGCTCTCTTACTCTTACTAGCCCTTTCTCCTTCCTTCCCTTCCTCCTTCCCTCCCTCCTTTTTCCTCTCCCCCATCTCTGTGTTTCTTTCTTCAACCTTATTTCTTCCTTTTCTTCTTTCTATTTTATTTCTCTTTTATATTTCCCCTGGAGAGGTTTCTGAAGTTCAACAGTGATTTCTTTAATGAAGAGAAAGAAAGTGTGTGTGTGTGGGGGGGGGGGCGGGACACGACAAAACAAACCAGCCACAAACACCACTAAACAACAAGGAAAAGTACTAAACAGTGCCTTCCAGTGCCCAAGGGAACAGTTACAAAACAAACATCTCGTAGACTGGGCCTCATCTCCTGTCGTAGGACAGCTCTAGCTAGCAACACAGCTGAAGTTGCCCATTATGGAAACATGAAATAACCTCCTGGTGTTGCCTTGAAGAGTTCTCACAGGGTATTTGACAATCCACCTTGAGCCTCACACATTCTGCAGACTCTCCCTGCTATACCCTGTTTTAATGGTTTATCCCTTCCACTGGAGATCCAAAGCCCAGGTTTTCTTTACAAGTATCTATATAAAGGAAAACTCTATAAACTGGAGACAAGGAACAGTGGTTAGGGAACTTGGTTTGATATCTAGCGGAATTTAGAGAGACAGGAAATTAGTACTGCTTTTATTCCCCCCCCTTCCCCAAACCAAAACACACTAACAAAAGAAGATTGTTCACATTTGCAAAATTTGCCTTGAGCTCCTCGGGGGAAAGATGCTATATATAACCTAAAAATAAGTAATGATCAAAATGCCTTAGAACAACAAGCAACATTCTAGTAATAACCTCAGAGATGTTATCAACTCTCCAAGAAATGAAGGGGAAAATCACACCAGGATATTATCTGCCTTCTGCGAGCATGCTCTGTAACAAAACACAATTTGCCAAAATTAGGTCACAGTATTTAAATTAATGAATGTAAACAACAGAATATGTTGCTTCTATAAAGTTAATGGGAAGCTAGAAACAGGGCACTAACCTGCCTAAAAGGTCAGCAGAAACAACTGATTTTTGGTCTCCAAGGGATGACAAAAAGCTCCAAGGGGTCATATTTTATAACAGAAAGAGACGAGAAGAGACACAGACCTCAAGCATACAGTTCTCTTTATGTCTCAAGCTACAATTAAGGGCTATCAATTTTAGAGAGGTATTTGTTCTTTCATCAGCCAGCACAGCAGATCACACTGAAGCCTGCAATTCAGTTCCAAGCCTCTCTACCAGCAATATACCTTATTTATTTATTTATTTATTTATTTATTTATTTATTTATTTATGGATGGATGGATTGATTGATTGATTGATTGGATCCTCTTATTAGATATTCTTTTCTTATATCTACATAATTCCTGCTTTCTGTTTTGACTACTACATTCAGAACAAGAGGAAAATACTTGTAAATAAATGTGCCAAAATGTGAAACCATGTGTACTGACCCAAATGTCACTATAAATATAAGTTACACATTACAGGACCACCTGGAGAGTCAGTTAGGAAGTAGGCAGCAGCGTCAGGCTTGATGAGAGGCCCTTGGATCTTTGCTGCTGTCCGTTTGTCTATTTGCCATTGACTCTTGACGTCAGCCAAAAGACATAAGGCATATTGCCCCTCCATTTTCCAGATGTGGGAAGAAAAAAAAATGACCCCTTGTTCTCTCAAAGATTGTGAATCTAACATCTATTTTTAATTATGTGAGTTTATGTGAGAATGCGTATGAATATGGGACATGAAACTAGGAAGGAGACTAGGAGAGAAGAAAAAAATCAGGTTTTTAATTTTGTGTATTATCATTATTATTGTTATTATTATTACTATTACTACTATTTAGTGTGTGCAAATGCACACACATGCACACACAAATACACACACATACACACACACATACACAGACACACACACACACACACATACACACACAACATACACACACACACACACACAATATACACACACATACACACACACACACACACACACACACACACACACACACACGAGCATGTGTAGAACTCATATGAAAGTCCGAGGACAGTTTCAGTGATAGTTGCTCTCCTTCCACCATGGGTTCTAGAGATCTAAATCAAGTAGTCATGCTTGCAGGGGCAAGCCCTTTTGCTTGCCAGGCTATCACATTAGTCTGAAAAAGAATGTTTCTGGAAGACAACCAGAAAGGGTGGTAAACTACATAAAAGGGAAAAGAGACATGATGGAAGCCAACATAAGGGGATGCTGGGATGAGGAGTGTGAGAGGAGGATCAGCCAAAAGGAAGTACCTAGGAAAACACCACAGGGGAGCCTGGTACTTCACACACAAATCTGATACAAAGAAAATCAGTCTTCTCCAATGGATCATCACTGACCAGATCAGACATTTTTCAGGGTAAGTCCCATGTACAGGGTTACTTTTCCAAAACAAAACAAACTCCATGGTTTTTTGTGTGCTTTAAATTTTTTTGATACATTTTGTCATTATTATTAATTATTTTAGTTTGTTTTGACTTTGTCTTGAGAGACCATAAAGTTGGGCGTGTAGAAAGGAGATGGAGAGGAGTTGTTGAGAGAAGGGAAAGAATATGATCAAAATATAGTCTACAAAAATTTAATTAAAAAATAAAGAAAAATTTTATTCATCTGTAAAAAAAAACAAAAAAAAAAAAAAAAAAAAAAAAACCTGAAATCTTGACATTTCCAGATGAGTGGATGGAAGTAGAGAAGACAAACTAAATGATCTATCTTATAAGTGGATCCTAGCTTCAAATCCTAGTTGTTACCACAACTAATCAAAAAGAAAAATAATCACAGTTTGGTAGCCAAGTCAAATTTATACATCTAAAACACAACCCCTTCACCAAAGACTCAAGAAACATTACAGAAGAGGAAGCACAAAGGTACTTTGTACAAGCCAGAGGCCTGGCTACCTGACACCAATGTCTCCTAAGCATAACAGAGAATATGCATCTGTGAATTCACATCAATGAGGTCAACTAAACAGCATCTACATAATGACACTAGTTGACATGCCAGTGTGGATAAGGAAAATATTACGGGACACCACTTTAATATGAAGGGCTACAGGCAATTAATTGCTTCTAAGAGAAGAAGAATAAGTCTTCTGGAACTAGCTCCTCGATAACTGAACTAATCCCAAGTGGTCATCTCTAAATACATATATACAAATCAGCAACAATAAATGAACTCAGTAGATCATATATATATATGCATACATATACATACATACACATATACATTCATAAGTTATACATTTGTAACAATAGTAACTAAAGAAAAAGTCACTAATCCAAGAGGAAGTGGGGAAGGGAAACTGAAGGAACTGGAGGGACAGAGGGAGGGGTTTTAAATATAGTTTTCATTTATGAAATTTTCAAAAAAAATACTGTAAAATTAAAAAAAAAATCTCTCTCCCCTCCCGAGTTTATCAGTCCAAATCCAAGCCAAATTTCCTAAGCCTGCATAAATGGCACCTCTTCTGACCTTCAGTGATCTTTAGACTAACTTGCAATGATCAGTTTTCCCTGAATCATTCTGAAGCTAAAGGTAAACCTCCAAAGATTTGATTGTTTGTGTTTCATGTATGTTAGCTTTGTCATTCATATATTTATGTCACACATATTTGTGGAGTGCCTACTATGTGCCAGACACCTCTAGCTTCTTCGTGCACAGCAGGAAGCGTAACAGACAGCTCTGCTCTAATGGGAACTAACTTTTCCTTGAAAGTAGCAGTCAATAAACAACATAAAAAGTTACAGACTTCTGTAGTCATCACATAAGGAAAATGCTAACGGGGATAGAATGGATGCATGAAGTCACAGTGAAGATATGTATGAGGGGAGTTACAGCATAAACACTGCTTTTAGTTATCTCTTTTTGTTAAAGTACTGTTGAAAAATCCTTTCTAAGCAAGGATAAGAAAAGTCTCTGCCAAGCCACACGATAATGGACATTATACACGTATCAATAAATACTCCGTAATTAATTCTTTTAGTTTTCTGCTACTGCAATTATAAGTAAGCTATTTTTTGCCTCTGACTTATATTCTCTGATGAGGAGTGGTGTAAAAGGTCTTAACTCTGCTTCAAGAACAACTGAAGTGCCTTAGCGTCTAAAGTCTTGGATTTGAATGCACCTCTACTACTCATTAACCGAACGACCTTGGCCAAATCAATTTTCTCAGCACGGCTTTTATCACTTGCAAAACAGCAATAATTACTCCTGCCTCACAGAACAGAGCCAATGGATTCTGGCATGCAACAGCATTTCTAAGCTATTCTATGTTATACCACTGTTGGCTATTAGTATTATGAATGAGGACTTTGGAGGAAAGAATTTCCTAGAATGTGCACTTAGAAGAGATGTACATGTAAAAGGAATTTCAGGCCAGAGAGAACTCAGTTAAGACACTAGCTTCAGGAACATATGAATAACATTTCATAAGGTAATATTTTGAGATTTGCCCAAGGGCTTCAACTAATTCTAAAGTTGCCAATGGTGAAATGGAATAAATGTCCAGAGGCTCTACAGTGTCTGTTCCCTGTCATTTTATCCTCAAGTGGAGAAAAGCAATTACCTATACCCAGAAATACCAAGTCAATCAGGCCTGACATGGTTACCAGGAACTGGGGGCAAGCAGCATACTTTCGTCTCAATAACTAACTGAGCATGTGCTTCGTTTGGGTGAGATCTTGTATATTTTTATGGCTTATAGTTAACTCTGATGTTCCACAGTTCATGACACACACCATTACAAACTGTTCCACACAATCCTAACCTTAATCTTAGGCTGGTTACACTTCCACTTTGCATTCTGCATTTAAGAAATAATGTGCCCCCAGAAGTTCTGGAGGGCAACTCCAGAGTGCCTTTGACCGTTGGTATATTGTCTGTTTATTCTAGAAGCTTCCTTTTTTGGTGTAGCTAACTGGAGAATATAAAGTGCAAAGATGGTTAATATGGGCAAGAACAATGTTTGTTCTAATCACTCAGCTATTGCAGAGGGCTGTGGGTATTGAATTATTGAGATTCCTTTCTGGGACATACAGAGGAATAAAAATTTAAAACTAAGTACATGGATTAAAAAGTGTTTAAAGGCAACAACAATAACAAAAAAATGTATTGTGTTTGTAACAGTCCTAAAGGAAAGATTCTTGTGCATGGTTACTCACAGCATTAGCAAAACGGGAATGGCTCTGTAGTGAAAAAGCTAGGCAGCCAGCTGCAGAGGTAGGGAGATGCCACCATCACAAATCAGCATGACACTATTCTCAGTGGTAACCACTCTGAGATAATTTCCCCCCCTAGGCTGGTCTTTTTTTTCCAAGCCCAAATGGTTCTTTCAGTGGACCATTGGGAAACTGAACATTCAGCCAACCGCACAATTGTCACAGGGATAAGTATTCCAGATGTTGGGACTCAGAGGTTAAAGTGGGTTTTGTTTGCATTACTGACAGACACCTTTCTGCTTAAATCAGAGAGACTCGGGGGTCTGCAGGAAGTGACACACAACCTCAGAGGTGTTTATGCTCATGTGCTGGAACAGCCTCTCACTCAACGCATGGTTGTGACAGCAGAGACATTCTGGGACATTTGTTCCTAGGCTTAAGAAATCTCCATAAACTTTGCCATAAATCTAATGGCAGCTAAACGTGAGAGTTTCTGTTTTGTTATTAGATATCTTAATCTTCCTCATGGAACATCACTCATGCCACAAGAAAAAGAGAAGAAAGGCTTTGAACAGTAAAACCAGCAACATGTCTCCCCAGACCATGAAATAGTTAAGAACGAGAGAGCCCCTAAACATGAGTACAACCAGAATGTGAAGGAAACCCTTCTCAAACTCACTATTTAAAAAAAAAGGGTCTGGCAGGCTGCAGAGAAGCCTGGTCTTCCCTGACGGAAGGTTGTAAAGCTGTGTGGATCCTTGGGTTTTACTATTCGTTTCCTGAAGGCAAGAAAGGAAAAGCAACAATAAAAGCCAAGCCCAGCTCTACTTAGAAACTGCTTCCAAAAAAGCACGTTTCTGTCTGTGAAACTATAAAGATAGATGTTGGGCTGATCATCACGTTTTCTTATCCAGTAATAGAGACAAAAATTACTACATAGATTGAAAATTACAATATTCAACCATATATAATAAGTGTTTTTAAGTCAGGAAAATACAAAAACCACTATTGGTCAAGGATGATGGAAATGATTTTATCTTGAAGTCTGGCCTCAATACATGTGGACAAAGACTGAATCAAAATAGGTCAGAAAAAATATTCCAGATACAAACAAACAGTCAAACATACTTTGTTTATGATATATTCTTCCCTAAATTGGCAAGGAAGATTTTCAATAGAAAAGAGAAAAGGAATGCTATTCAAGACGTTATTGAAAAATAGAAAGAAAGAGGGGGTTTGTTTTAAACAGGAAACCCAGGAAGCGAGAATAAACAGTAACATAAATAACAGACGTTGTGGCCTACCTAAGGGAGGCTCTAACAGTGAGCTGGGTCACACTAGACTCCTGGACAGCCTGGAAGCACTGAAGTGTCAAGTGACTATGAAAGTAGATTACTTAGTCAAATGTCTGTGAGTAATAGTTAGCATGTTGAATGAGAAACAAAGAGAACCTGCTTGCTTGCTATCAAGAGGCAGCCCATTCCTGCCACCGGGTAAACAGTTGAATGACACTTCTTCAGGCCATTTAAGAGAGTAACAGGCCCAGAATGCCAGAAAGCTATGCCCAAGTGAAGGCAATGGTTCTCTTTGGGCTAATCCTACTTTCATCCTTCATCGTCCACTGCTTCTCCTTCTTTTTTGATGATGGTCCTAGAACTAACTTTCCAGTGACCCTAGGACCTCTGCCTGCTAAGCAAATGCTTCTCACCCAGCCCCTAAGTGATTTATTTCTCAAGTGGGAAGATTAAGTGAAAGTCTGACCATTTGTGCACTACCTCAGCCTCTTTTCTGCCTTGCTCTCTTGGACACCAGATACCCCGCTGGCTGTTTGAGGGAAGTTTCAGGAACTTTAAAGTTTAAAGTCAAACTTGGAGAAGTGTTTGGCAGCGAGCATCAAGCAGTGGGAACTATAGCTGGGAGCCCAGTTCTAGCTAAGATCTCATCTACAGCTTATTGTTGTAAGCTTGCCTCACAGTCTTTGTCCACCATGATGATCTGTGATCCTGTCGAATCAGGGCCCAGAATAAATCCTTCATCCCTTAAATTACTTATATCAGGTATCTTGTCCCAGTGGAGAGAAAAGTGGACAATGCCTTGGACAAATTTCTAGGGATATAGGAGAGAGAGAAAAAGAGAGAGAGAGGAAGAGAGGAAGAAGAAGAGGAAAAAGGAGGAGGAGGAAAAGGAGGAGAGAGGGAGGGAGGGAGAAATGGAGGGAGGGAGGGACAGAGGAACAGAGGAAGGGAGGGACGGAGGGACGGAGGGACGGAGGGGGAGATAGAGAGTGGGGTATGAATCAGAAGCAGGAAAATAGAGAGTTCAGAGAGTTCAAGGAATTCTGGGATACAGTCAGTCTGAAGACTATACAGGAAATCTCCAAAGATGTTCAGAAAACAAACATCTAGAAAGGATGGTTCTAAGAATGTCATCTTCCAAACAGAAGATGGAAGAATTATACTGAACAGAAAAGACAGAAGTATTTAGACTTGAAGAATATAGTAGAATAAATTAAACATCACTGTTAAGTGTTAAAAGAGAAAATTGAGCAGACTTCAAAAGGCAGGACAATGTTAAGTAGAGAAGATGAAAAAGATGGGAGACAGAAGGTGCAAGACAATAAATTAGAGTGTCAAAGAAGGCCAACATCTCAATAATAGGGCCTCTTCAAAAGGAAAATGCACAAAAAAGACTTTAGTAATATTTTACAGAGCTGAAGGGAGTGAGTTTCCACACTGAACGTTTCCACCAACACCCCAACCCAACTCAGGGAATAAAGACCTGTGCATACCAAATTCATGGTGACAATTCCTAGTGAGAAAACCAGAGAAGACAGTGAACAAGGAATCCATGCACAGAATGAGGATGTTCTCCTCAAAATGACGAGGCAGTTTCTAAACTTGTCTAATACAACCGACCCCGCACTTTTCATCAGCTCGACTACACACTGACCCTGTGACTAGAAGCCTACTCCCAGCCTCTGAGTTGCTATGCAGAATTAAGACTTGCAATAATGATCATGTGCACGTGCAGATCAGGTTAATAACAGCCAAGTGCACAAAATCTGTCAGTAACAAAACCACGAAGGTCTTGTCTTTGATATTTTCAGATGTCTTCAGTTTTTTTTTTTTTAAGTGTTTCAGTGTGACACACATTGTCTGAGAGGAGGAGAGGGAGGGACTCCTCAGGCAGCTCCATTATCCATGCCTCATTGTTAGCCTGGTGAGAAGATATCATTTACCCTGCCACCTTTGTGCCTCTTGGAGAATCAGATAACCTCCTTACGCTTTCTAACTGGGGAAGCGATCTGGACCCTCCAAAGAGGCCGCAACTCCCTGGCACTGATTTACTGTGCTACACTAGTCAGGCTTTGAAACTGTACACTATTTCACAGAAGTCCTGAGGACAAGAGTCTGGTAAAAGAAGACGAGGATTCAGTACAGAAGCTTCAATGACAGAGATTTCCCCCAACTTGCCAGCCACTCTCTATTTATAGTCCTCTGTCTTAATTATTCTTGTGTACTGTATTGTATTCAGTTTACTGCTTCAGTGAGTGTCTGCAGAAAGGGACCAGATGAGAACCTGGAAAATCAAGGGGTTCCTACTACCTGGATGTCACTTGACTGCTAAGACCTCCTTGGGTCACAACAGAAACATTCCCCAGGGTACAGTCGTATGGCTGGAGTGATCCATAGGCTAGAGACATCACAGGAAACCCAAAGTAAGTGCTTGTTTTACATAATTGAAAGTTAAAGGGGTGGGGTAAGGACAGTATTAAGAGAAAAGAAGAACAGTCACAGCTCTCTGGGTGCATCTTTAGGGGAAATACATGAAAAGTTGCTCTGAGCTTATACCTCTTCCAGAAATGTTCAGAACTGAGGACACACCATCAGAATGAACAGTCCTATCATTGAAAATAAAACAACATTATTCATTGGTTTTTATTGTCATGACTCTATTATTATGTTTAATTATTCATTATTATGTTGCTAGATTATTACAGTTATTGATGATACTGTTATTTAACCTCATAATAAAGCTACTTCCCTTAATCAGTCAGTTTATTTTTTGTATTGTGTTTCTATGGTGCAAGGGACATGATTGTTTTTTATTTGCCACAGGCAGCAAGGATGAAAAAAAAAAAGAGGGATACTAGTGCCTGGAACATCATGCTTGACAGAACCTGTGTCTTTAGCCAACGTTGTCAGGACATCTAAATAATGGCATGTGTCCTGTGAAAGAGGAACACACCTGCAGGGAGCATTAGCTCAACAGAACCAGTTCCTTCTTTCAAGTCCTTAAAAAGATAAAATTGACAAACGTACATTATTTCTCTGAAAATATCGTTTTCCATTTTCTTCCTATTTGATCATGGTTTGCTGTTGAGTAGGAAAGGTGTGTGTGTGTGTAGGGGAGCTGGGAGTTGTCTTCTAATACCCAGTTGTGAAATCTACTGAGAATCTAAAGGTTAGAACAAATGCATCTTCAAAGCTACTGTTTTGAACCTTACAGATAGAAACAATGAGCTTCAGAGATGTCAAATCATCTGCCGAGGTCACATAGCAAGTGAAGAGTAGGTCTCAAAATAAAGAGTGCTGAGTCCCAGGCAAATTTTCTCTCTTCTCCAACCAGTGTTTCTCAAAATGGGCTTCTAAAAATTACAGTAATGAAAAATAGGATTTAAAATGATTTATGCATTATCACAAAGCCCCTTCCTGTCAATATCAGAAAAAATATTACTACTAAATTGGCATTTTTCCCACTAAATTGGCATTTCCCCCCAAAGAAAAATCTCCAAAAAATATTATGAATATTGAATGTTTAGTTCTTATAATTTATTATTAGTAAATTGTATTAATCCTCAGAAAACCTGTGATAAATCCTAGATCTGAAGGATGTTAATTCGTATGTTACTGAATACTGTCAGATAAGGATGTATAAAGTGTATCAGATGCTTTGGGGTGGGAGGATGAAGGCAGCCTTTAGTTAGAGCTTACAGTCATGGATGCTAGCCTCCATTTCCTTCTGACACCTCTACAAAACATCTTAGAAAAGTCACCCACTTCCCAAGAAGCTACCGCCTTGCCCACTGGGGGGAAATCTCACACATTCTCAGTTTATTTTATACTTTGTGCCCTGTCCCTCCTACAAACCCATCCCTGTATCATGGTTAAGGGTCACTAGGGAGTAGGGAATCCAGACATTCCTGCTTCAGGGTCTAGCTGAGATGTGTTTGCCAAAATGTATGCTGAAGGCAACTCCATTGAGTCTTGATATTTTCTGCTTTGCCAAAGCCATGTCTTGCAGATAAAGGAGAGGAGGCTGAGGCAGGAATGGGAGAAGTCTATTAAAGATGAAACTTCTGTTAACGAGCAATGGATTCACCATCCCTCACAGTGGAGGCATATAGCAGGTCAGATTAGCAACCCCAGCTTTTTGCCCTTTGTAAAATGTAATGCCTGCTTTCTGTCAAGTAATCTTGCAATTCTTCCCACAGAGGAAGAGAAGAGCTTTGGACTACCCAGTCTGGCTTACCTCAGCCTGCAGGATCTAAGTAACAAATACACTGAGTCGATGTCAAGCTCAAGTCATAAATCTGTTTCTACTAATTTCCTAGTGTGGATGCCATGGCCATAGAAAAGCTTTCCTTAAGAAGCCTGTAGACTTAGAGTTTTCAAAACCTACTTTAATAAGAGTTCTTAAATGCTTCAACCTCCCTTTTAAGCCGACTGACCAAAGGTCAGGGAGAAAGATGGTTAATAAGACAAAGGGAATGTGGACCTGTTTAGAAGCAGTTCTTTGGGGCAATTCCAACCACAAATCAATAGCAGTGGATCAATCCAGAAGAAACTGCAAGGCTCCCCCAAATTGGCAGAAGTCCGGGGAAGCAGCAAGAAGCATCCTGAATACCATGACAAGTTCTTTGTTGTATTTTTCTCTACGAAGTCATGAGAGGCAAAGATCAGCATAGACCAAGCATTGCAAGGTGAATCACTGCAAGAGAATCCTTTCATTGTCATGGGGTTATATTTATATTCTTTGTAAACATCACACTCCCTCTCAAGTGTCTGCTCCAGCAAAACATCACATACCCTTTTCATAAGACAGCGTTCAGAAAAACAACACATGACTGCTTCAGCAAACCATCTTTTCATAAGACAGCTTCCAGAAAAACAAAATCACATGACACAACTGAGTCTCCAAAGAAACCAAAATTGTCTATGTCAGAAGCCATTCACCATCCAACCTTTGTCACAGGGTGAACACATATGAAGGCAACCAGAGGCCAACATGTAGGAAAAAGCCAATCCCAGCTAGCTTCCCTGAGAATTCATCCAAGCAAGAGATAAAAGAGAAATAGATTCTGATGCTCTGTGTTCATGGGATTTGTTGGTCATTGATGCATCAATGGTTACATGTTAAGGAGAAGAGGTTGTCTGTTGCTATGCTGGTTGTTTTCTTTCATTTTTTCCCTACCTGGACTAAACCACATCAACGAGAAATGGAACCACTTCATCACTAATGATTACTTTTCTTAGTGACACAAAATCTTCAAATATCCTTTTAGTAATGAACATTTAAAAAAACCTCACCAAATACTGCTCACAATATCTCCATTTAAGAAAAGAGAAAATACCGTATTCTCATAGCAATAAGTACAGTAGAGTCTTTGGAATTTATGGGAGAAGAAAACACTGGTGGTAGATTTTTTTTAAGCATGCAATTCAATCTCTGGGAGGAGTTATACTACTTGCCTAGTCTAAAGTTTATAAAATATAAATACACTGACAAAGGACCAAAACAAGGAACAAGAAGGGAACAGACCTGGTTGATATTTTCGGCTTGAATTACTGAGGACAGAGAATATAGTAACATGAAAATGAAAGTGAAAATTTCAATCATTCTCTCCCCTCACCCTTCCCTTTTTAGGCAGAAAGAAAGTGGCTTACGAAGGAATGAGGTTCTGGAATACTTTCTAGCTTGCTAGTGAAGAATGAGCCTGCATAGGATGCACAGAAGAACAGTAGCATGAAGACAGAGCATGACAAAAATATCATGGAAGATAAAGGAAAGGGTATATGAAGAAAGCTGTCCACAGCAATCAGTTCTATAAAGAACGAGGAAGATAAAGGTAAAGACTAAATAGACACTTGTTTATAGAAGTGAAAATGTGTGCTTGCTGACAATCCACCAAATACCTAACCCATAGGAGAAAGACTAATAAAGTAGACAGGCAAAAAAAAAAAAAGACTCGACACTGAGGAAAATTGTTTTTTTTTTTTTATCTTTAATTATATAGAAGATAAATGAGTTGCATAATTTGTTACTGCCTGCCTTTGTGGAAATCAGAAAGATGAAGGCAAAGAAACTCAACAGATAATAACCAAGTTTACCAGTACTATGTAGTGCTATGTTATTTATACATATTTTATGTGTTGGGAAAGAAGATAAAGTTATATCTTCAGGTGGAGAAAAAAATGTAACTGGAGGGTCCACATCGAGAAGATCTTACTGTCATAGTAGGGAAGGAATTATAAATCACTGGCTAGTACCCTTCTGGGATCCTTTATACATGACTGTCATTTAGCACTTACAGTTATAGGTAACAAATATCACCATGAACTAGGCATGTTAAGAATGTGTTCTATATATTAACTCATAGGCAATTTCCTGCCATGTTCATATGATTAGTTCCTTCTTAGAATGCAAAGATAAAGGCTATCAAAAGAGTTAAGTCATTTTCCAAGTTACAAACTAGTAAACAGAACATCTGGGATTCAAATCCCTGAGTCCAAGGTCCATGTTGTTTTCAGCATATCATATTACCTGGCTTAAATGAGGAAGGAAAGCTAGACAGAACAAGGAAGTGAAACCAGAGATAAGTTGTCAAAAGGTTTAAATTTAGTGAACCAACAATATTGGTTCACATAGTCCCGTACAACGAATGACCTGCAAATAGCTTTATTGTGACGTTGGCCAAGAGGTACTGGGGCCTGCTGGATTCAATTCTGCAAGGAAAGTGATAGGGAAAGGCTGTGGCCTGCACCCAGGCATCAGTGAAAACAGTCTCCAGTGATTTGCCTAAGTGGTGAAGATTATTAAAAGCCCTGGGAGGGAGGCCTGGCTCTTACTTTGTCTGCCACCCTCCCCAGCCCACCCCCAGACTCTCACCCTGAGTGCTTTGAAATATGTTTGTTTAGCTTTCACTTTCAGCAATGCTCACTCAGCATTAGCTCCCTGACTAAGGGAAAACAAGTGCAGCCCTCCCCTGCCACTTACATAACTAAACTACTTAGGTGTGTGTTTCTCTAATCAAGAGCTAATTCTACTGTGAGTGAGCACCCCATAGATGGATGTAAAAACTCAATGAAGTGGTGTATTCATACTTTGTGAACATAAAGTATATACAAACTCCATAAATGCTGACTCTCCAGAGCACCCATATTCCAAGAGCTGACTTGTGCTCAACCCTCCCTGTTTTTTCTCTCCTCTTCTCAGTCTTTCACTGGGCTCTCACTATTACCCAAAAGAGACAGACTCTGGGCTCAACAGTCATTTTCGTTATAACTGGCAAAGCATGGTGGGTGTGCCAGAGATGTGAAAATTCATAGAAATTAACCACACTTCACATTATGTACTATGGACATACCACATGTCAATCTTGCACAAACATACTGCTATATTCTCTGGTCCTCTGGATGCAGTTTGTAAACAGTGTCATAAGACGGCATGATGTCCTGCAGAATCAAATCCTGCTCACCACCTGCCTGCTTTTGTACCCCTCTATACCTAAATTCGCTTTTTAAAATATTTTCTTTCTTTCTTCCTTTTAAAATTTTATTTATTTACCTTTATTTTATGTGCATTATGTTTTGCCTGCATGTAGGTCTATGTGAGAGTGTTAGTTCTTGGAGTTACAGACAGTTGTGAACTGCCATGTAGGTGCTGGGATTTGAACTCAGGTCCCCTGGAAAATCAGTCAGTACATTTAACCACTGGGCCATGTCTCCTGCCCCCACCTCCGCTACACATACATACATACATACATACATACATACATACATACATACTGTCAAAAATAACAAAATAAGTATGGCTTGTAATATATGACAAAAAAATGAAATTCAGATTTTGTGACTATAAGTAAAGTTTTGCATGTATATGCAGCCATGTTCCTTTGTATATGCTCTGGGTGTGGCAGCTGCTTTCCTGTTGGCATGCAGAACTCAGTCATGGTAACAGATTTCATTGACCTTAAGGCATAAAACATCTAGCCATGTGCAGATATTTTTATTTTGCTTTGACTGACATTTTGTGTTATTCTTCCGCAGAGAGCACTAAGAAGGCACATGCAAGCTGGAGATCTAGGAAAGCAAGAGGTGTTCAACCCAGTCCTCAGGCCTAACAACCAGAGGTGCCAGTCACAGAGGTGCCAGTCACTCAGCTCAAAGAGTCAGAGAGAATGGTTAAAGAATCCTCTTCTTTGCTCTATCTAATCCCTCAGCAAATTGCATCGTGGCCACCCATAAAAGAGAATGTAATGTGCTTTACTGAGTTCACAAACTACTAAAATCTAAGCTTATCCAGAGTCACCCACAAGGACACACTCAAAAATAATATTCAGCCAAATATTTCAGAACCCCATGATCTCATCAAGTTGACACCTAAAAGTCACTATCATCATAATTATGATAGTAGATATATGGTCACTGATACCTTCTGTCAGTTAGTGGAGTATGGTAGCATTTTTAGACAAGTACCTTTTGCTTCATGTTAGCTTTCTTTTTCCCAAGAGGTAACACTGAACCTTGTATTCCTATAGAGAAACATAAGACAAAATAAGAGCAAAGCAGATTCCATCCATTGCTCATGATTTGTGAGTCAATGTAAGCACATTATAATATTATGAAATTTATCTTTCTTTTTTGCAACTCTTGAAATTTGTATTCAAATATACATATACATATGCCTACATGGTAGAATGGGAAAAATTGAGCTTTGCAAGAGGAAAGGACAGACTTGAATCCTGGCCTTATCCTTGATGAACTGACTGACAAATTACTTAACTTTTGGGAAACTTATTTCTTTTCTCTGTTGTATGGAACTGTTCCATCAAGTTATTGAGAAGCAAAATGAGTTCTCTAAGACAATATGTAGAAAACTGCCTTACATAGTTGGAGCTCAGGTTTTTATATTTACTATCACGTTAGTCACCCCGAAAAGTTTTGTTTTCTGAGCCATTTTGCCCATTTTAATGAAGTGATAGTATGATATCCAGTAAGTACATTGTAGTTAAACTATGCTTGTATTATCAGAAATTTATATCATTGGAACCATTTCTGAGCAGATAAAAGAAATCCAATACTGGTGAAAGCAAAAGAAAACCCCTGAGAGTTTAACTGAGTCATCAGAAAACTCAATATTGGACTTCCAGGGATGAAGGGAACTGACTAATTAGCACCACTGTGAACTAATTGCTGTATGCAGGTAAACAGAGACTAGTCTTCGAAGTTATAAAAGAAAAGCTTCAATTTGAGAGTAAAATCTGTGTTGAGTAAGTCTCTCCAATGTTCTAGTGGTTGTTGGTGATAATGGGATTCCTGAGAAAGGGATTATATTTTTTCTTTTTTTAATTGGATATTTTATTATTTTACATTTCAGATGTCATCACCTTTCCCCATTTCCTTTTTCTAGACCCCCTATCCTATCCCTCCTCCTCTTTTTTGCTTTTATACCATTTTAATTACATGCAAGTATTAAGGTCAGTTCTAGGTTGAGGGACTAGCAATACAATAGATGCAAATAATCAAGGAACAAGCAAGACAATAAACAAAATTCCCATGATCACTGTTTTTAAAGGCTTATCAGGATGACCAAAATATCTGAGCCTACTTTCCTGTCCTAACCCAAAGTCATTTTCATGTCTAAAGCCTACTTCCTTGTTCTAGCCTAAAATTTAGATTCCTGCCTGAAATTACATCTTTGTTCTAGCTTAATGCCAGAAGCCTACTTCTTTGTCCTTGGCATATATATATACATATATACATACATACATATATCTCATTTTTGCAACAGTCCCTGGAATTTGAACGTGGGTTCAAGTTATAAGATCTGCATGCCAACTTGACCCACATCAACTCAGGATACTTTTACTCCTTAGCACACCAAAAGGATAACTAAGAAAACTTAAAGACAAATCACATCCGATTAAGGTTCAAGCACCTTAAATTTGATTTTACTTTAGGTGAAATGGGCAGAACCTCTCAGGGTTAGGTTTGACTTTTGATTTGTTACTTCATTTTCTTGAACTTTCTCTGCTCAAAGTCTGCAGTGGCTTATAGGCTTTCAAATACTTTTCCCTTCTGCTGACTATAGGAAAAATCTCAGGGAAGTCTCTGATTGGCTGATGCAGGTCACTTTCTCATTTCCTGGACCAATTTGCAGGTGGTGAGGTCATGTTCGTTGACTAATCACACAGAGGACACAGATGCTACATCAACTACCATTGTTGACCAGGGAGAGAAATTTTTATCTGGACCACATACTTAGCAAAATCAGGCTCAGCTGAGGAAGACAAACTAAAGGTCCCCAAAAGGAAAGATACAAACATGGGAGAGCCATGAGTCAGCCAGGTCTTCCTGTGCTGAACTGAATCTGATAGCAAGGAAGAGTTCATGCACACTGCAACAGGTCTTAAGAATGTGTAATTATGGGAATCAACCTTATAGATAATATAATAGTAGAAATGGCAAATACCAAATATCTGTTCATATGTTAGTGCTGTTTTAACAATGTTCGAGATATAGTTAGAAGAATTACCTAATCACCAGACATTTTCCCCACGTATGTACACACACACACACACACACACACACACACACACACACACACACCTATTCAGATGTATATTTGGGAAATGGAGAGATGGCACTGTATTTAAGAGTGCTTGCTGATTTGCCAAAGACCCTGAATTAGGCTTTTAGCCCATGTCAGACAGTTCACACGTACTTGCAACTACAGCTCTAGCGTATCTGAGGCCCTCTTGTGGCTTCTTCAGGTACCTGTACACATGTGGCATACACACACAGGCACATGAACATGTCCATTCATAAAAAATAAATCTTAAAAACTAGGTATTTACAAATAACTGAATGGAAATAATATGAAAAAATAATTTGTTGTCAATAGAATTGTTCATTATTCAGATTGCCTGGATAAGGTAAGATGTCTATAAGTTCTGTTAATGAATGTAGTACCAGACCTTAAATCAGCAGTTCTCAGCCTCTGGGTCATGACCCCTTTTCAGGAGAGTCACCTAAGACCATCTTGCATATCAGGTATTTATATGATGATTCATAACAGTAGCAAAATTACAGTTGGGAAACAGCAATAAAACTAATTTTATAGTTGGTGGTCACTACAACATGAGGAACTGTATTAAGGCATTCAAAGGTCACAAGAAGGTTGAGAAACACCGCCTTAAATAAAGAAAGACTGATGAGTATTGTGATGCGAATCTACAATTCCAGCTCTGGGGAGGTGGTGTCAGGAGGCCAAGAGTTCAAGTCCAACCTCAGTTACATGAAACTCTGCCTTGACCTCAATAATAGACCGAGACTCCAAAATAACATGACTTGCAATTATTAGGATCAGAGAAATCCAGAATATCTAAAGTCACCATTGTCGGAAAACTTGCCTTTTGGTAAGTCAGACACAGCACAGCAACATAACTGTAGATTTTGTACTTTGGGCCAGGGTGGGACTCATCACCATGGTTCCCTCTTCCCTCTGTTCTTCCTTCATAAATAGTGCTATCTCAATGTATAAACATTTTAAACAAGACTCATTTCTTAAATGTTCAGAGACATGTTTCTCTCTTTATTTTCTTCAGTAACTCACTAATTTCTCCTTAATATATTTCCATCTAATCCTCTTTATTTTTAGTTTCAATGCCTTAATTTTTCCTACTTAGTGATTAATTCCTACTAATCCTTAGTTTTTATCTATTTTTACACTTAAACTTTTTTTATCTTCTGAGCTTAAGCATTTTTATCTTATTCTTTAATCACCTATAGTTTTACAACTTTAATGATCCACACTTTTATCTTTTATTTTAAAACTCATTTGTTTAATCTTATTTTCAAACCCAACATTTTATTCTATTGGAATCTTAATTCTTTTATATGCACTTTTACTTTATGTTTTGCATTTTTCCTCAAGGTTTGTTTAAAATATTTTTCTCTAGAGCTCTGCTGATTTGACATCTTGTTCTGTATTTCTTTCTCAAAAAATATTCTTATTAAGATCTACATTATGAGTGCAATGGTATGATGATGGTGGTAGTGGTGGTGGTGGTGATGGTGGTAGTGGTGGTGGTG
>JANHMN010000004.1:142684049-142694592 GCA_030674055.1 Rhabdomys pumilio | reverse complement strand
GGTGGTGGTGGTGATGGTGATGGTGGTAGTGGTGGTGGTGGTGGTGACGATGGTAGTGGTCATAGTGGTAATAGTGGTAGTGGTGGTGGTGGTGGTGATGGTGATAGTGGTGGTGGTGGTGATGGTGGTAGTGGTGGTGGTGGTGGTAGTAGTGGTGACGGTGATAGTGATGATGACGGTGACAGTGGTGATAATAAAACTGATACTATAGATCAAGTGTCTTTTAGCTGCAATGCTTATTACCAGAAAAACTTCAGATTCTGAATTTTGTTGTGTTGTGTTTGCTTATCTATATATCTATTCAATTGTTTGTTTTGTGACAAGGTCTTACAATGTAGTTCTGTCTGGCCTAAAACTCACTATATAGATAAGGCAGGATTTGAGCTTACAAAGGTCCTCCTCTCTCTGCCTCTCAAGTGCTGGGATTAAAGGTACATATGACTAGGCCCAACTCCTGAGATAATTTGAGTTGGTACCTACATTCATACATGAAATTCATGACCCCCAAAAATAAACTGAAAGCAACACACACAATATTTTTAGTTAGTAAATCTGAATAAAGAATTAGTGACCATTCCTATGGTTTAAATTTGAAATGTCCCCCATACTCATGCAGTTTGTGACTCTATATTAAGGTTTGGAGTACTTGGGAGGGCGAGTGGCCTCATCTGTCAGGGACAAGTCACTGGGTGTGGGCCTCAGCAAGCTAACACCACAGTTCCTTATTCCTTACTCCTTAGCTCTGCTCTCTGCTTAGCTACATTGCAGTAAACTTGCTGCATGCTCTCATAGCAATTAACCACTACTCTCCCACAGGACCAGACTTGAAATCCCTCTGAAACTGTGAAGTAATATAAATATTCCACCTTGAGTTGTTCTCAGGTGACTTGTCAAAAGTAACTAATATAACTAATATTGTGAGTGTGAGCACTGTTACAATAAATCTGACTGTGTGTGGTTCTAGGACCTTTGGGCATGATTTGCATGAAGAAGGTAGAAGAGTTTGGAGACAGTGCTAATGCATCCATAGAACAGTACAAACAGAGTTTACTGAGTCTTTCTGGTGAAAGGCCAGAAAAGAAGAATGCCTATATAAATGTGAACAGTAAAACTGTGTTTATGAAGCTCCAGGCTTGTATTATGTCCTAGAAAGGATTCGAGTTATGTTGTACCTATGTCCTGACATTTTGAATGAAACTGAATCAAAATGTCCTTCACTAATCTTTTTAGCAGAGGACAGTTCAGCAAACAGGCATTCTCTATGGACATATTTTGAAAATCAGCAAAAATAATTTATAAGCAGAGTACTAATTTTAACAATATAAGGTATAACATCAGAGAGTATTTAGTATTTACATCCCTATAAAAGAAACACAAATATTACTGTAAGTCTCTTTATGCTGGTGGTCATTGCTTTTGACCCTCTCGTGGTAAAAAACAATCCTTTTCACCATTGACCACTGTGGGAGCCACGGGAGCACTGAGCAAAGTGCAATGAGCAGATGAAGTCTGAATGATTATATATTGTTGACATGGGTCCAGCCATGCCAATGACCCAGTGCTTCAGACCTATAAGAATGGCACCACACCATGGTGAGGCTCTGAGAGATGCTAATGCCTTTCTCTGGTTCTAATGTGAAAATTGACAGCGTGGCATGTACACACTCTGTTTATAAATTACTGATCAATGTGTGCAACCTAGCAACCTCAGGTTTCTCCTCCTGAATGTTTACAGCCTGAGCTCACTAGCCAACAGAGACCTCCTGCCCAGACTGCCTAACTTCTTACCCTCCCTGTTCTCTGCACAATAAACTCACCAAGGTTCCAGATTGTTGAGTGAATGGTTCCAGTCTATCGTAGCACACCTGACCTTAACTTTTCTGTCTGTCTGTCTGTCTGTCTGTCTGTCTGTCTGTCTGTCTGTCTGTCTGTCTGTTTTTTCTTCATTCCCTTGACATCCTCATGAAGTTTCCAGAGTTCCAAGACCCAAAGCACACAGATCACAGCAGACCCTTAACCTTTTATAAAGGATGTCTGCTACCTTGAGTAAAATAAAGTCAAGAACTAAAAACTTTAAATATCAACTCCTCACCATGCTATGTGGATTTCTTTTCCTTTTATTGAACACGTGATACTTTGTATAGTTCAATTAAGGGAAGATACTAGTTTTCTTCTCCTTTTACATGAAAGGAAATGAACGTCTTCGACTAAGAAAACAGTATATGTCTTAGTGTTGTGGATAGCCCTAGCCTCGAGTTTTGATGGGGAGGGGAGGGAGGGGGAGGGAGGGGCTGTGGAGGAGGAGTGAATATTGTGAACCTTCTGTCCAATTGAATTTATAAAATAAAGGCTAGAGCCAGTGATTGGGCAGTAGAAGGGGAGGTGGAGAAAAGGCTTAGGGGAGGAGTTGGAAGAGGAGGAGTCAGAAGAGGAAGTCTATGGAGGAGCCAGAGGTGGGAGGACAACGGAAAAGGAGAAGAACGTGGCATAGAAAAAACGAAAATTGTAAGGGATCTCATAGCTGAGGAATAGAGTAGTGCAATGGTAAATCTGCCCAATCTAGGCTTGCAGTTTATAATCATAAGTATTCAGTTGTGTTTTCCTTGACCGGAATTATTTGGGTCGGAGATTTACCGCAGCAAATCTTAGGGATCTAGAACTCAAGACACCATATTCTAGGTAAACTACTCTTTAAAAGGTGACAGGAGGAAAAAGAGTCCAACTCAGTGGGGTGATTGGAGCATTTCATAGGGGGTGGGGGAGGGTGGCCAAGGTAAACTCACTGAGGACCCTAGTGGCTTTATTCAACTACTGATTATAATTTAATCCTTTTATTCAGAATTATTTGTCAGGTTTTTTTTCACCTTACACTATGAGTTCTAATCCAGCCTAGTTTATATACTGAGATTCTTTCTCGAAACAAAACAAAATAAAACAAACAAACAGAAAAGGAAGAGGGGAGGGGGAATGGGTAGGGCTATGTTAGTACTTATCTTGAAATTAACTTGTTAAATTATAAATGTATCTTGGTTTTAAAAAGCATTTCAATTTTCTGTTTATAAAATTTTGTTATGAATGAGGAGATTTTGTAAGGAAATGAAAGTTAAGTGGTTTGGAGCAGGCAGAAAAGGTAGGAGGACAGGATAGGGTCTCTGAGCTGACCTAACTCAGTCAAGGTGGGAACCCACAAGAATTAAAGTCTCAGTGAAGATGCATAAGAAATGAGGACAGGAGCCATTCCATGCAGCCAGGGCAGAAAGCCACTTTGATGCCCATGTGCCAACATGCCACAAAGAATGGGGGAGGACACTCAGAGGCCCACCCACAGCCAAGCTACACAACTCATGCAGGCAGAAGACACCCATGGCCCTGCCTACCTCGTGGCATTTCCCTCAGTAGGAGCCACTATGATATACAAGTATGTAGTAGACAGGACAGAGAGAGAAGCAGAACACTTTAAACATCATGAAAAGAGATAGAACTGGAGATGCACGGGTGAACAGGCATAGCCTGTCATGAGATGTCCATGGTTCATTTTACCACTAAAGGACATGCAGACATCCTTGGTCTAGGCTACCACCTGGAACCACCATAGATGTCCAAGGGCTTTGCAGAACAGCCCCAATCCAACACTGGCTATGGCATTCTGAAGAGTCGGCCCCACCTTTTGCCACCTGCGGTCCTCAGGAGAGTAGGAGCCACACCTCAGCTGGGAAGCACAGTAGAGCAAGAGCTGGAGAGCTTGTCCCTTGCCAGCTAATGCATTGGGTGAACTAGCTTGAGCAGTGATGGAGAGCTTGCCTTGGTGGTGTGATGAGGAAGAGCTGGCACACTGAGCAACTCAGCTTCCACCCAAGCCCAGATCAATCCAGGGCTTTGAGTTGATACATGCCAACATCTACCTCATGGGTGAAAAGCTGGAGCTTGTGGAAGGGCCTGTCCTACAGATACAAATCTGCAGGATCTCCATGACACACAGAAAACAACAGGATAACCAAGAAGAGGCACCGCGAGGATCCAATATTGATGGTTTTGCAGAAGCCAGAGACTTTGAACCAGACCAATGACTCATTGCAATGAACATTTGCAAGTAAAAATGTGTAGACAAAAGAGTATCCTGTGGGACACACTGTGACACACTCCAGCTTCCAAAATGAGATGTCTTTTATATTTTGCTTTGTTTATTATTTTCTTTTTTGTTTTTTGTTTTCTTTAGGGGGGAGGTTGTAAGAACATAGGTCAGATATTAAAATGGGATCGGATGCAGGATGTGAAACTCAGAAAGAATCAATCAAAAGTTTAAAAAAGGAAACAAAACAGAAACAATGAAATTTAGCCCAGTATTGAAGGGAATATGAAAATGTGTTCACAGACACATACATACACACATATAGACACACACATATATACAGATACTCACATGCACATACACACTCATTCACACAAACACATACAGACACACAGACATATACTACACAGTCACACACATGTATATACACACCTACACACACACTCACGCACACATACATGCAGATAACAGACACTCTCTCACACACACTCACACATACATAGACAGACACACACACATATACAAAGAAACACACAGGCACACACACACACATATACACAGAGACATACACTTACACACAGAGACACAGAGATACAGACACACAGACACACACCTCAGATACAGTCCTTAATAATGTCAGAGTGGTACTGCAGGGACTTAAATGTTTATTACCTCAGAGAAATCATTCCATCAAAACCGTGGAAGGTATATCTCATTTCATTAAGGCCTTAGAGAAAAAGAGGCTAGGGCAAGGGGCTGAGAGGGGCATGCATGGAGTAGGTCATGTGCTGGAGACAGAGGGGAGCACTATTAGAAAAGGGCAGTCTTGGCTCAGTGGACACTTTAGTCACCTGCTGTGGTGCTACCTATACACGTGGCAGCACTCGCTGGCTGGCTCTATTGGCCTGTGAACTGTTGCCTGAGCAAAATTTCAACACACTGGTATGCCTACAAACTGCCCACACCACGTATTGGATCATCATCCCCATTTGAGTAAATTTACACATAACTTCTCTACAGGCAAAGAAGCATTGTCTCCTTTGTCCCTGCCCAAGGCTCTTCTTAGTCTATTTTATTGTATCTGATGTCACCTCTCCAGATGGTACAGGAATGTCCCACATTTGACCTCGAGAGGAGGTAACTAGAGGGAGGATTCTGTCTTTTCTCCCTACTCAACAATTTGGCTTGAAGTCCACTTTTCCAAACCATTAATTAATGCTTTCCATAGCCTCTTTCCCCCCCCCCAGTACAAATTTTTTTCCACCTAAGGCACACAGACAGAATAAAAAGGGGAAACATGTTTTCCTTCATATAAAAACATATTTTTAATGGGGGCATTTGCCAGATATCATTCTCATAAGCCAAAGTGCACTTCATCACAAATACCATCTCAGTTTTTCTTTATTTTCTTTGTGTTATCTCTCTCATCACTTATTTTCAATGTGTGTTTTCTAGTTATATTGTATATATCCTAAGTGGTGTTTAGTTCTTTCTAGAGTAAGATGGTATAAAATTAGACACACATGTGGATAGCTGTATGCCCACACCAAATGTGAGAGCTCTATCAGCAACTCACTGGAGAACATTGGATCTCTGCGCCTGTTTCATCACAGGTCCGTCGTCCAGTCTTCACTAAGTTGCTACCCCCTTTGTTTTCATTTACTTTGGCATAAAAGGGTATCATGGCAGTTAACCTATCTCTGGGGTGTGTTCAGGTTTAATGAATGAACATGTATAATGCCTTCTGAGGGCCTCACATGAGATGCACTGGAACTGCACATTATTAGTGCTGCTGTTACAGTACCACCTTGGGAGCCTCTGCTTTTAAGCTGGCTTGAGACAGGAGGTCTCAGAAATAATAACAACTCTTTTCCCAGTGTGCCTCTTTCCCTCAAACCTCAGAGAACTTAAACGCATTACCTTATTAATGTAAAGCTTCGCCTGAGATGACTGGAAATGACTACAGAATAGTTCTGTTTCCAGGTGGGAGACATCAAGGTAACATTCTGCATTTACACACAAGCCACCTGTAATGTGAACAACATAATAGTTCTTAGAAGACACAAACCTTACGTCACCATTGCCACTCCAAACATATGTATGTAGCTTACACTAATAACTGCTGGGAGCAGTGGGTTCATCTGTTGTTGCTTAAGCATCTCAAGATATTAATGAGGATCAGCATACATTAATGTATCAAGAAGCCTAATGATGATTATTTTATATTTTTATTCAGTTACAACTTGTCTGCAGAGGTTAGCTAAAGAAGGCTATTGTTTTTATTATTTTCATTTTTTGAAGATGTTTTTACCCTAGTGATGTCAACTATTAATAAAGGAATGAGTAGGTTTTATTTGTAGCTATACAGGCTATTGATGAATTTTTAAATGACTAACAAATTGTTAATTTGTTATTCAAATTCGGTATCAAATGATTCAGATAATAACAGACAAGAAATTATCGGCTGCGATTTGGCGTGTTTGCCTATAACTTTGCCATTTGAAGGATGAAGAAGCCAATGGTTAAAGCAACTCAAACATCAGCCTATGTAAAAGTGATTCAATTGCATGTCTAAAACCTTTTCTATAGCTCAGATGGCCCATTCCTACACAGTAAGAACTGGGAAGTGATCACTGAAAGGCATTTGTCCTTAATATAGTGCTGTCTTCAATACCTGGTATGATGGTCCATGCTGAGTCCAGCTCCTTTATCACAAGGCTCTTCCAGCTCCTCCGCAGGAAAGTTCTGGCACTCCAGCAAAACATGTTTCCTCTGAAGGCTTTAATAGTTTAAATTCCAATCACCATAGTTGCTGGGAACATTGAATTATTTCCACCTTAAATTTCATCCAACATTTTTTGTTTTTGTTTTTGTTTTGTTTTGCTTTGCTTTGCTTTGCTTTGCTTTGCTTTGCTTTGTTTTGTTTTGTTTTGTTTTGTTTTGTTTTGTTTTGTTTTGTTTTGTTTTTCGAGACAGGGTTTCTCTGTATAGTCCTGGCTGTCCTGGAACTCACTCTGTAGACCAGGCTGGCCTCGAACTCAGAAATCCACCTGCCTCTGCCTCTCAAGTGCTGGGATTAAAGGCTTGCACCACCACTGCCAAGCAAACTCATCCAACATTTTTATAAGCAAATTTTAAAGTAAATTCCATAATTTCACTGGCATTACATACTGAGACTATGTTGATTTTACTGGGTTGTGTGCTCACACAAATATGTATTAGAAATAGAATAAGCCCCTGGGCTCTCTGTCCCTTCATTAAACCTTGGGCATTTAGCTTGCCATTCTTTGGCATTTCACATTCTTTTCTCACTCTTTTACCAATAGGTAATGGAAATACAGTTGTCAGCTACAAATTATCCAAACCCTAGAAATCTTATCCCTTATAGCATCCTGCCTTCTCCCTATCCAACCATGCACATTACTCATACCTCCATCCTTTAGCTAATGGGAAAGGAGCACAGAAGATCGCTGTGTCAGACATTTACCTTGGTCTTAGGCCATTTACAGTGACCGATTTCTTGTGCTTCATGTAAAAGCAGGAAGAGCAGGTAATTTGTGGGCTGGTTTATGATGACGAATGTACTGGAAAGTTCCCATCTAGACACCTGCAGCCACTCACTCCATGAGATCCAATTTCTCTACGTTAAGTGTGCTGGCTTACAAATATTGTTATTGATCATAAAATTAGCTGTTTTTTTTTTTAAATACAGCTCCACTGCGTGATTCAAGTGCTTTCGGCTGCCATAAACTTTAGAGTAATTCCTACCTTCTTGCCTTCTACTTGCTTCTTTTTTCTAGGTCTGCCATGAATTTTCTGGAACAAGTCTTTATTTGCTTGTAAGAAAGAGATGATGAGCCGGGCAGTGGTGGCGCATGCCTTTAATCCCAGCACTTGGGAGGCAGAGGCAGGCAGATTTCTGAGTTCAAGGCCAGCCTGGTCTACAGAGTGAGTTCCAGGACAGCCAGGGCTATACAGAGAAATCCTGTTTCGAAAAAACAAAAACAAAAAACAAAACAAAAACAAACAAAAAAAAGAATGAAGGAAGGAAGGAAGGAAGAAATAAATAAATAAATAAATGATGAATTTGTGATCCACTGGGCTGACAATAAAATAAAGCACCATCATTTGATAGCTTAAAAAAAAAAGAAAAAAGAAAACATCAAGTTGAGTGGGTTGTTTTTTTTTTTCAAAAAGAGGAAAAGATGGGTTCATTTTTAAAATGGTATTTGATTAATTCCTTGAGAATTTTCTACAATGTATTTTGATCGTATTCACTACCTTCAACTCCTCCAAATCTACCCCCACGAACTTATCCACTCAACTTGATGTTTTCTTTTTCTGTCTTTTTTTCTTTTTTTAAAGCTATCAAATGAAGGTGCTTCTTTTTATTGTCAGCCCAGTGGATCACAAAATCATCATCTCTCGAAAGATTATGCTTTGCTGCTAGTTTTATGGAAATTGCTGCAACCTCTTCTCTAGAGATCTGGAATTAGAAAAGAAAGCTTTTGGTTGTAGTACAACCAAAGTTGGCGTACAAACTTGATCTCTTTGTTCATGCACTGACATCACCTAGCTCTTCCTGGGGTTCTTGACCCATTTTCTCCCTCCAAGTCAAATAATCAGTTTACCCAATGGAGGGTACCAGTTACCTGCAGGGAGCAATAGCCAGCAGTCCCCTGCTTGCTAGAAGCCTTTCCTGGTGTGTTATATGCCACTTTAGGCCCTGACTCACAGTTGGCTTTTAGTCCAAAGAGAAATAGTGAGTCCTGTATGTTGTGAAATGAATTTTGACTTTTCCTAGGTATTAATCTCCATTCCCACTAACCCAAACAGAGCACCCCAGGTTATTTGGAAGAACAGATCTCTTGATGAAACAACTAGAGCAATTTCTTAGTAATTTAACCCCAACGAATAGGACTTCCCTGGGAATATTTTGCAAGTTGGTTTTTAACATCAATAATTATGGTAAATTTATGGTTTTCCACATTGCTATTTTAAATCTAACTTAGGAAAATCCTTTAAAACCCTGACCTTTGGGAAAAAAATCACTTGGCACTCACTATCAATCACAATTTCAGCATGCTTAGTTACCAAAAAAGACCAAGAAAGAGTAACTTACCATCACTCTTCATGTTAGCATGTGCCAGCTCTGACAGCCTGTGCTACCTATGTGATGGGGTTCTTGAAAAGATAAATTTGGTAACAATATGTTTTCCCATGTTTTGAACACTGAAAAATGGCCTTTGATGTGTGGCTATAGATCTTGGTTGATGGACCTTGTATTGCTCTCAATGAAAAAGGAGTAGTTAGTAATAATCAATGTAATTTTAAACCCCAGTGTTTTTATTTATCCTAGAGATCAATAACACTGTAGGAGCATTCCCTTCAATCAAAGACACTGTGGAGAAATTCTATTCATCGTTTTTTTAGCCACATCCATTTCTCAGCACCGATGCTTAAATAACGTCAGTGTGTGCGAATTTGTTTGGGGTGTCCTTAAAGCAGGCTACTCTGTTCCAGTTCAAAGTCCTTGATTATACGGTACTCAGACAGAAGATTGCAAAACACTAGAAACCATTCAAATGTCTTTGTGTTAATTAAATTGCCAGAAATTTTATCATGAAGCTCTAATGATTCCAAGGCTCTGGCAGAATGTGGCTTTTAAAAAAGGAACAGGGCCCTGGAATGTGGCCTTCTTTGCTGACTTTGCAGGCTGCCATCAGCAGGGGGCTGGGGGGTGGTGCTGGGATCTAGGCAAAGCAAGCCTTTGGTACTAAGTGCATGGAGAGAGATTTGCAAAGAGTTTTTGAAACTCTATGCAATATATCAGACCTTGCATCTGCTTAAATCAGGACAAAGTCTCCCATCTTTTTTTATTTTAAAGTCCCACACTGCTGTTAGAATCTGAAATACATTTCTCTTGACCTACTCAGTCTGCCATAATTCATTTCATGGACAGTATTTTAAGGATTCTTTTTCCTCTTGATTTTTAATCATGATACTTTCTTTTTCAGGCTCTGAAATCTGATAGAAAATGTCCCATGACTACCTCCCCCCCCCCCCCCGCGTGTGTGTGTGTGTGTGTGTGTGTGTGTGTGTGTGTGTGTGTGTGTATGTGTGTGTGAACTTCAACCCCCCCCTCCCCCCGAGAGTATTTGTCCCTAACTTGGCTTTGAATGTGGGAAACTCTGGTTGCAGTATAATGATGAACAATATGAAATTTTTGCTACTACGATGGCAGCCAGGCCTGTTGATAATGTTCATATCTTGTGAATGGCTTTCATGGTTTGTTATGAAATGTGTCTCTACAGAGCTTTAGTCTATCAATTGCCTCTTCCAATGAGTTATCTGAGTTAAAACAGGTAGGAGTGTCTCTCCATCTTGCAAAGATTCTTCTTGCTTGACCTGCTACATTTTACACTTGAAATTTGAGGCTGGGTACAACTTGCACATTTCTTTTGGAATCTGACG
>JANHMN010000004.1:142668098-142683649 GCA_030674055.1 Rhabdomys pumilio | reverse complement strand
GTGTGTGTGTGTGTGTGTGTGTGTGTGTGTGTGTGTATGTGTGTGTGAACTTCAACCCCCCCCCCTCCCCCCGAGAGTATTTGTCCCTAACTTGGCTTTGAATGTGGGAAACTCTGGTTGCAGTATAATGATGAACAATATGAAATTTTTGCTACTACGATGGCAGCCAGGCCTGTTGATAATGTTCATATCTTGTGAATGGCTTTCATGGTTTGTTATGAAATGTGTCTCTACAGAGCTTTAGTCTATCAATTGCCTCTTCCAATGAGTTATCTGAGTTAAAACAGGTAGGAGTGTCTCTCCATCTTACAAAGATTCTTCTTGCTTGACCTGCTACATTTTACACTTGAAATTTGAGGCTGGGTACAACTTGCACATTTCTTTTGGAATCTGACGCTGCTAAGAGAATTGCCAAGACTTGACAAACTTTCCTATGAACTTCAGGAAATTTCACGCTAGGCCTGAGCCAGAAGCAGGTACATTTCACTAAGTGTCAGATTTCTTCCGGGTAGCTCAACAGACTCTTTACCTGGTTTGGAGTAATGAGTTCCTTCTTCAAGATGAGAAAGATTAGCTGGCCTTGCACACTATCAAATAAAACATTTTATTTATTTATTTATTTATTTATTTAATAAAATACATTTCAGATTTTACCCCCTCACCCCATTCCCCCACCACTCAGGAACCTCCTATCCTGTTCCCACTCCTGCCTCCACAAGGGTGTGCCCCCACCGACCACTGTACCCCCACCTCCCCTCTAATTTCTCCCTGCTCGGTGTTCAGCCTTTATGGGACCAGGGATCTCCTCCCCCACCCATGCCTGAGCTGTATACTTAGCCATCCTCCCCTAAGTATACAGCTGAAGTCATGGGTGCCTCCCTTTGTGCACCCAGACTGGTGGTTTAGACCCTGAGGAGGTCTGGTTGGCTGGCACTGTTGCTCTCCTCTTGGGACCACCAATCCTTTCAGCTCCTTCAGTCCTCTAACTTCTTCACTGAGAACCCTTGATCAGATCAATGGGTAGCTTCGAGCATCCACCTTTGGATATGTCAGACTCTGGCAGACCTTCGAGGAGACAGCTGCATCAGGCTCCTTTCAGCATGCACTTCCTGATATCCATATCAGCGTATATCTTTGGTAACTGCACATGGGACAAATACCAAGATAGAGTGGTCTCCCCATGGCCCCTCCTTGACTTTCTGTCCCACACTTTGTCACCTTATTTGCTCTCTTGAGCATTCTGTCACTCCTTCCAAGAAGGACCGAGGCATCAACACTTGGTCTTCCTTCTTCATGAGCTTCATGTGGTCTATTAGTTGAATATTGGCTATTTCAAGCTTTTGGGCTAACATCCGCTTATCAGTGAGTAAATACCATGTGTGTTCTTTTGTGATTAGGTTACCTCACTCAGGATATTTCTACTTCCATCCATTTACCTAAAAATTTCTCAAATTTATTATTTTTAATAGCTGAGTAATACTCCATTGTGTAAATGGACCACAATTTTTTTATCCATTCCTCTGATGAAGGACATCTGGGTTCTTTCAAGCTTCTGGCTATTATAAATAAGGCTGATATAAACATAGTGGAGCATATGTCCTTGTTATATGTTGAAGCACCTTCTGGATATATGCCCAAAAATGGTATAGCTGGGTCTTCAGGTAGTGCTATGTCCAATTTTCTGAGGAACTGCCAGACTGATTTCTAGAGTGGTTGTACCAGCTTGCAATCCCACCAACAATGGAGGAGTGTTCCTCTTTCTCCACATTCTCGCCAGCATCTACTATCACCTGAGTGTTTGATCTTAGCCATTCTGACTGGTATGAAGTAGTATCTCAGGGACGTTTTGATTTGCAATTCCCTAATGACTAAGAATGTTGAGCATTTCTTAAGGTGCTTCTCGGCCATTCGAATTTCCTCAGTTGAGAATTCTTTGTTTAGCTCTGTACCCCATTTTTAAATAGGGTTATTTGGTTGTCTGGAGTCTAATTTCTTGAGTTCTTTGTATATATTGGATATTAGCCCTCTATCGGATGTGGGATTGGATAAGATCTTTTCCCAATCTGTTGGTTGCTGTTTTGTCTTATTGACAGTGTCTTTTGCCTTACAGAAGCTTTGCAATTTTATGAGGTCCCATTTGTCAATTCTTGATCTTAGAGCATAAGCCATTGGTGTTCTGTTCAGGAACTTTTCCCCTGTGCCTAAGTATTTGAGGGTCTTCACAACCTTCTCTTCTATTAGTTTCAGTGTATCTGGTTTTATGTGTAGGTCCTTTATCCACTTGGACTTGAGCTTTGTACGAGGGGATAAGAATGGATTGATTTGCATTATTTTACATGCTGACCTCCAGTTGATCCAGCACCATTTGTTGAAAATGCTGTCCTTTTTCCACTGGATGTTTTTAGCTCCTTTGTCAAAGATCAAGTGACCATAGGTGTGTGGGTTCATTTCTGGATCTTCAATTCTATTCCATTGATCTTCCTGCCTGTCCCTCTACCAATACGGGGCAGTTTTTATCACTACTGCTCTGTAGTACAGTTTGAGGTCTGGGATAGTGATTCCCCCAGAAGTTCTTTTATTGTTGAGAATGATTCTCACTATCCTTGGTTTTTTGTTATCCCAAATGAATTTGCAAATTGCTCTTTCTATCTCTATGAAGAATTGATTTGGAATTTTGATGGGGATTGCATTGAACCTGTAGATTGCTTTTGGCAAGATGGCCATTTTTATTGAGTTAATCCTGCCAATCCAGGAGCATGGGAGATTTTTTCATCTTCTGAGATCTTCTTCTGTTTCTTTCTTCAGAGACTTGAAGTTCTTGTCATACAGATCTTTCACTTGCTTGGTTAGATTCACTCCAAGATATTTTATATTATTTGTGACTATTTTGAAGGATGTCATTTCCCTAATTTCTTTTTCAGCCTGTGTATCTTTTGAGTAGAGGAAGGCTACTGATTTGTTTGAGTTGATTTTATATCCAGCACCTTTACTGAAGTTATTTATCAGGTTTAGGAGTTCTCTGGTGGAACTTTTAGGGTCACTTAAGTATACTATCATATCATCTGCTAATAGTGAAATTTTGACTTCTTCTTTTCCTATTTGTATCCCTTTGACTTCCTTTTGTTGTCTAATCGCTCTGGCTAGGACATCTAGTACTATATTGAATAGATAGGGTGAGAGTGAGCAGCCTTTTCTAGTCCTTGATCTTAGTGGGATTGTTTCAAGTTTCTCTCCATTTAGTTTGATGTTGGCTACTTTCTTGCTGTACATTGCTTTTACTTTGTTTAGGTATGGACCTTGAATTCCTAATCTTTCCAAGACTTTTAACATAAAGAGATGTTGAATTTTGTTAAATGCTTTCTCATCATCTAGTGAGATGATCATGTGTTTTCTTTCTTTGAGTTTATTTATGTAGTGGATTACATTGATGGATTTTTGAATATTGAACCAACCCTGCATTCCTGGGATAAAGCCCACTTGATCATGATGGATGATTGTTTTGATGTGTTCTTGGATTCGGTTTGCGAGAATTTTATTGAGTATTTTTGCATCAATATTCATTAGAGAGATTGGTCTGTAGTTCTCTTTCTTTGTTGGGTCTTTGTGAGGTTTAGGTATGAGCGTAATTGTAGCTTCATAGAACGAATTAGGTAGTGTTTCTTCTGTTTCTATTCTGTGGAATAGTTTGAATAGAATTGGTATTAGGTCTTCCTTGAAGGTCTGATAGAATTCTGCACTAAAACTGTCTGGTCCCGGACTTTTTTTTGTTGGGGAAACTTTTAATGACTGCTTCTATTTCTTTAGGGGTTATGGGACTGTTTAGATGGTTTATCTGCTCCTCGTTTAACTTTGGTACCTGGTATCTGTCTAGAAAATTGCCCATTTCATTCAGATTTTCCAATTTTGTTGAGTATAGGCCTTTGTAGTAGAATCTGTTGATTTTTTTTAATTTCCTCTGTTTCTGTTTTTATGTCTCCCTTTTCAGTTATGATTTTATTAATTTGGATACTGTCTCTGTGCCCTTTGATTAGTCTGGCTAAAGGTTTATCTATCTTGTTAATTTTCTCAAAAAACCAGCTCTTGGTTTTGTTGATATTTTGTATAGTTCTTTCTGTTTCTACTTGGTTGATTTCAGCTCTGAGTTTGATTATTTCCTGCTGTCTACTCCTCTTGTGAATATTAGCTCCTTTTTTTCCTAAAGCTTTCAGGTGTGCTATCAAGTTGTTAGTGTATGCTCTCTCCAGGTTTTTTTTTTTGTTTTTTTTTTTTTTTTTTTGTAAACACTTAGAGCTATGAGATTTCCTCTTAGTACTGCTTTCATGGAGTCCCACAAGGTTTGGTATGATCTGTCCTCCTTTTTATTAAATTCTAAAAAGCCTTTAAGTTCTTTCTTTACTTCTTCCTTGACCAAGTCATCATCGAGTAGAGTGTTGTTCAGTTGCCATGTGTATGTGGGCTTTCCGTTGTTTTTGTTGTCATTAAAGACTAGCCTTAGTCCATGGTGGTCTCATAGTGTACATGGGATTATTTTGATCTTTTTGAATCTGTTGAGGCCTGTTTTGTTACCAATTATATGGTCTATTTTGGAAAAGGTACCATGAGGTGCTGAGGAAAAGGTATATTCTTTTGTTTTAGGATGAAATGTTCTATAGATATCAGTTAAATCCATTTAGTTCATAACTTCTGTTAGTTTCATTGTGTCTCGGTTTAGTTTTTGTTTCCATGATCTGTCCCTTGCTGAGAGTGGGGTGTTAAAATCCCCCACTATTATTGTGTGAGATGCAATGTATGCTTTGAGCTTTAGTAAAGTTTCTTTTATGTATGTGGGTGCCCTTGTATTTGAGGCATAGATGTTCAGAATTGCAGATGGCTACCAGGTTCAAGGAAATGTGCTGAGCCACCTGGGACGTGAAAAGCAAATGGAAACTGAGATTCTACCATGTGTCAGGTTGGCTATCACTGAACAGCAAACAACCAGAGGTGGAGATGTACCTCAGTTAATAAACTGCTTGCCTGTAATAAATAAAGCAGTGTGGTCATTTCCTGGAACCTTATAACATGGTGTGATGGTTCACACCTTTATCCCCAGCACTTGGAAGGGAAATGCAGGAGGATTAGAAGTTCAAGGCCAGCCTGGATTTCAGAACAAGTTCAAGACCAGCCTCCTACATTCTGTCCCAGAATAACAACAACAACAACAAAAAATAAAAAATAAAAAAACACACAAATACTGGTAAGGATGCAAGTAAGAAGGAACTCTGCTGTCTATTTGTCTCTCTAACCACCCCCGACCCCACACCATGAAAATAAGGCAAACACTCTGCAAAGAGGAAACAGACTCGTGAACAGTGAGAAAAGAAATAGGAGAGGGTAATAAGGAGTGAATATGGATTACCTTTTATAGAATTTCCTTGAACAAAAGTGTCATTATGAAAAACTTCCCTCTCTACAATGAATGCATACTAATAAAAAATTAAAAATTTATCTGCCCATAAAAAAAATTCTCATGCTTTATGTTTCCAAACTTGACAACTTACATGTTGGTATGCATATTCTATAATTGTGAAATGTCTCCATAGTACACCTAATAAAAAATATATACAATCTATAGAAAAATTATACAGGAAGAAAGGCATCAGCAATACAGAAGATAATAGCAACAGCAGTAGCAGTAACAAAATAAATACTAATGTACAAACCTACTACTGAGGAAATGTAAGATATGTCTTAGAAAATATAAGCAGCTACTTTAAGATAGTTTCTGACAGCCATCTTGTGAAAATGGTGACTCCCATACTTTGCTGATAGAGTAGGTGGCAGTCAAGTGAGATTTTACATTTAAACTTAATAAATGTTATAATTTGGTGTCTGGTGTCACTAGTGCTCAGAGCTGCATGTCACTAGGAGCTAGCAAACCAGACAGTACAGATCATGAGTTATTTCATTGTGTAAAACATTCTACTACCCAAGTGGGCTATCTGGACTGCCCAGCAATAGTTGAAATTATAGCCAGGTAAGTTTCAACTTAATATGAGAAAACATTTAGAAAATAGATCTTTGCAACAGTAATCCTCTCAAATAAGTTTAGGCAGTTGCCAAGAAAGAATTCCTGCTGCATAGACCACTGTGTCAGATGAGCGGGCATCTCTAACCCAGACTCAAAGGGGCTTATGTATGAGTATTTGTGAATTTTTATAGAACTGGATTTTTTTTTTACAATTTCTAAACACAACCCTGCAAAGTTAGGAGAAATAGTCATGTTTAAAAGTTGATAATTTTAAATGTTATATGACTTCTAGATCAAAATAATATTTATAAAATGAAGACTGCTTATTTAAAAATTTCCTATGTGGTAAGATCTGTCCACACCTTATCTGCCTTGCAGCAAAAGGCTTCTGTTATTTTACCCACATTCTCAAATAAAGTCTAGCCACTTGTGAAGAATGAGCTTTGGTCTCACGCCATGATGGCTCATGCTCTATCCAAGTTAAAGATTTGGCTGTGAATTATTTATAGTGAATGAAGAACAAGGGTTGAGCATGTGCAGAGCACGAGAAACCAATCAGAAAGAAAATTAAATGCTACACTATCTTGACAGAGAAGATATTGGATTTAAATTTTTATCATTATTGTGGGGAAAGGGTACATGCCACAATGATCACTTGCAGGTAAAGAGGAGTATTTTCTGAAATCAGTTCTCTCCTACTTCACATGGGTTCCAGCGATAGAACTCTGGTCACCAGGCCTGCACTCTTACAGAGGCCATTTTGTATCTGGGTTAGTGATGTCTGTTCACCCAACACAGTGATATACAAGGCAGGATGCTTTCTTAGCACCTGCCCAAACTCATTTCAGAGAATAAGTGTTCTGACACTTTCATTTTTTTAAACATGATTATACCCATTAAGCCATCTCACAAGCCACAGATATTGCTTTTATACATACCCAAACAGTGTCTGGGTAAAGGATGCAGTGTTCTGGGAGATACTTTAAATTCAGGTGATGGTTGAGAATAAACAGCCCTGTAGAAAAGCAAAACCCTTCCTCGTCTATGACTGTTCCATCCATATCAACTGGATAACACATTCCTTAGACTACACTAATTCCAAAGACAATTAGTGTTAGCAGTAAAGATATTGGTCTTGCTATTAAAATCAACAGAGGCTTCAAAAAGAGTTATGAGAGTTATAGAAATTAGTGAATGATTGCAGACAGGGAGAGTAAAGCTCGTGACACATGCTTATAAGCTACTGAGCTTAGAAGGAAGAAAGATACAAGAGCCAGCCTGAGCTATTGAAGGAAATTCCAGGACCACCTGGGCTAAATTCAAAAGAAAAAGAAAACATAGAACCAAACTCTAGATAGAAAGCAGAAGCTGTAAATTTAGCATCCTAATATGGTCAAGAGTCTTGTCCATGTGGGCTGGGTATACAGTATGGAAATGATGGTTGAATGATGCAGCAATCCATGCCTGAAGAGTCTTAAACATCTAAGCAGAGGCTGACAGACTAGAATGTTGAGAAGCAGGCACAATAAAATCATATAAATAAGCATTGTCACCAAAGGTAACCAGCTATAGCCCTTGGGATGAATCAGGGCTGGGAAGTTAATTACTGGAACACATTAACAACTGGACAGAAGGCTGCAGCCAGGATTAAGCAGGGAAAAGTAAGTGCTGGGATCTATTTGTGGCTCACAATGAGAAACAAGAAGGGATGCTTTAGCAATGAAGAACATAGGTCAGAAGTCTGCATTCGCCAGGAGCTTGATATCTCTACTGGAGAAGCTCAAATACAGACTTCCCTAAATGGATCCTTGTGGGCTGCTGACTTCTCAGAATCTTTCAGTCCTGTGATGCTCTGATCCTTAGCACAGGAGAATCACAGAGGAATTGGGTTATTTCTTTTCTTGCTCTTTAGTCTGCTGCTCCTGGCTGAGCTGCCGCAGTGCTGCTGCACATCACATACTTTTCCTGTGTCTCCATTTTAGTATCTATAAAATAGAAATTGGGTTGTTACCCATCTCACAGCAGTGCCACAGAGCCTGTGAAGTATTGGGCCCTAGGAAATACCAGGCATTTGAGAGGTGGGGAGAAACGGAGGGAACTTGTGATAAATAGGAGACACAGACCACCTAAAATTAGATAGAGACTTTCACTTTGAGAGCTTCCTGTCTTGAAGGTGATCAGGCTTTATCAAGAACAAATACATTCATATACACAGGCTCTGACTCATCCAGAATATTAAAGGTCCTAAATCTTCTGAAGTTCCAAAATTGCAATGGTGAGCTATAAAAATAAATGTTTACAAATGTGTAGTCATGCGAAGTGATTTTCTATGTATTTAGTGTTCTGCAAAGAAGTGTGTGAAGTGAACATGAAGGGGCAGTGAAGACTCTGCAGGAATCATTGTTAGAAGACTGGCCATGACAAATCATTCTCAGATAATCAGTACCGCTAGAAACAAGTTACCACCTCCCAGGCATCAAGCACCCCACTCCTGATATGCAAAAGTGCTACTGTGTGCTGCTGAAAAACCACACAGGAAGTGTGTTGTCATGGTGCAACAATCAGTGTCAAAATAGGAAACTGTCTCCGGGAACAACTAGTTCAGCCTCTTCACTTTAGTGGGTGAGGAATATGATGTCTGGACGATTACGTGGCACATTTAAAGTCACAGGATAATCACTAAGAGAAAAAGACAGAACTGGAACTTGTAAGTCTGGGGACATACTGCTCACCTTTTGATACTTCACTCTCTGAGATTCCAACCTTTACAGATGACTAAAGGGAACAGAGTAGCAAAGAAAGGGAAAGGAAGAGGAAGAAAAGGGTATGGAACACTCAGACAAACAGACTCCTTTGAGAAGCTCTGGGTTGTTCCAAGTATCTATCCTCATAACACACATGGAGCCTAAAACAGATGTAGGAAGGAAAGGAGATGATACATTGTAATTTGTGTAAGAGACAGAATATGTACCAGAGGGAAGACAAAGAAACAAGGAGTGGGCTTCACTCTGATACATTAGAACATAAGAGAAGCTACTAAGAAGGCAGAAATAAAGACATGAGGAGGCCAAAAGGAAGTGAATATCCGGACTTCTGAGAAAAGCTACTTAATTGAATTTACACAGCAGGGTTGAAAAAACTTTTGGAGTAAAGTGAAACGTAATCATCTGAAGAGATGAAATACAGAAAGCCTAAGTTCAGGGTTCCTCTGAAGTAAGATGAGATGAGCCCCCATCCAGCAGTGACTGGAAACAACCAAAAGAGTCGCTCTGATATGTTCATGCATTGATTTGACAGACAATAATGTTGAAGTGTAACAGTGGTCACTCTCTGAACAACTCACTTACAAAAGCCATCCCTCTTTACTCATGGTTTCATGTTCTACACATTCAGTCACTCATGGTTAGCCACAGTCTAAAAAATATTAAATGGAAAATTCTAGAAATGAAAAGTTCACAAGAATTTAACACCATCCTTTGTAGTGTGATGAAAAGTCATGCTGTCCCATTCTGTCCTGCCCAGAACATGAATCATCTCTTTGGTCAAGCACATCCACAACATCCACTAGTCATTTTGTTGTTCTGTTAGTTATCAAGTTGTGGTTGTTGACTTAGTGGTCAAATTGACTATGGTGGTATCCTGATGCTTGAATTCATAATACTGTCACATTAACACAGCCTCATATTGTGTCTTGAGGTCAGTGTCATACCTTACCCTTTGTCACATAGGCATTGTCTCTTACATCATCCCTGGAACAGAGGTGAGTACATATAAGATATTATAAGACAGACAGAGAAGCCATGCTCACATTATGTTCATTAGAGCCAATGATTATGGATTATATTTTTTCTGCATTGTTGATCATTGTTAATCTCTTAGGGTATAAAATATATGATTGTTATCATAGTTGTGTACACATATATTATTATTATACATTTATGTCTGTGTATATATTTGAACCATATATTGGGTTCAAAACTCTGACTAGTTGCAAACATCCCCATGGGTTTTAGGGACCATCCTGTGCAGACAATGGAGGCTAGCACACTTCCAGAAACCACTACAGTTACTCATTTGAGCAAGGCAAATATTGCATTTTTTTTTATTTTGATTCTGTGGGAAAATGCTTAAGAACATGAAGACATACACACTGTCTGAAATTTTTCTTCAAATTTACACTTACAACTTTCAAAGATAAGATATTTTGATGGTGTTGAATAACTGGACTTTCAAGCATATGACTTTTGACACAAAAAAATAACAAACTGGGAGTTTATTGATACTTTTTTTTATAAAATTAATTGGTCTAACCAAAAATATTAGCCTAGGGGTTAGAGAGATGATTTTAACAGTTCATAGTGATTGCTGGTCTTGCAGAGGACCTAGGATCAGTTCCTAGCACCCACATGATTGTTCACAACCATGTGTAACTTTAGTTCCATAGCACCCAATGCCTTCTTTTGACCTCTGTGGGCAATGGCTCACATATAATACACATATATACATCCATACATGCATACACGCAAAACATTCAGACATACAAAATAAATAAATCTAAAGCAAAAGTTTACTTAAAATTTTAAAATGAAATTACTCAGATAAATCGTTAAATCTAGAAATAAAAGGAAAACAAAACAAAGCAGAACCACTTACAAGTAAAGGGTCATACCTGGGCATCACAAGTAAAGGGTCATACCTGGGCACTACTGATAGTCTCTAGTTTTGATGACCTACTACACAGGGAAAACTATAATGAAAAATTGCAATCTTTACAGACTAACTCAAGTTGAGTTAGAGCAAGACTTTAAATAAAGTTTAAAAAACCATGTTTACCAAGGACAAAGCTTCTAGAAGTGGCTGGTGTCCAGCACAATAGAACAAGACTTGTGCTATTACACAAAATTTCATCAGCTACAAAGAATTAACCATGTAAGTGAAATTTTCTTTCTCTGGTAGAGAAAAAGAGTGTAAGAAATGGCAAAAGCTTTTGGTGTTGGGTGTCTGGTCATCTTCAGTTTAATAATCTAGTTTTATATTTATTTCCCAAGTTAATTTGAAAAACATCATCCACCATCAACTGTGCTGGTTTGGAAACAAAGTACATGGCACTCCTTATTGAAGATAAAGTTTCACTGTAAAATCCAATTGTCTTTACAGAGGTATGCTATTAAGATTTTATATGTGTTACTAACACTTCTCCCATGAAGTACAAGGAACCAATAAATATATGAAAAATTGTTCAACACTTTTACCCTCATGGAAATGTAAATTAAAATTACACTGAGTTGTTAGGTTAGCTGTTATTTAAAAAGTATAGTGAAATAGCAAATGTTGGTAAGGATGTAGAGAAAAAGATCCCTTAGATATTGTTGGAGGGAAGTAAGTTAGTACAACCAAAACAGAGAAAAGTATAGCAGTGCCTCCCCAAACTAAAGCTGCAGCTGTTGTTACACCACATCCATTTATCTAAAGTAAATGAAATCAATGCATAGCATACAGCACATTATACATCTGCTAATACATGTTTACTGAAGCACTATTTATAGCAGCTAAGATAGAGATAAAACCTCAGGAGTTATCACCATATTAATAGTTAAATAAAACACGGAACACAGAGAAAAGTTGGAGAGAGGGAGGAAAGGGGGGAAGGAAGGAGGGAGGAAGAGAGGGAAGAGGGAGAGAGGAAGATAAGGAAGAAGAGGAAGAGGAGAAGGAGCAGAGGAGGAGGAGGATTGTTCATAGAAAATTGGAACTGTACATCATCATGTTAAACAATGTCACCCAGACACCAAGGTGTCACACACTTTCACTCCAAAGTGAATGTACTGAAAATAAAAAAGTGGTCATTAGAGAAAGGGACTGAAGGACAAGAAAGTGTAAAGACCAGAGCTGCCCCACCTTAGGGGCCAAACTGTAAAGGACTACTCTGTTCCACAGGTCAGGGTCTAGCAAGAGAGAGAGTGGGGGGGAGAAGGGGAAGAGACTCGAAGAATAGAGACAAGCCAGAGGATCTGTAGTAAAGTCTTCTTTACTGTCTCCACCATACACACACCACTACACCTACTACTACTACACCACCCACTACAGGGAAATCCTGGGTAGGATTTCCAACAGTAGACAATGAGCATGCTATGCTTACATGTATAGAAATGTCACAACTAATAAGCATAGGCATACATTTTAAAAGTTCTGTATTTAAAAGTCCCTAGAGTTTTTTATTTGTTTGTTTGTTTGTTTTTTAATAAAGACTAACAAGCTAACTCAGACTTAATGAACTACATCAACTTACAGAAGGATCTTTTTAAGAACTCAGAGAAGACTCATGTCTGGTATGGTATTAATTGTATCCTTCTAATAGGTGCTTCGTGAAGTAATGGTGAGTCAGCTCCATCTTTCAGATGATGGTAGAAAGGTAAGTGATTACTGGACAGGATTTTTTGACAGGTGGGCTTTGACAGTTCATAAGCTACCTTGTACTAAGGGCTCAAACTGTGTCCTTTATTGGGTTGTACCAGAGGGTGAACTTCTGACAGTCTTGGATATCACAGAGGGACTTTGCACTTTCCTAGGATTCTGGATTCTAGTGCTCTCAAGCTTGTGTCTACACTTGGGTCTTCAGCAATGAGATGCTTCTTTGAGCTCTCTGTAACCCAGTAAAGGCATCTGGCTGGTATCTAAAGTTATAGATACAGGAAAAACATTGACTCCTTACAATTTTGTAACTAAGTAAGCATTTATTAATCACTCCACAGCCAAGCATTTCACTTCTTGTACTATATTTAATCTTCATAACATGAGGGAAAAAATCCCTGCTAGCCCTTCCTAGCAGAAGCAGGAAGATGAGGTAACGTCAGCTTTTGATGTGTCCAAGGGTACTCTGTTAAAAATTGGGAAAAGTGAGAATTTGATAAATTATCTATGAAACCAATTTATTGAAGCTGACTTTTATTTTGTATAACTCACACCCAGCAGTGGCCTCCCAAGAGAAGCACTTTGTTTACCTCTCCCTGAGTTTCCTTTAAAGTCAGTGCAGGATTGCTCTTTGCTGCAGAAAATTAAACAGGACTCCAGAGGAATGTGTTCTTGAGCGCCTTTCTCTCCCCCACTGTGACTGTGACCTCTTGTGTGATTTGACTCCCTTCTGGCTCATGCAGCTAAAATTAAACCAGTGGAAAAAAAAATGTTTACCTCAAAGTATGTGTTGCCTTCATGAAACACAACTGAGCTTAAAGGTCATTAGATTTAACGAGGGAGTGGTGATGCCGATCTTTATCTGGACAGCAAAGAGATGGTGTTGGCATTGGCCTTCAGGAGACAAGAGAAAGAAGATTTTGTGGGTACTGTAGACAGGAAACAGGATCGAGATGAGAGGAAAGTATGCAGAAGATGGTTAAACCTAAGATAGGGTTTAGGGTCCAGTGGCAGCCAGAGAACGGTCCAGGAACCAGATTAAGAAGTTGTTTGACTTCGAATACCTGTAAAATAAGAAATAACATAACCTCTCTGCACATGGAGCATCGTTTGTGACCTATAGGGCAAGTACTGTTTACAAGCATTGCTTTATTTAAGTTTAGTAATATCTGTGGAAATAGGCAAAACCGTCTCCTGATTTACCTGTGAGAAAACCAGGCTTCAGAATTACAAGTCACTGACCAATGGCTGTAACCACCATTTGATCATTGTATTTCTTGTGCTCCATAACTACAGATTTTCCTTCCTTGAAGGACATTTTGTCTGTCTGATATAAAACTGCACTTAGAAAGAAGAGCTTTATGCAGGGAGAAATTCTAGCCCTGAGAATTTGCAAAGTTCCTACTCCCATCTCTACTATTGTACATTTTTTTTTCGGCTTGTGTTTCTGTTTCCTGTGTTTGATCACACTGGATGGATCATTCCATTTGGTGATTTCAGATTTAAATTATACAGGCTCTCTAACAAGAGACATTTTAAATAGAGGTAGAGGCTTAGTTTCTACTCAGGCTTTTGACCCCTCATTTCCTAGTGATCTATATCCAGGTTGACAAACCTGTCTTTACTGGTTTTGATTTTCACTATTGAACCAGGTCATCTGAAGTATTTCTCACCAGGGATCAATGAAAGACATACTTTCCTTGTGGAGATCAGTTTTACAGAGTAAAAAGACAGTTGGATTGCTTTTATAACCAAAAAGTAATTTATCTGCCAGCACAGTGAGTCACTGAAGTAAGCCATTTGATTTGCAGAAATAGTGTTAGAGATTTTTGTGCATTTCTAAAGGATCTTGCAAATGTCAACATACACAGCAGTATGCATAGGATAAAGCTGATGGTAATGGTTACATATTCAATACAGAAGCACCGGCTTACGTGTAACTGAAGAACTGTTGTAAGGACATTGGGAGAGTTCATTTTCTTACAAAATGAAATATATTGACTCAAATTAAGCCCTTTTGAGAATTTTTTTTCTGTGTCTATAATGTCATGGATAGTGCTTTCTCTTATTCTTCATATGAAATAATACCAGAATGAGTACAGTTTACCAAGCCAGCTTATATTTTAGAACTGGAGCATGGGAAGTATTAATTTGCTTTATGTGGGATTTCAGGAGACTCTGGGGATAGGGAGGAGAGATGGCGTTTTATCTTGGCTTAATCCTTTAATGACCTCACCACGTGCATGAATATGTTACAAGCAAACAGAAAAACACCCCTTCTTATACTGTATTGATTGAGAGATTACACAGGAAATGTAAATTTCCCACTGCAATATATTCTCCCCTTCTGTAAGATTAGCTCAGGGTTGCACTGTTCCTCCCAGTTCCTCAGTCTTCTGTGCTTTAGATAGGACTATAGGAAGGACATTCCTCATGAACAGACCATCAGGGCAAGTACTGTCTCTGATGTCCACCTCAAAGTGTTTAAATTTTGGATATGAGTCTCTTCTCCCATTTTTCTACCTGCATGGACCTCTCTTCCTTCTTTGAGCCACAGAATTTTAAATCATTTTGCTATAGTAATGTAACTTTTACCCTAATTAGAAGAGGCTCTGACTACAAGTTCATCACTTGCCCATTATTATTTCCATACAAGAATATACACCAGGGTAGACAAAGGCAAAGTCTGAAAGTGCCATCAGTAGCTACATCTTCATAACTAAAATTCAAAGAGAAGTTAGTCTTCGGAGCTGCTACAGGTTGCATATTTTTATCCAAAGTTATTACCAAAAGTGCTTTGGATTTTTGTGGGTTTTTTTCCAAATCAGGAATATTTGCATATACATAACAATAGAGTTCAGGGATGGTACCCACATCTAACTACAAAGTTCATGTATGTTTCATATACATCTTGGATAGTCTGAAGGAAAATTTTATAAAGTTTTTAATGTGTTTGTGTTTAACAGTGACTGATCCCAAGAGGTAAGGCATGGAATTTTTCACTTGTGGTATTACTGTGTTGCTCAAAACCATTTAGTTTTTGGAGCATTATGAATTTTTAATTTGGGAATCAGGAATGGTAGAGAAAGACTAGATAGATAGATAGATAGATAGATAGATAGATAGATAGATA
>JANHMN010000004.1:142648067-142661137 GCA_030674055.1 Rhabdomys pumilio | reverse complement strand
TGAAGGTTCCCAGCCTCAAAATAAGGTCTAACCTTCAAAGAAAGTTGCATAGCTATTTTGGCTTCTCTTCTCTGCCTCCCTGTACATTAATTATGTGAGATACTTTAAAAATACCAATTTTATAATGATTAATTTAGAACAAAGCATGCTGTTCCTCTGCTCCCCCAGCATCTTTCCTCATGGGGAGGGCTACCTGGCCCCAGGAACACTAAGGTTAGATGCTGCCCCACCTATGCTCCAGCCTGACTCAGCAGGAGAGCTTTGCTCTGTCCCCCAAGCTCCATCATCAGGCCCACCACTATCCTTCCCTTCCTGAGGTACTTTATGGGACCCAAGAAACATTCAGTTCCACCTGGGGCACAGTCAGCAAAGGTGAGCAGCTTCCTGTTCCCTGATCTCCATCACCAGGTCTCCAGGTCTGACTGCCTCCCTGGGGAGTCCTGTTAGCATCAGGAACATGCAGTTTCCACCACAAAGAGCCATGTGTCTAAAGACCAGCTTAAGAACATATTCTTCAGGAGCCAGGGCAATATGGTGCCCCCAAAGTACAGCTATTCTATTACAGCAAGCCCTGAATATCCTCACAAAGCTAAAACACAAGACTTCAATTCTACATTATAATGATAGTGATTTTTAATGAGGAAACAAATAATTTTCTTTTTTATAATACAGGAAAATACAATCAATTAGGAGAAGGAACTGCATAAAAATGTCAAGACCTGAAAACGGAAATAGAAGCAATGAAGAAAACACAAACTGAAGGAATCCTGGAGCAGGAAAACCTAGGAAAGAACAGAAACTATAGGCACAAGCATCACCAACAGAATACAAGAGACAGGAAGGAGACTATCAGGTATAGAAGATAGGATGAAAAAAATAGATACAACAGTCCAAGAAAATGTTAACTCTAAAAAGGTCCTAAAACAAAATATCCAGGAAATTTGGGACACTATGGAAAGACCAAAGCTAAGAATAATAGGAATATGATAAGACTCCCAGCAAAGTGCTGAAAATATACCAGTAAAAAAAGTCCTCCTGTCACATAATAATCAAAACACTAAATGTATAGAACAAAGAAAGAATATTAAAAACTGCAAAAGGAAAGACCAAGTAACATATAAAGGCATGCCTATCAAAATTATACCCAGCTACTAAACAGAAGATCTAAAAGTCAGGAGGACATGGGCAGGTATCTTTCAGAACTTAAGAGACCACAGATGTCAGTTCTGACTGGATCTGTCTGAAAACATTCAAGAGGCAAGTTGACCTGGAATCCATGACACTGGGAATTCAACACCCTACTATCACCAATGGACATATCATTGAGACAGAAATGAAACAGAGATTATGAAACTAACAGACATGATGAATCAAAAGAACCTTACAGATATCTATAGAACACTTCATCCAAAGACAAAAGAAAATAACTTCTTCTCAGCACCTCATGGAAACCTCTCCAAAATTGACTATATACTCTGTCACAAAGCAAGTCTTAACAGATTCAAGAAGACAGAAATAACCCCTTGTAACTTATCAGAACACAATGGATTAAAGCTGGACTTGAACAACAAAAGAAACAACAGAAAGTTGACAAACTCATGGAAATTGAACAACTCTTTATTCCATAACCTCTGGGAAAAGAAAGAAATAAAGTAAAAAGTTAAAGCTTTTCTAGAATTCAATGAAAATAAAGGTATAACATACCCAAACTTATGGGGCACATAATGCAAGCAATGCTAGGAGAAAATGTAACTCTAAGTGCTTTCATAAAGAAACTGGAGAGATCTTATGCTAGCAATTTAAAAGCACACCTGAAAGCTCTAGAGCAAAAGGCAAGCACACTCAAGAGGAATAGATGGCAGGAAATAATCAAATTCAGAGATGAAGTCAATCATTTAGAAACAAAGAGAAAAATACAAAGAATCAACAAAACCAAGAGCCGTTCTTTGAGAAAAATCAGCAAGATAGACAAACCCTTAGCCAAAATAACTAAAAGACAGAGAAACAAACACCAAATTAATAAAATCAGAAATGAAAGGGAGTCATAATAACAGATACCGAGGAAATCCAAAGAATCATTTTGTCTTACTTCAAAAGCCAGAAAACTGAAAAACCAAAATGAAATGGACAATTTTTTTGATAGATTCCACTTACCAAAGTTAAATCAGGATCAGGTAAGTAATCTAAACAGTCCAATAACTCCTAAAACAACTAGAAAGTCCAGGAGCAGATGTTTTTGTGCATAACAGTACCAAGCTTTTAAAGATGAGCTAATATCAATACTCCTCAAACTATTCCCCAAAATAGAAACTGAAGAAACATCGTCAAACTCATTCTGAGGCTACAGTTGCCCTGATACTCTGAAACACAAAAAGACCTAACAAAGAGAATTTCAGAACAATTTTCTATTAATATTGATGCAAAAAATAGTCAATAAAATACTAGCAAACCAAATTTAAGAACAAATCAAAAACATCATCCACCATGATCAAGTAGGCTTCATCGAGAAATGCAGGGATACTTCAACATACCACAATCTGTCATTGTAATCCATCATTTAAACAAACAGAAAAAAAATATGATCGTCTGATTAGCTGTTGGAAAAGCCTTTGACAAAACCCTATACCCCATCATGTTAAAAGTCTTAGATATAAAACACATACCTAAACACAAAAAAAGGCAATATACAACAAGCCAGTAGCAAACATCAAATTAAATGAAGAGAAACTTCAAGCAATCTTATTAAAGTAAGGAACAAGCCAAGGCTGCCCACTCTTCCTGTATCTCTTCAATATAGTTCTTGAAGTTCTAGATAGAGCAATAAGACAACTAATAAAAATCAAGCAGATGCAGACTAGAAAAGAAAAAGTCAAAGCATCACTATTCACAGATGATATGATAGAATATCTAAATGGCCCCCAATAATTGTACCAGAGAGCTGCTACCACTGATGAACACCTTCAGCAAAGTAGGCCTGTAGTCAGGCAGGACATCATGGTGGGGAACATGTGGCAGAAGCCATTCACTCCAGCACAATCAGGATGCAATGGAGAGAGCAAGGAAAAGGTGTGGAAGTCCCAAGATCAACTTTAAGAGCACAACACCAGTAACCTAATTTCCTTCTACCTCCTTGGATCCCAAAACCTCTCAACAGTCCTGTCAGCTGAGGACCATGTTTTAAGAGACAACCAAAACAGATGTCACATTCCTCGAAAGTCTACCAGGATTGCCTTCCACTTTCTTTACACAGGAGAAATTAATAACAGTAACCTCAATGGATGCCCTTAAAAATCCTTGATTTCAAAGCTAATACGTTTTTGTTTGAAGTAATAAAATGCAATAGACAGAGAAAGAGGACTTTGAGTCACAAACCTGAGTTTGAATTGTGCTCATGTTGCTGGTTCTGAAACTTGTGTGACTGGCTCTGTGTTCACCATTCTCAGCTGTACCTAGAAAATGGGAGTAATAATGATAGTGTTGACACAGAAATAAAGAGAGCTTTGAATAAAATAAAAATGTGACTATTCTGTATAAACTGTGTAGAACCTTATCAAAGTGAATATCCCACCCCTAACACACATAGTACATTTGTTCTTGACTTTACCTTTTGCTCTTCCATTGGGAATGCACTGATACTTACATATGGAATATGGACTCTTCTATCTAGGTACAGGAAAGAATGGATGTTTCAAATTCTTGCCCTGCAGCTGCCTTATACTCTCTTGACTTTTCATTTTCTAATTAAAGTATAAAGAAAGTTTAATGCATGAATTTTCATAAATGAAGTAATACACATAAAACATAGTGTTTGGTACATAATAATGACCACCAGATACTTTTTGTTGTCTTAAACCCAAGCACGCTACCTAAAATACCACCCATTCTTTCTTACTTACAATCAAGAGGAAGGGGGTCTAGAGAGATAGCTCAGTGCACTCCTGTACGTACTCAGTGCACAACAGAAATGCATACTGCTCTTGCAGAGGACTCAAGTTTGGATCCTGGCATCAGCAATGGGCACCTCACAACTGCCTCTAACTCCAGTTTCAAGATCCAATGCCACTGATCTTTGTGAGCTCTGCATTCATGGGCACATATTCACACAGAGAAATATCCTAATATTGGGGGGTGTTAAAAAACACCAAAAATTGTAAATAATACCATTTTATATGTCTTTGACTTCAACTTTATTTACTTATTTTCTTTTTAGTTGAAATCAGTCCCCATTTAGACTGATTTGGACTTCATTCTTCAAAAATTTACATTTCCAAAATATTTTGAATTAATTTTCTGCACATTGTACATTATACATTACACATCTGTAAGCATTCTATGATTAAGTTTTATGCCATTGACTAATGACAGGGCTATAGAATTATCAAGATACCTGCCCTGTTTTATCTGTAAATGAGCTAAAGAAAATATTTGTGATTAAATAGGGTTTCACTACATGTTTTAACATTTAACATGGTTTAACACTAAAATATGAAAAAGGCTTAGACGTAACATCTTTCAGAAATTTTCCAAATGACTGGAACCATAACCAATTAATTTATGTCATCAAAATCCTAACACAGCTGTAGGCAGGGAGAATACTTAATCAGTACCGCTTGATGACGGCTTGATGGAACAAGGCAAGGTGAGAGCAAAAATAGGAACATGAAAATTAGAGGTGATGAAATCTGACCCAGATGTCTTTTCCGGTAAGTATTAAGCTTCTCTTCATTTTTCGAATTTTTGATTGAAACAGCCTCCACCTAAACTTCTACTTAGAATTATGATTATGTGGCCAAGGTGCTGTTATGGATCAGTGGATGCAGATTTAACCGAATACTAATTTCCACCATAGGAGTGTGTGATGTATGTGTGAGACAAAGCCAGTGTGAAATGCCACAGACCTCCACAGGTATCTGAGGGCCACAGCCACATAACAAGTTGGTTTGAGTGTGATTACAAGCAAGCGGGGAGAAATTAAGCTGAGTCTACACATCTTCCATACATTTAAGCAACTAGCTTGACTTTTTTTGTGTGTGTCTTATAAAGAAATAGGTTCTGTAAATCATTCAATGAAATTCCAATGCCTCCTGTCCTTTCTGTTTTCTCTCCACCTCCCTAACTGCTTGCACACATACACACAAATGTATATGAGAATCTTACTGGGTATACTGGGTATGTGCAGTATGCCAGAACTGGTACGATTGGTCAGATCAGCCTAATACAAACTGGGGTCAGGGAACAGAGTAGGCAATGAAAAAGCAGAGGAGCACAGCAATTCAAAACCAACTTATGTGAAGTAGATCTTAGGTTGAATTCCTGGCAACTTACCCAATTTTTGTTTTCAAGACTCAAAATGTCTCTGGTTTGGCTTCCTTCTGTTTCTTTCTTTTTCCATTTTGAGATGGGAAAGTGCTCTGAAGTCCAGGCTGGGGAGGAACTTACTATGTAACACAGGCAGGCCTTGATCTCTCAGTGATGCTCCTGCCCCAGGTTCACAAGTACTAAAATTATAGGTTTGCTGATCACCACACTCAGCTAGTGGACACTTTTCTTTGAATAGTGGTCTGAACTGAATCATGTTCTTAACCAAGAGCACAAGATTCTGTCTCATTCAAATTATTTTTTTTTCCTTTTGCCAAATTAGAGCTGGTTGAACATATCATCAAGACATAATATTTTTCTTTCAATCCACTTGACATGAGGATTATCTCACTTAAAGCTTGAAGCAGCCTTGTTAAGTGGAGATTAATGTTATCCCATCTGATGCATGAAGACATTTGTGTAAGAAGTGCCTAAATCACAGATCTTGCAAGCTCAGAGCCAAGAATTAAACAGTGGCAAGACCATGAACACATTTTTATTTTAATCAGTGTATTTATCAATCTTACAATAAAAGTAGTAACAGTAGACTACTCAGGAGTTTGGATTCGTGGTCATGTTTCTATATACATTAAAAACTTATATACATTTTTGTACCATTAATTTTTTATTACAAGGTATTGAACATTCATTCTCCCTTTCTGTCCTCCTATTCTCAGTTTGATACATCTACAGCCAAAATCAATTAAGGTGCTAATATAAAGGATAAGAAAGAAAAAGCAATGAGAGAGAGAGAGGGAGAGAGAGAGGAAGAGAGAGAGAGAGAGAGAGAGAGAGAGAGAGAGAGAGAGAGAGAGAGAGTAACTTATGGCTCACTGCCTGCTCTGCATATTGAATATGGCTATGATTCACATAAGCCAATCACACAAGCTTTAGTAAAAATGATTCGCAATAGCTGGAAGGCCAGCCCAGATCAATGACTAACAACTTAAGACATTGTCTGATTAAGTGCTGATTTCAGATGTAAACAAACAGTCCCAATTTTCAAGAAAGGATAATGTTAGCATCTTTCTATCATTAAGTGGAAGTTAGAGCAAAATTTACAGTAATGGGAAGTAAGTCCTAAGAAAGACAGATGAATATGGGGACAAAGTCAAAATAGAAACATACCATGAAGAAAATTTGACTGGAAAACAGGCTATGAAAACTTCAATAACTTTTGGCTATGTCACCCAATTCCATCTAAGTATTCTGCATTTTCTTTTGTAAACTTATGCCAGCAGTGAATGACATTTGATGAAAAATGAGTGGGGTGGAGGGGTCAGACTATAGTGGAGATTCCATTAAAAAGATTGTGAAATAAAGATACGGGATAAGAAATGTTTCCTTTACAGCAGTTGTAAAGGAAAGAGACACAAAAATATTTTTTAATTCAGGACTTCTTTTTCTTCTTTTTTAATTGTGTATTTTATTTATTTACATTTCAAATGTTATCCCTTTTCCCAGTTTCCCCTCTGGAAACCTCCTATCCCATCCCCCTCTCCCCCTGCTTCTATGAGGGTACTCCCCCTCCAACACACCTACTCCTGCCTCCCCACCCTGGCATTTCCCTACACTGAGGCATTGAGCCTTCATAGGAACAAGGGGCCTCTCCTCCTGGTGATGCCCAACAAGGCCATCCTTTGCTACATATGAGGCTGGAGACATGGGTAGCTCCATGTGTACTCTTTGGTTGGTGGTTAAGTCCCTGGGAGCTCTGAGGGGTCTGGTTGATTGATATTGTTGTTCTTCCTCTGGGATAATGCAGGACTTCTTAATGGAACAGGCACAAAGAATGAGAAAATGCTAAGGTTCAATAATAACTCCAAGTGTAAGGAGTTGGTAAAATGCAATGATGCTTTTGGTAGACCACAAGAAAAAAAGGGGGGGATTGAACTGAAAATAAGACCAAGTATTGAAAATGACAACTTTGACAGGGATGGAAGAAAATTGTGGAACATTAACCAGTATGAAGTTGAAATCTGCAATATGCTTGAGACCCATTTTTGAAAGGTGACCTCATAAATGTATCATGTTTGTGTTAAACTGTCAAACCTTTCAATGAGAATTCTGTTTCTTACCAGGATGGTTTAATGAGGCCTAGATTTATCCTCCTAACTTAAAACAAACAAACAAAATGAGTCAAGATCATGTATTTCAAGACTATAATCCCTGAAAGAAAGGGAACAAATAAACAATACCAACAATTACTTCTTCATTACAAGTTGTAATTCTAGCAGGTATAATAGGCTAAGTGCACCTGCCATTTGCTGCTCAGAGTATCACCAAGGAGGGATACAGAGTGTGCTTCAGAAGATTCTCGAAGGACCAACGGCATGCAACATTCCAAATGCATGAGTATAAATTTACCAACAATAAATGTAAAGCCTCTATACTGGATTGTGTAATTGCTGATAAAAAATTACAAGTATAACTGAGACTCATATATTAGTGGATTAAAAACATCAAAGTTAAGATGTCTAGGCTTTCAAAAATAATTCTGTAGAATCAATAAGCTGTTTTGTACAGACTAATGAGTCAAATCTTATACTGAAGTGGAAAAACAAAGTTGGAGAACTCACACCTACTGATTTCAAGTTTTATTATAAAGCTGCAAGAAACAAGAGGGAATCATGTGGTATTAGCCTACTGATAGACATATGACTTAGGGAAACTGAATAAACTCTAGAAATAGACCATATTTATATGGTCAATTGATTTTTTACAAAAGTGCTAAGGTAAATCAGTGTGGGAAAGACTCTCTGTAACAAATGGCACTGTAATAGCTATACAGCACACACACACACACACACACACTCAGTTATTAATCCATGTCATATACAAAAATCAACTCACAAAGATAATAAGCCCAAATTTAAAAGCTTAAATTACATTACTTCCAGAAGGAAAAAAAAGTCTTATTATCTTTCAATAGGCACAATTTTCATACAGAAAAACAGGCTCTTTCAAATATTTTGCCAATAAGAGAACAAATGGATTATCAGTTAAGTGAAAGTATTTTCAAAACCCGACCACATACACCTCCTATATGACTGAGAGTGAGCACACAATTCAGATAGCTCAATGATTAGACAAGATCATTAGAAAGTGGGTAAAAGCTCGAGAGGACACTTCTCAAAACTTTATCCAAATTGAGAGTAGGTGTGATGGCACACACCTACAATCTATAGTTCTCAAAAGGCAGAGGACAAGAGATCACTAAATAGAGGCCATAGTTGGTTATAAAGTGAAACCCTGTCTCAAACATAATCTCTCTCTCTCTCTCTCTCTCTCTCTCTCTCTCTCTCTCTCTCTCTCTCTCTCTCTCATTGTGTATGTGTGTGTATATGTGTCTGTCTTCGGTCTGTGTGGGTCAGTGTATATGCACATGTGTCTGTGAGTCTGTGTGTATACACAAATTATCTAAATAATACTAGCTTTATTCCAGTTTTATCTACTTGAAATCAGCCCAACTTCTAAAGAATAATCTAGCATTGAGAAATGTAGGCAGAGGGTTTCCAAACATGCCCTTGAACGAGGGTGCAGTAGACACAGGTGTCCAGTAAAAGGAGGGAAATTTGCACCAGAATCTGACAGGGATCATCCAGTTTCAGAATTTGTGCATTCTTGAGGAAAAGCTCTGAGTGACTAGTGAGAAAGACCGTGGGAGCTGAACTGGGTCTACAAGGCATGACTTACCCTTAGACAAGCTGCCGAGGAAAAGTCTCCTAGAAACAGTAGTATTTCTGATTTGAACATAAAATTCCTTTGAGGGAAAGAATCAGAAGAGAAAGGGCCTACTCATCCAGTGAGATTAGAAATAGATGAGGGCCTGGAAGCTTCTCTGGGGACAGAAGTACTCACTGAGCAAGAGAGGAGGGGAGAGGTCCAGGTCGCTGGCTCCTTCGATCTCTTTACCAGTGGATTACAGATGTAGCTATAACTTTAACTTCTGTTTCGCCTCATTAGCTATGTGACTCTGGGCAAGATCCTTCTGTCTCTGGTTTTGGCTTCCTAAACTATGACATAGGGATGACAGTATATACACGTGTCCTGTCATGTAGTTCCCAACTCAAATCATTCCTAAAAGCGCTCACTTCGTGCTATGAACATTTCCCTGTTTACCTTCAAATAATGAATTTGCCTGAGTTGGTTTTTCTCTGAGCACTTCTCTGGCTTCATGTTTTGTTTCACAAATGTGCCCCCTTGCTTTTATTGCTTTGGCTCCCAAGAGTATGGATGGAGGGAGTGTGTCTATCTGCCTTTCATCTCCTTAATAAGATCTAAGCTTGAAGAGAGGAGGAAATCTGTGTTGGACTCCCTTTTAGCTGCTGGGATATAAGTCCTATAACATTCAACAAATATGTGTTAAACAAATGAGGTTGTTAAGATCCAGTCACAAAACGTCCCTCTGCTGTGGACCAATTACACAGAGTAGGAAGAGGCAGGTGTAGAATAATTTAGCCAGGGTCTGGGTGTTTATTTCCAGTTGGTCTATGACTATACATAGGCTCCATCACAGTGAAACTGATAAAGGAGAGGTGACATTTTGGAAGGAGTGAAGAAAATTTGGATATTACAGCCCAATGTTTGGCGAGTCCCCAGCTGATAGCAACACACATTTCCTTCCCCTTGGCTAAATTTGGATCAAATGCTGGCTGAGTGCACAGAACAAGCCAGAAAGGCATTGTACCTCTATTTTGTGACATATGAGCTCCCTGCTTTAATCTCCCCTCTACTGTATAAAAGAAGATCTGAGGCTGTTAGCCTTCAATCTGGTGATTCATGCAGCTGGCACACAATAGATCCCACCTCTTTCCTCGCTGCCACACAGTACCAAGCTAAACAAAATGTCTTAGAAAGCTCCAGTACACGGAGCGGGCTTGTCACAGCCCCCTCCCCTCCCCAGCCCTCCCTTCTCTCACTTCTTTTTTTCTCCTTTCTTTCTTTTTCTTCTTGTATAAAGCAAAAGAGTCCAAATGCCTAGCACCTGCCTTTTTCCTGACATTTCCACAAAGGTAAGGAATGAACCTTTTGTCAGCTCCATCCAAATGATCTGTTCTGAAACAATGAGATAAAACAGCCTGGGCCCCTCTCCCTGATACTCGATTATAGAGCAGAAGATTAAAATAAAGGACACTTGATTTTATTGATTTAATGAGGGATAGAGGCTTTTGCCCAGCACCCCTCGTGGCAAAGGAACAAGTCGTGCTGGCAGGTACCTCCGCAGAGACGCTTCTTTTAGATTCTTTGGGTTATTTTTCAGAAGTGCTCCTTTCTGGTTTTGGCTCTGAGAAGAGCCACAGTAAAACTTCTCGGGCTCCATGAAGCAGTCAAATGCCTGCAGTGATTTCAGTATGTATCTCCAGGCAGGGAGAGGCACAGAGGGGACACTGCTCCTAGGCTCTGCAGGGGAGGTGACAGGAGAAAGCACAGTTTGAATAAAGAAGGAGAGTCCGGGAGAGGAGACAAAAAAAAGAAAGAAAGAAAGAAAGAAAGAAAGAAAGAAAGAAAGAAAGAAAGAAAAAAGAAATAATGCTTCTCCCTGCAAGAGACAGTGTGCACACCTATTATTTCTTAGTGCTATCTGTATCTATTCCAGCTCGGTCTCTAACCCCTCCTCCCCTGCTCACCACCCTTCCGCAGCCCTTCCCCCTCCCAGTCCATTACCCAAGTTTGATCAGAGAAAAAAGTAGGAAAGGGGCTTCAGGCACTGTGTTCCCTGTGGCCCCTTCTCAGCACAGCTCGATAATCTTTTTGGCTTTTGTTCTTTTCCTTTTTGGGGGGGGGGCCTCATGATATTATTATTGACATTTTCATATGGTAATCATTTGAATTCTGTGTGTCTTCTTTTCTTGCTGCCCAATTTTTTTTTTTCATAGCATCTGACTTCATTGTGCACTGAGCCGTGGTGAAAGGGACACTGCCAGTCACCTGCTGACCAAATTTAAGCAGCCATCTACTGTTCAGACCCAAGTGGGCTGTGTTTATTCATAGACTGGACAGCTAGGAGTCCTGTTAACACAAGCCTATGTCTCTATGCACTGTGTACATTTATTTAGATTTATGCATTCCACCCACAGATTAAACACCCCCACCACCACCACCAAACTCCCTCTGGTGTTCTGTCTCTCTGATAGCTAGCTTGAAAAGAAACAGTTCATAAGAGCTTGTGGTTTCCAAAACAAAGCCCTTCCCCCCTGCCTTTCAGTTTACACAAAATGAGGGTCCGCCCCTCCTCCACAGCCTCTCCGCTCTTTGCCTCAAGCCAGTCTGAAAGCAGGGGGCAAAATCATTACTTCCCAATTACCTTAAGCCATGCAAGATAACCTCTCTCAAGGGCTGCTGGTAAAATATGCGCACGGTTCCAGTGTCTAGACAGTTATGAAATATAGGTGACGGCCTTGGCCACTGCCAGAACCCTGATGCATCCCAAATGAAGTGCTTTTATTAAAGAAGTATAATCACCATGATAACTAATTACGTCAATAACACATAGTTAATTAAACCCATTATAGTTACTACTCCCTTGGGGGAGAGGTCAAAGAAAGCCACTGTCTTCTTGATACTACTGTGATAACAAAAGGAAAAACTAACAGAAACAATGCAGATCTTGCCCCCCCCACACACACACCCTAATATTCATTGTCTATTAAGTCACCTAAGAGAGTTTCCAAGTGTAACTTATACCAGAAGATGGCTAGGTTTTAAAGACCACTTATGAATGTATGTCTCCCTTGAGTATGAGCCGCCCAACTGTTGGTTTGAAGAGTGAATGGATACCACTGAGCTTTTGTGAATATCTTGCCAAGAGACATGATGGAGAGGAGGGCTTATGTTTCAGTCCACAATAGCTTCACCACAAACACCAGGAATATGGCCTTGTGCTCCTGTGCAGGGCCTAGTGGGGACTGTGGCAGCAACGATGAAAGTTAAGTATTAAAGCTCATTTGTCAGCCTTTAAAGGCACACAGATTCCATAGCTTCTGTTTCAACATCAACCTAACCTCAGTATTTGCCAATGCCAAAAGGATTCAGATCTGAATGTGGAAACAGAATTGCAGAACTCCATTGCAGAGAACATTGGCTTCCAGGAGAATTAGAACACAGAGAGATAAAGAGTTGAGGAGAAGAAAAGACAGGAGAGAGAGAGAGAGAGAGAAAGAGAGAGAGAGAGAGAGAGGCTTAAATTCTAATTTCTAGACAATAAAACCAAGATGTTTTGAGCCTCCTCATCTGGAAATTCACCGAGTCATTATATCAGTGTCTCGATGCACCTTCTTCTCAAAGAAGTTCATTGTACCCAGAGCAGATTTGCATTTACTTCTGCTAATTGACAAAGAGAACTTTGTGTAGAAAGGCTGGGCACTCAGAGTACAAATGTGGCCAGTCTTACCCCCTGTAGGAGAAGGCAGCCAAGCAGTAGAGAGAAGAGGTAGAAGAGGAAGCAGAAAGAATGCTTTGATCCTAAGCACACAATGTGGCAGGAGGCAGCACAAGCCTAGCCACCTCTGACCCTGCTCAGTCTCAAGTTTGGTCAGAGAAGAGTAGAGTCCCAGGCACTGCTAAGCCAGGAAAGACTCCAGGGATTCTAGTTGCTAAGATCTTGACTACTGCAAAGCTGATCATCACTGTTATTTTTTTTCTTTATTTTTTCCTTTTTTTATTGAATATTTTATTTACATTTCAGATGTTATCCTCTTACCCCATGCCCC
>JANHMN010000004.1:142611881-142643067 GCA_030674055.1 Rhabdomys pumilio | reverse complement strand
GGGGCATGGTGTAAGAGGATAACATCTGAAATGTAAATAAAATATTCAATAAAAAAAGGAAAAAAATGAATGGAAGGCAACTGATTTAGTACTTTACTTACATTAAAGAATAAAAATCTGAGTCCTAGCCTGACCCACTCAAAAGTTGGATGAATAAATTATCTAATACAGGACGAGAAGGAGGGAGATGGAATTCCTAAAATTTAAAAATAAAATAGAGTAATGACTTTAAAATTACTAAAGCAAACAAATTAAAACTAACCAAATACATTTTATTCATAATTTTTAGTTGAAGGATATTATATTTTTCCATTTTGCTGGACAAAATTTTCTGTTCTTTTGACGTAATAATGTAATGTGATTAAATCAAAAAAGAGACTGGATAAAATTAAAAATAAATAACTGCAATACAAACTTGGAACAATACAAAACAAAGCAAAAATATAATACAAAATGTCATATAAATTTAGAACAATAAGCAAGTCACCACTACCATTGTATGGAAAAATAACAAAATAAACTCAGATCTATCCTTAGTTCATATAATGACAATACCACAAACACAATTTGGAAATACTGTGAAAAGTCTTCGGATTTTCAAGACTGTAGTACTTATGAATTTCTTTAGTGGATTGAGAAAAAGAAATTGAGGGTTGAAAATTACTTTATTGTTTCTTTCTATTGAATAAATTAGTCACAAACTACTGACATACAATAAACTCTGAGGCAAGACCACAGAATCTTGACTCTCTTAGTATGGAATGAGTCCTTCATTGCTCATGCTCTCCAGGTGAATTCTCTTAAATGGGAAGATGTAAATATGTCAGCCAGAGGGAAGCAAAAATACACAGTCATGTTCTGCATTAAGGAAGGGAAAAGGGATGGAGGGGCAGGATAAAAAGAGCAGAGGGATAGAGAAAGAAATAGAGGGAGGAAAGAAAGATGTGAGGGGAAATTAGAAACAAAAAAGAAAACAGATTTTTTGAAAAATGACAGTCCAAGAGTATGAAGGACATAACTGCCTCTTGATTCTCTCCAGACCTCTGTACACCTCTTTACTTCTTTCTTAAGTGGATTCTTGACATCTACAATTTCCTAGTTAAAGAGAAGCAACAGTAATTAGGAAAGTATAGATAGATAAAGTATAACCATGGATAGAAAAAAATAGGAGCCCTAAGCCAAACTACAGGGAAAGCCTTTCCTGTAACAAGAACAAACAAGCATATCCAGTCTGTGCGGGTGTGTTTTAATGATGTCTCAATAGACTATGTCACCACACCACATATGCATAAATATTCACCTATTTAAGATGTAATGGATTACGATTGTCTGCAAGACAGGTATTAGTAATGAACAGGCTCTCCAAAAAACCAACCACTGTAACCTCTATTACAACCAATAAATCGGTGATGGTCCCTATAGGACAAGGAAGAGGTAGCCACAGAGGATGCACTGTGTCACACCTGTGATCTATCATCTAGAGCCTCTGTTGAGCTTGCAGAGTTACTCCTTCCTTCAGCACAAAGCCTCTAACTGCAGCTTCCTTCTATACAGATCTCCCTCTCCTGGATGTCTCATTTACATATACGCCTCCTCTTCTGAGAAAGCTGGGATATTTAATCCTTTCTGAAGTAGAAAATGCTAACAGCGTCTGATATGTGTTAATAGCAGTAATAGTTAATTGATGCATCAGGCATTGAGAGGAATTCTGCTATTGTGAAAATTGTAATGAACTCTAATAAGGAGGACATTTATAAACCACTTCATTGTTGAAAAGGCACTTTCACAAATATTACCATATTTTATCATAAGGTCTGGGAAGACAGTTTTATCCCCAGTGTTAAGTGGAAAGAAGCGTTTGATAGAGCACATTAATAAAAGAAACTACATTAAATAGTTCAGAAATTTAGAAAGTTAATTTGCTTCTGAAGGCCTTGTTTTTTTCTGTGGGTTAAAAAGAAATCTTTAATGAGTGGCTCTTTAATGTGCCTTTGCCTCTTGAAGAAGAAAATACATGGAAGTATATGGAAGAAATATATGGAAAAATATAAACGTTATTATATCCATAAAAAGAAGGATCAGACAAGCTCCCAGACTGAAGAACTGTTGCAACCTGTATGAATCAGTTGTTGGGTCTTTGGGCCAGATCTCTAAATGTCAAGGAAAAGAAATAATGTCTTTTGAATGTCATTATTGACAGAGGAACCATGAAGAAGGAGGAAACTGGTTATTAAAGAAAAATAAAAATGATTTAAGACTCAAGGAGCTTGGTTTATAGGTAACTACAAATATTTTTACTTAATAAGTCAAGACACTTTTTTTTTCCAAGCATAGACTACAGTCCTCCCCCAAAAACTAGCATTCAGTAGACCATGAAATTACTCCCTTCAGACTCAAAGAATAAGCATTGCCCTCACCTTCTGCTGAGGTGCAACAATATCAGGACCAGATAGAAAATATCTTTAAATATTTCATGTTTCATACACTTGAAAGTATCAAATGTCATAGTCATGTTTTGTTATTATTGTCAAAGAGAATGAAGAAAACAAAACAGTAACTATCCGTAGTTAAATAGTATTGAAGCCTACAGATCCAATTCCAGAAGTAAAGTAATATAAGGAGTAAATTTTAAATATTTTAAAGTACATTTAGTGTAGCAAAAGAGAAATTTTGGAAACAAGTTGGTGATTATACATATCTTCCACAAAATAGGGCCAGGTAAAGCAAAAAAAATAGACAGGAAATAACAAAAGACAATGGCTAGGATTTCTTCTGGACAATATGAGACAGGTTGTGTGACATTAATTTAATCTACCCCTTAGGAGCCCCCTAAAACCATGATGAGATTTTTTGAGAATATGCTTCACTCAAGTCAAGGAGAACAGACAGAAACACAGCAATGCAGCATCAGAAGGGAAGAATCACTCTAATGCAGACAATAACATTTCGTGAAAGAAGGCAGACATGAAACTTTCACTTTGCTGGGCAAAACCTCATAGGGTTTTTGTCCACTTAGCTTCACATACGTTTGAATGTGTGGGTAAAGGGAGTTTTTATTTATAGATTTTTTTATTTATTAATAGAATACATTGTCATGTATTATCCTCCATTCTATGCCAGCCCCATAGCTCCATCCAGTCAAAGATGGCAAGAGAACAGTGATTCCTTATCATGGTGGACACCACGCCTCATAGGAAAAACAACACATATTAAAGTCTGGAAGAAAAGTAAAATGTATCTGTTCCCACTTCTTATTCCATTTATCATGTAGTAGCTAGGCCTGTGTAGCTAGGTTGGACATTTGAAGGTCATCTTCTGGAAGCGCTGATGACCGATAGAGGTTCATAGATAACAGCAGGGCAGGTGAAACCAGTGCAAGCTGCAGCAAACCCCACATTTGACAACTGCTGCCACTGACACACAGCTCCCAATCATTTTAGCCACATGCCCCTCTTAAACAGCAACCAGCACTGGGCATAGGATGGAGGTGAGATGCAAAGTGGGGGTGGGGGATGACACAAGAAGAAAACAAAGTCTCAAAGCAGATCTGTTAATATTCTTACATAGGTAAGAGCTTCTGTCCATGACTCAGAATCAAGGCACTGATATGAACACATGACAAGAACATTGCATATTAAAATGATAATAGTTAATGAAAATGTAATGGGAGGTCTGAAGAAAAAAATCTGAGAAACAACAGAGCAGTCAAACTAGGAGACAGCACAGGAAAGAGACTAAAACTGAAGGTACAAGATCCATCCACTGTTAATTTAAATATACTTTTAAAATATTATGAAAACCTATGAATACCCAGAGCAAATGTGAGGTCAGAAGGAGTATTATTGTGTCATTTGTCAGGGAAGGTCAGTGGAAGAAAGAATAAATAAAGCATGAGGAAGTCTTAATTTATATGGACTTGGTTCTTGATACAGTCAAAATAACTAATTTAATCAGGAAGGGATGTCTACACATGCATAAAACCCTGGACAATCCTCAAGCATATGCATGTAGTTAACAACAAACGAGAATTGGGAAGTTGTGGTAGTTGAGTCATAAAATTGTTAACATTCAACTTTTGATCTAAATCAGTATCTGTTTCATACAGCTCAGCCTAATACACTAACAGATTCATTCATATTTACAGACCAAAAGAGAAGAGTTACACGTACATGGATTAAAACACCTATACAAGAGCTATGTAAGATGAAGTCAGTTAACAATTCCAGCATGGTGTGGAGGGAACTTCCAAGGTTGCACTCCTATCTGAGGTTCTATTGGCTGTTGATGGCAGCTAAGAAAGCAGGAGACACTTAACCTTTGGCTTGAGAGTACTGGTTGGTCCCCACGTCCCAGTGGATCGCCTATACTTTCTTTCTGTGGCCAGCACTAACGGGACTCAGTAAGTTAAAAATAATTTAAAAAGGAAGGCATAACATTAGGAGAAAGATGTGATAGGCAAGGATCCTGGTGAGAACTGGAGTAGAGCAAGGGATAGATAGATATGATCAAAATACATTGTATAGATGCATGAAATTTTCAAAGAAAAAGTGTGTGTGTGTGTGTGTGTGTGTGTGTGTGTGTGTGTGTGTCTTTTCTGGATATACAATGAATTGTGAACTGAAAAGCATGTAATATAATCTTGTCAGAAGGAGGGTTTCAAATAATGTTTTCCTCTTACTAAATACTGTTCTTTTGTATTTCACAATTTTTTAAATTCAAAATTTAGAAAAATAAGAGAAGAAAAATAAACAACCCAGTCTTCATATATTTTTCCAGATAAGGGTCACTATTCTTGCTCTCTTCAACAGACACTTATGACAGTGAGAACTAAGCCTGTAAATTATATATATTAGACTTGAACATGACATGATACATCTTCTGCTTATAATTTAGGTGATCTTATATAGTCCAGCAGACAGTAATGTTATCATTATTTACAGAACCTTGGAGGCAGCAGTACTCATCAATCTAAATGACCATGCATTATTTTTAACAGTGAAGTGCGGTGAACTATTCCAGGTTAATGCATGCTAAGTGGAACAGAGGGATTAAATTGGGAGATAGAAATAGAGATTTCTCTGCATTGACTACACTGCTCTTCTGGGCCCTCTCCTCCCCACCTCTGCTGGAATGCTCTTCCTCTGCTTTGGAGATCCATTAAACTAACTTCCTCAAATATCAATGTACAGTTAATTTTTCAAGAGTAAAATTACTGAACATTCTAATTGCACCATAAAATGTTTGCACATCACTTTTATAATCTCTCAGATAAAAATGCAACAGTTGCACTTGCATTCATTTGAACTGAAATTTTGTTTTCCATGTTAATAGGTTTTAATATTTAATTTGATTAAGTTCTTACTCTGGTGATATAAATAGCTTGTTTGTTTGTGCTAGCCTAGCAATAACTGTCAGAAGAAGCCCAGATATGCAACTACAGTGGGAACCCATGGATGCGAACAAATAATTAAGGCAAGTGTCATAGGCTCAGAGCTAGATCTCATTTTGTAGCTTGAGTCCCTCAGGAAGAAGGTGGCAACTCTCAAATATTTTAGCTTAAAAACAGGATTGTCTTGATTAAGTCCCACAGTGGCTGAATCCCCTCACATGCCCACTTACATTTAAAACTACTTTTCTATCATGTTAAAAATGGTGGTTGTTCCAGAATTAAAATTATATATATAATTTTACTTAACCAAACACTCTCTTGCATGCTCTTCCTTCTCTGTAAGATAAACATGTATTCTTAACAGTATCATGAAGTATCTGAAAACCTGCTTCTAGCACATTGAACAATTCTCAAATGTATGATTTCTTATTAATTGGGAAATTTGCCTGTGCCGTTCTCTTTACATATGCAGATAAGCTCTTCTGTATTCAAGCAAAATAATTAGGTTGTAGATCTACACTTTTGCAGGTTACACAATTGTTTTCTAGGCACTTTCAGAGCCAGAGGAAGGAGATAGAGGACAGGAATCCAATGAATGGAAAGAAATTAAATATACGTCTTTAAAGCCTTTCAATTAAGCTCTCAGAATATATATGTATGTAAATAAAGCTAGGTCCTGCTAATTACCAGTATACTTAATCTCTCTGATCCTTAGTTTCTTGGCCTATAAAGTAAAGATAAAAGGACTCCCTTTATGGGGCTGTAGTGAAATTCAAAGGAAAAAATGGGCATAGAAGTAATTTGCTTGTTCTAAAATCATATGCAAATGAAATTAAGGTTTGTAAGCACCATGTATCATGTGTCCAAGACAACACTTTGAGTTTGGTGTGAATATGAGGAACACAAGGTAGATTCTCATTCCATAATTAATTTAATATCCATTGAGAAAACTATACATAATTAGGAATGGGATGGGCCTACATAAAGTAAGTTTCATGGACCAGGTTATGTGTGCAGTTGAAGATTCTAAGACAGGAGTTTGGTATGGGCTGGAAATTATGAGTGCTTTCTTCCCGAAGGAAGCAGGCTAAGTAAGCTCTGCCTGAACAAAGAAGCAAAGACGCTAACAGCTGCTTAACGAGTTTCTGTTGCTTAAAATATCTGAAGAGCATGAGGTTTAGGCAGCTCTGAGTCATCTTCCCCTTAACTTGCTATTTCTCCAGGACACAGCTCTAGCCATGATGACAACAGCATTCCTGACCTCTGAGCTGCTCCTAGTGCTAAGACAGGACTGGAGGTGAAATGGACACCTCATCCAGATTCTTGTGCCATGAGCCCTGATTCAGGTTTGCATTGTCACCATGAGAGAAGTCTGGACAGCTGAAGAGGAACTGAAGGAAAAAAATATTTTAAAAATCTACATTTTTTTCTCAAGACAGTACTCAAACTCTCAGCTGAGGTAATGATGAGGAAGGGCTGGAGACTGAGCCCATCCCATGTGACCTTGGTACTAATCCAGAGTAACAGACATAACTCAATTGTTCCAGTTCCTGGAGGGGTGATTTTAAGCAAAACCACCTATGTGCTGCATATGGAAATTTTAATAGGGAAGAACAATTAAAGCTTTGCAAGGGGAGAGGCAGTATCACACAACATTGTGATGCTCTTCATAAACCCAGATGCAGTAATACCTGTTAAGAGCATTGACTCCACAATGTAGCCAACACAAGTGCAGCCAGGTTCCATGAGGAAACAATAGATAGAAAACACAAACTAGCAAACTCTTAATCCTCAAGCTTGTGCTTTTTACACTGACATTGTCACAGAGTAAAATATGAACACACACACACACACACACACACACACACATGTATGCACACACACACTCACGCAGGTACATGCAACTTTCAAAAGGGAAGAAGACTCACAAGGTAAAATGTCTTTACTATTATAGTTGGTGAGTAGAGAGAGGGGGGAATGGAAAGAGAGTTTGAGCATGCTGTAAGAGATCTGAGTACTCACCTGTCTAAATACCAGACAATCACCAGTGTCTATTAAAATATGAGAGCACTGGTCAGAGCTCTGGATACAGACAGTAATGGGTACTCTCTCTATAGTGATTTAAAGCTATAACAATGGTCAGGTGTTCTGATTCTGGTCATCCTCTCTTGTCTGTAATTCTAAAGAATAAATTTGATTGAAAACAAAACTAAATAAAACTAAAACAAAAAACTCTTCGAAGTATGTGTTCGTCTGTCATTAAAAACTGCTGCCATTAATGTTGAGATTGCCACATATGTTTTGAATTAGCACATTTATTGGGAGTCCTTTACTACTCACTATCCTGTATTAAACTCTGCTGAGTAAATTAATTCAGGAACCCCAAGTTTTAGAGTTGGTCTCAACTTTCCCAGATTCAGCTTCAGTCTTTCAAGAGCAAACTGAGACTCTTTTGTGCCTACCTGAAACAGACACAGCTGTGATTAAACCCAAGAAACAACTTGAGTTACTCCAGGGTTATGTGGAATTTTCGATTTTTTGTTTAAATACAAAATGTGGCTATACTATTATTATCCGATAAGTGTTGATTTTAGCTCATACATAAGTATGAACTAAATATTGTTCACTCACAGATATGAACCTCAGTAATCATCAAAATCAACCCCATTCTCTTTGTAACTGTTATCTTCAAAGACTTAAGACCTGTTGATTATCAATTACTAGATGAAAAAATTTTATTATGTAACAGTGATGTGGATATTATGAAAAATCTGATCTTGTTAAGGCTTCAAAAATTTGAAGAATGCCACTGAAGGTCACTGAACATTGTTGAGGGGAAGAGTCACTCAAGAGTGGGCAGGAAGAACCACAAAATAGAAAATTGTTATGTAAATATAGGGTTAATAGAAAGGTTAGAGTATACATTCTCAACAACAATAAAAAGCTTTAGAGATGATGGGTATTCCAGCGTAGGACCTCAGTATGCTACTGTTCTTTGTGAAAGTATCTCAGTCTTGCCCTTTCTGTCCATGAAAACAGATAATTCTCATTGTCAACACCAGCAGAGAACCTTGCATTTCAAAGTCAATATGAAATAATGCAATTTAGAGGTTTCTGTCACCCAGTATCTTGAGAGATGTCAGCTGAGAAAAAATCACTCTTTAGGGGTTTTTGTTAAGGGTACATAGTTGTCATAATCTGTATGATTGTCTGTGATAGTCTGTGGACTTCCCTATGGGAGGATTGCACAGTCTACTCAATGGAAGTCTGCTCTGACCTGGTCACTGAATTGCTTCAGCCATGAGATATCACTAGACACAAGGAGTGCATGATACAATGGTTCTAAAAGCTAGTACATGTTGGCCAAGTTCTATTCCCCTGTCTCTGTGATCATAACACATAGGTGTTCTGTTCGTCCAGGTTCCCCAGTGACTTAAGAAAGCAGAACCTTTTTTCAACTCATGATGAGCCTCTTGCATAAATAAAAGGTAAATGTTATAGATTTAAGTCAGTGGTGTTTTCCTGGCTTGTTACAAATTAGCAAACTAGCCTAACTGAGTAGAAGATGGTAGTCACTGGGTCAGTATCAGTGCAGTTGGTGCTGAGCACTTGTGAAGATAGATATTGAGCAATAGGTCTAATGTAAACATCATGCTCCAGCGTTGTCTTTGCTGAATTTCATGGCACAGTCTTAACTTGACTATCCACAGTAGATCTATTTCTACCTACACATTGTGCTAGGAATTGAAAGAGTTCTCTTGGTAAAGATTGTTCCAGCCACTAAAACACTATGGCATGTAACAGGACAAGTGTTGATACTTCTGGGTTGAGTTCCAGGAAGGGGCAGGCTTTAGCTTGGAGCAAGTATGATCTTCTTTGTAAGATTTACCTTTTATTAGAGGGAACTTCCGCCCCTAGACCAAGAAGAGAGGGGTCACCCAGAACCCCCTCTGTCTGGCGATCTGAATTCTTGCTTAGGCTGTGAGGCTAAGCAGTGCAAGGGAACATAAATAAAAGTTAAAAATATGTTTCTGGGTTCCCTGAGGGACAAGCCTGACTGCATAGGGGTTGATGTCAAAAGTATCCCCTCTCCAGGAAAAAGACATCGGAACGGGTATGGCCCTCATGCCTCACTGGACAACAACAGGAGGACTGGAGCCATTACAAGGTCCCCTTTAATTACTTGAAGTTAGGCCTCTATCCCCGCCTTGGCAAGATTAGAATCGCCACAGCCCTTCTATGCTTGGAGAAGGGAGGAGATGTCAGGGGCAGCCTTGTTTATACACTAAAGGCCTAAAATCAGCCATAAGCCTAAAATCAGCAATAGGCCTGACATACATGCCTGCTAACACAAAGTCTTGGGTCTCTATGGAAATACACTGAAACAGATGGCTATAAACTATTGTAAACAGGCAGCTTTTGTGGAAATCTACCAGCCTGAGTAGTCATAGACCTTGTAAATAGGCAGCCTTGGCAGATAGTACCAAATTAGATAAGGACAAGTGAATCATAGGCAGAGTCATAGTGACCTGACCCCTGAACCTTCACCCAGCTGATAGCCTGTTCTGAAACATATCTGTACTCCCCCTGAACACCTATGCTCCTGAGTCGACTCCTTCCCCACATCCTGCATTTTTGTGTTTATAACCCCTGTGTTAAAAAGTAAAAATTATGATTTGATAGTAATAATTTTAAAAAAGGAAGAAAGAGCACACAGTGTCCCCCTGCCTCTGCTGACTTAGCTCCTGACAATCCATTTTCTTGTTTTCAAAAATACTTTGAATTATAAAACGTTATTGTGGTTTTTGTTAGTATGCTGGGTAAAATAATTTTTATTGATTTTATTTTAAACTTCAAAGTTTGTAGTGAGTTAAAATCTCCTTCAACATAATTATAGGTCATATTTATTTTCGTATAGTAAAATGCTAGTTAATCTGTTGAACATTCTAAAAAACTGGATTCCTTTTTGAGAATTTCATATATGAGCACTGTATTTACATAATTTTCCCCTTTCTCTCCTTCCTCCCACTCTTCCCAACCCCCCATACTTTTCAAATACATCTTATTATTTAATTATTGTTCATATATGTATGTATATATGTACACATGTATGAGTATATATGTATATACAAATACTGATAAAGTGTTTTGAGTTAAAAAAAATTACCTTTTATTTAATTTCACTTTATGAATCTACTTCTGCTTTTTTTCTTTTTCACAGTTTTTGATGAATATTATTTAATCTTATTTTCAGTTCTTTAATTGGAGGGATGGGGAGAAAGGGAGGGATGTAAGGAAGGGAAACTTACAGTGAGGGGAGTGTCGATACGTTAGAACAAACTAGACATGTAGTTCAGTTGATAGAACACTCATCTAGTATGCACAAAGCCCTGGGTTTTAGTTCACTACAATACCACATAAATAAGACCTGATAGCACATGCCTAGAATCCCAACATGAGAGACAGAGAGAGAGAGAGAGAGAGAGAGAGAGAGAGAGAGGTGGGGAGAAGAAAGCAACTGTCACGTCACCATAATAGCTCAAATCTTAGTTCTATTGAATTAATAACTCAGTTGTTCAAAATTTCTTCAACCCAAGTATTGAATAGTTCACGACAAATCCTACAGAAGGGGTTCTTGCTTGACAACATTTGTTTTAACATTTTCTTATTTCTGGAAAGCCTTTTTAGTTCAAAATACACAAGCCAATTTTCTTAATGGCTAATCTAACATTTCAACTTGAGCTGTATCGTATAACTGTGTAAAATAATAAGAACAGCTAAATCATATAGAAGAATGGATGATATACTTCATGATTTCTGGAAGCTTCCATACCGTAGCTCCTCAATTCAATTTGGTGACTAAAGCAACAAACAAAACCGGCACAGAACAGACTAAGTTTCTGTAAGCCAGCCATGTGGTTGCAGAACCCAAAATAAAATCATAGTTAGTATAAGAACAGTGCCAACTGGAGTGGTTTGGGGAAGAGGTAAAAAGGGAGCCTAGTCTATTTGTCACTGCTCCTTCAAAGTTTCCCTTATCATTTTCTTCCTCCCCTCCTCCCTGAACCACTTTTTTTTCTTAAAAAAAAAAAAAAAAAACTACTGGTAATTAAACTGTCTAGCCAAGGAGCTCAGCCTGAGCGTCTATCCCTAGGAGGGGCTCTCTGAAGTTGGCCCTCAGGACCCCTAAGGCTTTATTCTGGCTTAGGTACAGATATGCCATTTGTTAGAGGACCCTTTCCCAGCACCAAGTATGTTGGGGTCACTGGGAAAGAGGAAACTTATGAATAAATTTGAAAGGGGGTCTGAAAATTTAGATGAGTGCCAAAGAAGTCCATTGTGACTAAAATTAAGTAGTCATCACCACTGAGGACAAACTCTCCCAAGGTCTCCTCCAGGAGGCTGACGACAGCTCTGTGCTAAATGGCTTAATTTTCTTAATCAAGTATTTCATTGTGAGTTTTTAATTTCATTCCCATGCCTTTTTTTTTCATTTTGCCATAATGCAGCTCTAAGTACCGTGTCGAACATTTGGCAGTCTTCTCAGCAGGTACTGGGCTCTGTGGAGCTGGTGAAGAATTCTCTACCTCTTATTAATTGGGTTTGAAAATGTGTTCTTGTGTGAACAAAAGCTAAGACGGGACTGTTGTACCTGTCAACATGAAGCTGGGTGAAATAAAATATTTGGAATGTGTTTTAAAATAACTCATTGCGAGCTTGATCGGTAGAGAAGTAAAAAGCTGAGATATTCGTTAGCGTTGAAATAAATAATCAGGCAATTCAAGTAGAGATGAAACTAAAGATAAGGTGAGGTTCTTTCAAGGTTCTTTGATGTTTGATAACAGCGAAGACATTTTCTTTGTGCCCAACAGGTTATGGGTTGATGAGGTGTTTCTAAAACAGCTCCTTAATGCATCTAAAAGCAGGGGTGGGGGTACTGCTTAAACACTAGCAAGTAAGGTAATCTCAAAGCCTGCAGAAGTTTACAACTTTTTGTCTTAATTTGAAAGATTTTTTTCTCCCTTATTAAGCAAAGCTCTTAATCTGAAATTTCACATTCCAGCTTTAAAACCTCTGCCCCACCTTGACCCTCAGAGGAATTGATCTTTCTTTTGGAAAAGCAGACTTGTCTGTTGGACTTTTCTTCCATTCTTTTTTCTTTCACGTCTCATGTGCTTCAAGTTAAATGAGCTTTAATGACACACTTTCTAAAATTCCTGCATAGGGTGGGGGATTAAAGGGGGATAGAGGAGACCTGCTACCGTTGAGGGAAAGCCCAGAGAGGTGACTCTTGTCACTGCCTTGAAAACTGTCATCCTTAACTCGCGTTGACTGGGAATTAGTGAGCCCTGTGTCCTCCTGAAGGATAGTCTCTGAAGAACAAAACTATTTCTACAGGGCATTGGAACACGCTCCAAAGTTGTGGAAGATAACAAGAAATGAACCTCTGAATTCTACTCCCAGTGATGACTCCTGCTCAGAGTTTAGCCTTTTACCTATCTGAACTGTATTTTCTTGGTTGCTTGTTTGTTTAAGGGAGTGTCATACTTTGTAGGCTAGGCTGGCCTCAAATCTACAATCCTGACTTTTCAAGTCTTAGGCTGTGTACTGTCAAGCCTGAATAAATTCTCTTCTTTATTTTATAAGCAGGGTCTCTCTCACTGAACCTAGAACTTCTTGTTTCAGACTGGCTGGATAGTGAGATGCTGGGATTTGCTTTTCTTGGTCTCCTAGCATTTAAAGATGTTCAGAGGCCTTCCTGGCTTTTTACATGGGTCCTGGAGATCTAAACTCAGGTCCTCATGCTTTTTTATAACAAGCACTTTGCCCACCTTACCATCCTCACAGCACAACATCTTTTCAAGCAAAGAGCCACACCACACAGTATGTTTCAGTTCATTTGTGTATACTTGATGTATAAAGCATGATTTATCACTGGATATAGTCAGCTATTGTACCAGTTTTATATCTGCCTAACATTTCCCTCAGTGGGTAGAAAATAATTTAAACTCAATTTCTATGAACAACTTTTATTCTATATCTGACAGGTCAATATTACAAGCACTTAAGGTGACTCTTTCTGTAGCACAGATTTCTAAAGTCAAAGATCTAAATCTAAAGATTTTTAGAACTGTCGACTTAGGAGTTTAAAAGGATGCTATACATTTTTAAATTATCATCTAAAAAGTTATGAGAATTTATAATCCTATCAGAAATAATGAGGAAAAATGTTTCATGTAGTTTTATACTTTGGTAATTTCAAACAAAATAAAATCTCATTACTATATAAATTCTCATTTTTAGAATGTTGAGGTTATCTATATATTTACTTGAAATGTCTGCAGTAGCAAGCCAACCCTCCAAGGAGTACAGCAGAGCTTTGTATTTATGAATTCCTCCTTTATGTCTTTCAGGAAGATTATATTATTTTCCTGACAGATGTTATACAAGTTTTGTTATTAAATTTCTAAGTATAATATGCTTTTATTGCTGATGAATTGAAATTTTTAGTATGTTTTCAAGTTCTTTTGCTAATGTAAATGAATTCTCTGTTTTTCATATGTTGTCTGGCTAGCCACCTTGCCTGGCTCTACTATTTTTTATTTTTTCTGTAGTTTTAGTTGCTTAGAGTTACCATCCCACTCAGTTTGTAGGGAGTCTATCATAACACTGCATACCATAAGTTGCTCTTTTATTGTCCAATAACATAGTAACTATTTATCATCCCATTCTAATTTCAGAACACAGCGAGGAAGCCTTAGCTTTGCACGGCTGACAGTAATGCTTTGTTTTTATCAATTGCTTTGGTCTTCAACCACTTTGAGAATCTAATTATAGCCCTTCTTTTTCCTCTCTCCAAGTACATAGGCTACATAAGCGAGCAAATTCTTCACATGTTTTTAGTTGATCAAACACATACAAAAACCAAGACAGTTTTAAATGATACAACTAAAGCTGCCTACACAGGAATGGCCAAAAGGAAAGCGTCCAAGTGGGTGAAGAGTTGTCAACTTAATTCACCAAGCATTTGTTGATATCTCTCTCATTAGGGGTTCTAGTTACCCAACAGAAGGATTAGCTTTCCAGTGCAATTAAAAACAGATACTCTGCAAGAATCTAGCTTGTACACTTTCCTCAAATTACTCTCAGTCTATCCAGAAAGAGAGGCAGATAAGCAAACACAACAACAGGAAAGTGATATTAAAGACTCATGTGCTCTAGATGAGGAATAAATCTGGATACTGTTTCATCAGTGATGGAATGTTTTGCAGAGAATGTGAATGAAATCTGGAGTGAGAATTTTAAAGATAGCATCAAAAGATGTCATTGAAGGGGCATAAGAAGCAAAAGCTGAAGCTGTTTTGCCTGGTATATTTGAAGGCTTTCTCCTGTGCCTGGAACATGAAAAATAAAAACTGAAAAGATTTTTCATTGCACTGTCTAAAAGGATTTTGTTTGTCTGATAGCCGAGGCCAAGAAAACACAATGTCATAAATCTTGCAAAATAGAGATTCCTCAGAAGCCTCACACAAATTGCACAACCTCAAGTATTTTTTTTCAGAGTGGAAGCCTCACAGCCACAGCCTTACCATCAGGCTCACCAAGTGAGTCCTTTTGTTCCTTTTTTGCTTATTTAAAAGAAGTAGAGTACTGTGACTATTCTCTGCTGAGAACGCCCGAGGGCTTTCTTTGTCTGGTATCAATCTCAGAGGCTCCTGGCTGCATGCATAGTGGAAATTGTTAGCAGTTGCTAGAAATTTAGTGTGAAAAACCAGCTTTGGGGAGATTAACCAGAAATACCAATTATGTTCTTTATAGCCATGCAAAGGGAAAACAATGTCTCTTAGGAATATTCCCTCACCTCATGTTTATCGCGATTAACTTCCTGGGATAGGTCTGCCCATGGACAGCAATGCTTCCTTCCTGTTAGTTCTATTGCTTCATTCTTTTTCTTGTCTTGGAGTCCTGGGTCTCACTGTCATTTTCTCCATAACGCTTCTTTTCTCTGCAACTTCTAAGGAATTTACAACATTGCTTCTAAGACAAGTTATACAGTGAAAAATGACTGTATTGGGCAGGGTTTTCTAGAGGAATGCAACAAGCTGCATATGTGATATGTGTAATGTGTAGAGAATAGAGAAAGAGATAGATATAATGTGTGTGTGTGTGTGTGTGTGTGTGTGTGTGTGTGTGCGTGCGTGCGTGTGCGCGCGCACGCGCATGTGTGCATAAAAGAAGAACTTATTATATTGCCTTACATGGTAAATGTTGTATAGCCCAATCACAACCAATTCTGTCTATGCACTAGAGAAGCAGAGAATCAGTAACTACACAAAGTTGGATGCCTTGGCATCCTAAATCAGTGCTGGAGAATTGAGAGCTTCAAGTGTTCAGTGGCTGGGAAAGCTGTAGACTGATGTCAGTGAGGAACACAGCCCCTGGAATAGATCCACCTGTCAGAAAACAGGGAATGCACTTAGGTACCACTGACACTGCTTTGTCCTTGACCTCTTCTTGGAAGTTGTTGCATGCTTCGCAGGTGGGTCTTTTCATACCACTCAGTCAATCCTTTCTGGAAACATCATCACAGGCACACTCAGTACTGAGTCTCTTAGGTCAATTTTAAATTCCATAAGTTGATCATTAAAACTAAGCATTACATTTGCCATCATATTTTCTGTTGAATCATAATATGAGGGGGCAGAGTCATTACAAAGGAAGGGGTATAGAGGAAAGTAGTATTTTTTTTGTTGCTTTTTTTTTATGTGAAAATCTTTATTGAATATTTTATTTACATTTCAGATGCTATCCCCTTTCCCCATTTCCCCTTCCTAGAAAACCCCTACTTCACCCCCACTTCTCCTTTTTGCTTTTATACTATTTTTTTTTTTAGTTTTAATCAAAGGCTTTATAAGTTTGGTAATGCTCAATATCAATCAGAAGTGTAACCCAATACCCAACCTATATATATCAACTATCTTTGACTGGTGGGAACACGCAAACATCTACCTCAGTGTCCCCCCTCCCTTGTCACCTAGCTCCTCCTCTCCTCCTCCTCTCCTTACTCCTTATCTTCCTCTCCCTACTCCTCCCACCTTATCTCCTCCTACATATCACCTTTCCTGTTAAAATAAAACTTTTTTCTTAGAATACAATTAGAGCATAACTATACCAACTTGTATCAGTAAGGTACAAGATAGACCTAATATCCAGTCCATCACTTTGTTGACTAAACAGAACCTCCTAACTAAAAGACTGTCCCTCCTAACTAAAAGACTAATTCTGAACCTGGCTTTTTTTCTTGGCTTTAGAATGAATGTCAGCTGAAAACCATCCTCTCAAACCTTTTCTCCCAAAATAAATAGCCGGATTGACTATGAGACTATAAGTCTTCAAATTCATCAGAAATCCAGAATGACTAAGGTAACTGAAAGTATAGGAAGCACCAAGCATAGCTTCTAAAACTTAGTCAAATTATAGAGACCACTGAACATCTGGACAGTCCCTATACTACAAAACGTTGGAGCATTCAATCCTCAACCTTCTGGCCCAGGATCATCTGACAGACCAAGTGATGCAGAATTATTAAGGGCTGATTACTCTGTTTTGGCAGATATAATCAGTCGACTATTCTGCAAGTGTGTCCTTTTCTGGACAGTGATTTGTCTGTAGATGGCAAGAGGCAATTCTTGTCTAGTGGGTGTCTCACCACAACTGGAGTAACTCCAAAGATGCTCAAATTCTTCTTAGAATTCAAGATAGGAAGCTGTCAGGAGCAGACAGGTCTCTAATCAAAATGGACATTAATACAGAAATGTTTGTAATATCAATTCTGTGGGTTTCTGATGTTTTGAAAACCAACTATCCATATAAGGCAATCTGGACTGTTGTCTGTTAACTCCTCTCAGCTAAATAAAATATAGAAAACATCCTAACAATAAACTCAGAGCCATGAATTTGCTATAGGCCCTTAACTCACAGGCTAACCATCTCAAATCAGTTCAAAAACTTAAAGAAGGACTGGGTCTAAGCCTTGTATTCCTAAATTTGTTATATAGGCTCAATGCCTATGAGAGTAACAATATTAATCTCACTTTATATCAATAAGAAACTCATACCAATGAAAACCTTAAATTAGAAATCAAAGTAAATTTTGTACCATTTAGGAAGTTATAACTTCATCTTAATAACAATTATACGTATTTCTATGAATAGGTTATGGCTATGCAATAAATCCTAGCCAATCCTCCCTGTTCCACCAAAACCACTACTTTTCCATAGAAAGGCAGCCCAATATTAACCACCTCAGTCCTCAAGCCCAGGGAATAAGGGCGCCAACTCTTCATTAACTTCATCAAGCTGATTATGAGTATTGAAATATCAGAAGCAGGGCAGGGGGAAGAGTAAATTGATAAGCCTCATCTGTGTCTTCACTGCATCCAACTGGAATTCCAGGACATCAGAGGTTCAAGCAGGTCTGTGCAGCTCACTTGATGAGTAGATACACCGAGGCTGTGTATTCTGCAATATACAACTCTCAAAACAAATTTTAGTATCAAGATAATTTTTGAATTATCTTGATACTAAACATTATGAATTTAATAAATATATAATAAATATATATAATATATTTAATAATATATAATTTAATAAATACATAACAAATAAATAAATATATAATAATAAATACATTATGTTTAGTATTACGAATACTAAACATAATGAATTATCAAACATTACCTTTAGTATCAAGATAATGTTTGAATTCTGGAATCTAGTCTTCTGGCGGCCTGCCTCTGTCATGTCTAATCCATATAATTCTTGGAGTTTCTATGAGGGTGTACTGCCACCATCCTCCCATTTTCACCTCCCTGTTCTCAAATTCCCCAACACTAGGGCATCCAAACTTTCAGACACCAAGGCCCTCTACTTCCACTGATGCCTAACCCCTTACCCCATCCCCCCTCCCCTAATTACTATGAGGGTGTGCTCCCACCATCCTCCCATTCCCACCTCCCTGCTCTTGAAATTCCCCAACACTAGGGAATTCAAACTTTCAGGTATCAAGGCTGTCTACTTCCACTTATGCCTGGCAAGGCCACACTCAACTACTTATACAGGTGGAGCCATGAGTCCCTCCCTTTGTGTTCTTGGGCTGGATATTTTAGAATGGCTACTCCAGCTTGTTTCTTAGGGCCATTTGCTTGAAAAATTGTTTTCCAGCCTTTTACTCTAAGGTAGACTCTGTATTTGTCACTGAGGCGGGTTTCCTGTATGCAGCAAAATGCTGGGCCTTGTTTATGTATCCAGTCCATTAGCCTATGTTTTTTAATAGGGGAATTGAGTCCATTGATGTTAAGAGATGTTAAGGAACAGTGATTGTTGCTTCTTGTTATTTTTGTTATTAGAAGTGAAATTATCTTTGTGTGGCTATCTTCTTTTGGATTTGTTGGAAGAGGATTACTTTTTTGCTCTTTCTAGGGTATAATTTCCCTCCATGTATTGAAGCTTTCTTGCTATTATCCTTTGTAATGCTGGATTTGTGGAAAGATATTGCATAAATTTGGTTTTGTCATGGAATATCTTGGTTTCTCCATCTATGGTAATTGTTAGTTTTGTTGGGTATAGTAGCCTGGGCTGGCATTTGTGTTCTCTTAGGGTCTGTATGACATCTGTCCAGCATCATCTAGCTTTTATAGTATCTGGTGAGAAGTCTGGTGTCATTCTGATAGGTCTGCCTTTATATGTTACTTGGCCTTTTTCTCTTACTGCATTTAATATTCTTTCTTTGTTTTGCGCACTTGGTGTTTTGATTATTATGTGACAGGAGGTATTTCTTTTCTGGTCTAGTCTATTTGGTGTTCTGTAGACTTCTTGTATGTTTATGGGCATCTCGTTCTTTAGATTAGAAAAGTTTTCTTCTATAATTTTGTTGAAGATATTTATTGGCCCTTTAAGTTGAGAATCTTCACTCTCATCTATACATATTATCCTTAGGTTTGGTCTCCTCATTGTGTCCTGAATTTCCTGGATATTTTGTGATAACAACTTTTTGCACTTTGTGTTTTCTTTGACAGTTGTGTCAATATTTTCTATGGTATCTTCTGCACCTGAGATTCTCTCTTCTATCTCTTGTATTCTGTTGGTGATGCTTGTTGTCTATGACTCCTGATTTCTTTCCTAGGTTTTCTATCTCCAAGGTAGTCTCCCTTTGTGATTTCTTGGTTGTTTCTACTTCCATTTTTATGTCCTGAATGATTTTGTTCAATTCCTTCACCTGTTTGGTTGTGTTCTCTTGTAATTCCTTAAGAAATTTTTGTGTTTCCACTTTAAGGGCTTCTACCTGTCTACCTGTGTTCTCCTCAAATTCTTTGAGAGTGTTATTTATGTCCTCCTTAAAGTCCTCTATCATCATCATTAGAAGTGATTTTTAAATCTGAATCTTGCTTTCCTAGTACTATGGGGAATTCAGGACTTTCTTATGTGGGAGAAGTAGGTTCTAATGATGCCAAGTACCCTGGGTTGCTGATGCTTATGTTCTTGTGCTTGCCTTTTGCCATCTGAATCTCCTTAGTGATACCTGCCCTGTCTCTGACTGGAGCCTGTCTTTCCTATTATCTTGATTTTATCAAAACTGTGTGGAGTGGGTGTTGCTAATGGGGTAAGAGCTGAGGCCCAAAATCTGCTCAGGCCAGGAGTGACTTCCTGGATCCTAGTGGGTTCCGGTTACTCCCTGTTTGGGGCAGGGGTTGCTGTCTGCTTACCTAAGATAATGCCAGGGTTAGAGCACCTGGGAGCCCTGCTTCTTCTGGATTCCTAGAGATTGGGGGCAGAGCTGCCTCTCAGGATCTGCTCAGTGCACAGGCCCAGACCGGAAGGACGAAAGCAGTATTTTTTAAAACCCTCAAATGATTGTCACTAACACCCAGGACTGGGAACAACTAGAACCCATAGCCTTTGTAAAATGTTCATTAAAGCCTTCATTGATTTGTCTTTCCAATGCGTCTCAAAATGGTTAACAGTCTCACATCTTCAAGAAAATGATTATTATCTGTGTTCTGCTATGAAAATGGCAACTACCACCACTTCCTTAAAAATAATGTCCATGTATTCTCATCATTGAGATGCCAAAATCATCTGAAAAGAAAACAGGTCTTCAATAAAATAGTTTCCTGTGTCCTTTTCATCTCCCTGTCCCCACACTGTAAACTACTGTTTTATTCTTGAAGTAATCCACTGAAAATTTATCTCTTTCCTGCTGACATAGTCAAAGGTTGTGGTTGTAGTGACACTGATACACAAACATTAATACTTGAAAATGTAGTAAGAGTCAACGTGGTGATTCAGGCTTATAATCCTTGGATACAACTAGGAGTAGAGGCAGAAGGATCACCATGAGTTACAGCCTATTAGTGGCTTCAAAGCATCTTAAACAGATGGAAACCCACTTCAAGAATACCAGATATGTATGCATGTGTGTGAATTATGTGTGTGTATATATATAATAATAACAGCAACAACAATAATAACAATAACAATGTTGAAAGAGGTTTCTGACAAGCTTGTCTAACCTTTTGGCATTGTGGTATAACTTTTTTTTTCTTATCTACAGTGCTCATGAGTTCTTGGGAACTTTGCAGTTTAGTTACAAAAACCAAATCACATGTTTTCCATAAGTTTATAATTTTGTGTTGGACTGTATTCTAGTTATACTGATGTATACGGGGGGCATTTGGTAGCAGGTTGGATATAAATACCCAGTCCCTTAAAAAATGCTTACCTGTAAATACTGCCCAGTATTTATTTAGTACTTATTTGGGTCTTGTATTTCTTCCTCATTTCTTGAATTTTTCTATACACTTAAATTGGTGTTGTCCTTGTAAGTTCCTTGTTAACAGTTGTCCAATTATTCCTAGATGCAACTACCTTCTGTTTTGTTATTATTGTAGTAATATACTTAAAGTATATTTATATTATATTCTTTATAGTTGGTCCTAAAATAACCTGTTATTAATCACATAATTATAGTATATACAGTAAAAATTTTATTCTCAGAAGATTCCAAAAATTAAGTAAGGCCTCTGGAGAATTTGTGTGTGTGTGTGTGTGTGTGTGTGTGTGTGTGCGTGTGCGTGTGCGTGTGCGTGTGCGTGTGCGTGTGCGTGTGCGTGTGTGTGTGTGTGTGTGTGTGTGTGTGTGTGTGCATGCATGTGTGTGCATATACATGCAAAGGCCAGAGGTTAACATTAAGTGTCTTCTTCAACTAATTTTTTTGAGACAGAGTCTCTCACTTTCCTGGTGCTCATTGAGTGAGTATACTTGAGGCTGGTTGATCCCAGTAAGCTTCAGGGATCCATTAGTCTCCAACACCTCAACTCAGGGGTGAGAGGCATGTGCTGCTATGCCCAGCTCCTTATGTAGGTACCAGCTTCTTATTTTTACCCCAGCAAGTACTTTACCAAAGGAGCATCTCCTCAGTGCCTCTGAGAGAAAATATGCAGAAGCCATCATAAAGTTAATTCTTCTTTCAAGACCTTGCTCATCTCACTCTAACTACTCAGTGACTCCTGGCTTACTAAGTAAGCATCAGAGTCTGAGTGACAACCAGACTCCTAGCCACAGGACAGTGGAGCTCTCCTTATGTGTGTGTGTTGATTTCATAATATGTCCTCTCTATGTCCTAGTATATTCTGAAATGCACTAAATGAATTCCAGTTATACTACATTAAAGGCAGTATGTTTCCCTAAACCAAAATGTCACACTTATGCTTTAAAACAATTTAAAAAATTAAAATTTGTATTAGGAACAATTTTCCTAATCACAGTTGATATCATGACCACAAATGGCACAAATTGACTTTCCATGTGAAAGCTCTTTGATCGTATGCTAAAAACAAAAAGCTGTCAATTCTATTTTTAGCTCAGCACTGACTTGCTGCTGCTAGTAGTTTTCACTTTTTAAATCCTGCAAGCCAGAAAAAAAAAAAAAAACTGTTGTATCATTGGGGCCAAATACCTCATGAATTAATGAATTAATAATTTATATACAGCATGCTACTTGTGAGGAAAATAGACTTCAAAACACACCACAAGTTTAAAAAAAAATCTCTAATGATGCCAGAAGTAGCAGCTCTATGTATTTCATGAGGTACATGACATTTTGATCCTATAATGTCTACTTTAACATGTGGTAGCATTTAACTAATATTCCCAGTAATATTTATAAGTGGATAGAAGATTAGCTTCTTAATATAACCTAAGAAGTTTATTTTGATGATTCCCTTTTCATGTTCTGTGAAATGTGTTGCACTAGAAGGCAGAGGAAGTGCCATGAGGGCATTTCTTTAATATTTAAAGTGAAGTTGATCTACTTAAACTGTTACAATGAGAGACGCGCAACTGGCATCTCCCGTGGGACTGGAATTCTGATTTTCTGAGTGGCTAGCCAAATTGTTGTGTAACCCACAGAAGGATGCCAAAGGGCAGAGGAAACCTGCTCTGAATGTACTGTTTTTCATTTGTAGTCATGGAAAAGAGGTGACTGCTATGCATAGAGACAAACAAAGACCAGGAGCTTAGCTCCAAGCTGGACAAACCCACTGTGTTCAGACTGTGTGGACAAAGTCAGTACGATTCCCACCAAGCACCCTAAACTGGCCTGTGAAACTTTCCCTGAGTAGTGATTTAAATAGGTGACTACAAGAAAACTGACTGCTACCTGCTCACAAGGTTGGCATCAGGTCCTCTGACAAATCCCAAAATAATTTATTTCCCAACCCCTATGTTCTTCTCCATAATGCACCCTCAAATTACATCTACCCCACCGACCAGCATAACGACACAGAAACACATAACTGCTCAGTGACGATGACACAACTAAACCTAAAGAGATGAAAATACTAGAAAGGTTGAAGAGGAATCACTTAAAATACTTTTAAAAGAAATATAAAATTACATATACTTTTCTAGGGCATCTTTTCAGTATAATGAATGACTTTGGACAACATCTCCTTTGAATGACTTTGGACAACATCTCCTTGAAAGGAAAGACAGAATACTTTGTATAATAAGTAAGTTCACCTTAACCATTGCATAAGCTCTTATTTTTACTTTTAAAGTGGTTTTTATATAAAAAAGAATTATTTATTTTATGTATAAGAAGAATATATGTATATTCTAGCTGTCTTCAGACACACCAGAAGAGGCCAGCGGATCCCATTACAGATAGTTGCAAACCACCATGTAGTTGCTGGGAATTGAACTCAGGACCTCTGGAAGAACAGTCAGTGCTCTTAACCACTAAGCCATTTCTCTAGCCCCAAGCTCTTAATTTTAAAATGCAATGAAAACTCATTGCTGACTTAGAACAGGTGCTACCTGCATGGGAATGCTTGTTGCAAAGCCAGTAATATGCCTTACATATCAGGAAACTTTAGGATTTTAGCATGAAGGGTTTTCTTATAGAAAGAGTGGATGCTATGTTGAAACTACAGACAAAAGCACACATCGAATATTCCATTTCTCTCTAAGAGAAAAATTTCAAATATAAGTCATTGAACATAAAAAAAAAAAAACCCTCAGGAGGAAATTTCAAAGATGCCTTTATTTCTTGAAGTAATTTTGATTTTTTAGAAATACCTTTCTATATGGCATTTAATTGGCCATCTTTTATTCTCATGTAGATTTTTTTTTCTGCTAGTGAATTTTCTTTATCCTCTTTTTTTGGAATCTATAAGTAAAACAAACAAACATACAAACAAAAAAGTCACAATAACTAGTTAAAAAAGAAACGCAATGCACACCTCAAAACTGTGTGTCACCCCTATAAACATTCATGTTCTTTACACAGACAAAGTTTCCTTTTACCACCATGTCTGAGAATACACACTCAGATGTGTGGATATATGCATGTTAGATGATTACATTCATTTCAATCTCCCCAGGGTGTCTAAGCACTTGGAATATTAGTGTCAAAGTTATGTAGTTGTCAAGGAATTCACCATAAAAAGAGTCTGGTGTCATCTAAAAGCAAATAATTTTTGTCCCTCCATTACATAAGTAAATAAGGCCTTTGGGCGACAGAAATAGTTTTCCTGACATTCAGACAATAAAGCATATTTACTACATAAGGCATTTTTTCCAGTTTTCACAAAATTTGAAGAATGTTAGCTATGTGCTTCCTAAACCATAGGGGATTAGAAACTAAAAGGAGGAAAGGAGAGAGTCTAGTCATAGAGCAGACACTTCAAGCATGACAAGGATGAATACAACAGAAAACCACTAAAAGCAGACACATTATACTTACATTTATATTTACATAAATAATATGAGTATTGATATAAATGTAAAATATATATTTAGAAATTTGATTTTTCAGGACACAGTCACAGAGGAGTTGGTATTCAATGTCAGTACAATGTTAAAGTTTAAATGAACATTGCATTGAAATAAAAGTTATCAAAAATGGAAGACAAAGAGTAGGAGAAATTATATCTGGTAGAAATAAATCCACCATTGTGAGTGTTCACAGAGTAATGTTGGGTCTTGTTAATTGTCTTGTTCTGTCATGTGGTAACCAATTTGTACTCTTTACAAAGAGAAAGCCATAGCTGAATGCATCCCAAAGATATTTAAATCATAAGACTTTACTGTCTAATAATTCCTTTTTCCCTTTTGGGCAGAGTCTGAAAATTTTTTGTCCCACAAGAAATTCTTTGTTTTAAAAAGCACATTCATTTTATTTAGTCAGTTCATGCATACATGACAATATGAAGAGGTGATCATGTCTTGCCTTGTATTTTTACAAAGAACAAGAGAGGAAAACATGAGCAGGACAGAGGGATCTAATTTTAAACATTTCAGGAGTCAGAAAAAAAATGGTTTGTGTCTTTTCATGAACATAGTTGTTGAACAATAATTGGTTTGCGGAGGATCCTGTCCATGGTAGATATTCACTTGCTATCTGTTTGATTTGGCCATTTTTCTCTCTGTTGAGACACTCTGGCTGCTGATCTCGATTTTCCATCATTCTTGCCACAGTCTGTGAGCCTAATTCTGTCATGCAGCATACTGGTAAACTGATAGCACAGAATATCAGTTAACACGGGGCCTAATGTTTGCCCCTCAAATGACTGCAATGTTCCATGGATAGATTCCAATGGCCATGCTTAAGATTTACATCTGGTGCAGCTACCTGAAGCCATCGATAGCCAGTTTTCTAGTCTAACTGATTAGTCCTAACATGAAAGCAATTGACTCACCCACTGAGAGTCTAAACCAATGCATAATTTATGACTCAAACATCTGTGATTATTTTAATAGCCTTTTTCATACCTTTCTATTCTATTTATCATAACAGGAGCATTTAAAGTGAGAACCCTCCAACAGAAACGGATATGAAGTTACCAGGGATTAAACCTCGGTTCAATTAGAACACATCAGAATTAGAAAACACGCTTGAGCCTTCTGACATACTGCCAGTGAGATAGAGTTCTTTAAAAAAAAAAATCTTATTTAAGAAATCGGTGGTCCGCTCTTTTTAAAAATGTCTGTTGAAAAAAATTCCCATATTTCTCCTTTTGGATCATTAGTTTGGAAATATGTTGAACACTTTTTCACCATTCAGAATTATTATCTCTTAAATTACAATTTGTCAATTACCTGTACCAAAAAGGCCTTCAAACATTTCAAAAATCACCACACTCTTCATTATCTTGCTATTACTAACAATGTACACTGAAAGCTAAGCCATCCTTCTGGCAAGCATGATTTTCCCTTGTTAATCAGGCCAAGGATTCATTCTTGTCTTAGAGAGGTCAGTTTGCAGCTCGGTTTTGAGCCAGACTGTGATCACTGTTCAGCACACTCTGCTGTAGGGGTGTCTTTACAGCATTATCTACAGTCAATAAGTTCAGGCAGATATCACAACCACACCACAGTAAATGAAGAACACAGAATACAGCGAGCCTTCCTACCTATCTGAGGAAGCCACAGCTGATTGTAAAACTTCAGAGCTTTAAGATAAACCATAGAAAAAGAGAACACCAAAGAAAATACTGCCTGATGAGGGGCATATTTAAACCTTCCCATCTGCAGCTGCTGGCAATATTTCTATCCTAATGTGACCAGAAATCTCAGCTTTCAGTCGAGAAATACAAGTCACGAAGGAATATTTATCAGCTACCTCGGACTGTCCCCTCTCCACCCTCCCCATCCCCTGGTTTTGTTTTGCTTTTCTAACATTTGAATGTCTCAGAGTTTGTATTCTGGCCCACTAGGAAGTTAAAAAAATCATTAAGTCAGTTGGTCATATAACTGAATTCAAGTTACAGCCCATGATCACTTGTAAATGCTGTACAGATCTTTCCCTTCTTCTTCTTCTTCTTCTTCTTCTTCTTCTTCTTCTTCTTCTTCTTCTTCTTCTTCTTCTTCTTCTTCTTCTTCTTCTGACTTGTTGTCTCTAATGAATAAGAGTAAAATATTTTGTATCAAAAAAAATCAAACTCCAGTGGGTTACAAAGTATACCTAAATGTTATATAAATAGGGCTCTATTGTGTGAGATTCACCCTCTTTCAGAAAATCTTGATTCTTCCTTCTCTCCATGCTGGGAGAAAACTGAAGGACAAAGGCATCATTAAAACTGGTTAACGTGATCATTTTCAAACAGACATGTGCAAAGCATCTAGGCTGGGATCCCTTTGGCAACTAAATTGTCAGGGAATAATTTATTACTGACAAGAACAGAGTGTGCAGTGGAATATCCCAAACAAGAGCATGCTCAATGAGCCAGAGGCTTGCTATAAATATCTTCTCCAGGATTGCACTTCCTAGAGTCTAAAATTATTCTAAAAGCATCATTTTCTGAGGGGAGGAAAGGGGGTTGTGCTGGACATTAAAGTAGCTGTGATCAAGGCAGCAGGGCTTGCTTGTGATTGTTCTAGTGACAAACCTCATTAAGTCAGTTTGTCTCTTGATTTCATAAAACAAGAATAATGAGAAAAACCTTTGAATTCCCTTCAAGATCTTACACTGACAACATTGATAGCCTATACATAGAACTCTGGCAACCGATGCTCTGCAAACTAATCTAGGCCCACTCACAGAAAACAGAATTTGGGCAGCTTAAGAGACATTCAGCAAGTAAAGGAGCCTGCTGCCAAGCCTGAGTATATCCCAAGTTCAATTCTCCACGAGTCACATGTTGAAAGGAGAACTGACCCCTGACCCCACCGCCCCCCCCAGGTTGTCCTCTGATCTTCATAGGCATGAGGTAAAATGTGCATGCACACACAGAGAAAGTAAATTTTTTTAAACAATTAAAGAAAATAGAATTCAGAAATAATAAACTAGGGTTGTTTTCAAGTAACCTTTTGATTATCATATGAGTAATATAATAAAAAATTGTTCTTCCAGCACAGTGAGTATGGCAACATAGAAAATCAAATGATGCAAAGATGTGTGTGTGTGTGTGTGTGTGTGTGTGTGTGTGTAAGCTAGAGCTTCAGTGTTCAAAGCACAAATTCTTATAAAGTTTATCACATCTGTCTACTCACTCTGTGAAGTGTGTGTGTGTGTGTGTGTGTGTGTGTGTGTGTGTGTGTGTGTGTGTTCATAACCAAGTATATCACAGTGAGCTTGTGGAAGTTAGAGGATAACTTCCTGGAGCTGGCTAACGATCTCCTTCCTTCATCTGAGTTCCAGATATGGAACTTAAGTTGCCAGGTTTGGTAGTGAATAAAAAAAAATGCTATAAAAAGTAAACACTTCAAAAGATGTGGTAATAAGCAGAATTCATCTCCCCTAGACCTCTCCATGTTTCACATTCTCCCTTCTGTTTTTAGGTTTCTTCGATGTGTCTCCATCAAGTGCCTTTATAGCAGGATTCATATTTCATTAATGTTTCTTTTTTTTTTTTTCATAGTATGTTACCCATAAGGACCATCAGAATATGTGTGTTGAATTAAATCCTGTTTTTAGTGTCTTGAGTGGAGTAATGACTCAAACTAAATTTAGCATTTTATAAATCTGAATTTTAGATAAATCTCCAGACTTTTTTCATTACAAGTGACTTACAAGACTATAATTTCATATAGAACCTGCAAAAAAATCTAGTAAAACAGATGTGTTGTCTTGGTTTTTAATCTAAAATGAAAACAAAACCAAATCATAAGTATATAGTCTTATGTTCCTATCGTTCCTCCTATATTTATCCATTCATCAAACATTTCATGAGTCAGATGCCTAAGTCTCTGTTTATGTTGTCTTGTAGACAACAGATAGTTGTGGTCATATTGATATTCAAACAAGTGACTGACAGTGTTGGCTGAGTGAATCCTGGAGATCTTTGGAAGCTTTCCAGGATAAGTAATAGCTAAGGAATTTGTGAGCCAGTCAGGGGAAGAGACTTGGAGAATCCTAGTCAAAAACAGTAGCTTTTTATCTTTATTTAAGAAAATGAAAACAGTACTTATGCCAGTTATTTTTCTAAGCACATTAAAAATAGTGTCTCCTTTAATAGGAAAATGTAAAAGGGACCATTAGTGCCCTAAGGTTGTACATCAGGAAAAGAAGGCAGAGAGAATAAATGGAATTCTAGAGGTCAAGATACCTAGTTCTGTCCCCCTATCTAACTGCACCACAAGTTATGCACTTATCGGCCTATACATCTATTTGTTAGGGCTCTTACCTATACATAGACTTGGACGCTTTCAGCTTTTCTGTTGATGCCTCAAGTATTGCCTGAATAGAGACTCTGAGAAATTGTGATTTAAAGCAATAGAGTCATGTGGTTATATTTAGGACTCCAGAGAGAACATTCTGGTTGAAGCATAAGGATGAGAGACCAGGAAACCCAGAGCTGAGCTGCCAAAGGGCTACCTGAGGCTCTTCTGGACAATGCCTAAGCTTTAACCCATACCTTGAAAGAAGCCAAAAGCTTCTGTTGTTTACACAAGGATTATGGAGTGAGTAAGGGCTCAGCCTTAACAGCAAATGCTCTGGAAAGGCCATCTCTGACTTGAGGGCAAGGTAGACTAAAAGGGTTTTCAGAGAATCTTGAAAGTGCCTATGTAGACTGAGACAACCAAGGTCAGAAAAAAAAGCGATGTTGGAGCAGGCCAGGCAAATGAGGACTTTCTAGACATCTGTCCTCATCTTCCCTCATCACCAGCCAGCTAGTTAGTATGGAGCTAGAGTTCAAACTTTCCTCTGAACTCTGAGCCCTGAGTTCCTCCAATACACAGTGAGACATCTGTAGATTGCCTAGTTTAGGAGCTGACCTGAAATAAATAAAGATGATTTCTATCTCACCATCTTCCTTGCTGCTGAAGATGCACAGAAGTATCACCTGGTACAGACAGAGCCTTGTTACCTGTCCATTGTTTTATGGAAGTTCTTAAAACACAGCTCTTCACTTAGTCTTGAATTCACAGAGACACATCATCTACTTTTATCTCTACATTCTTCCATGTGTGTAACACTGATTTCTAAGCAGATAAATAGAGACTATAAAAACTTGGGGACTGCCTTTTTGCATGAATGGCTTCAGTGGGAGTCAGTATGGATTTCTAGTTACCACTACTTTCCACAATTCAAGAGTCTCAACAACAAATGAAAAACTTCACGAGGTTTTCTAGAAGGCTTTCAGACAGTTGCAGTGAGATCATTGGAATCTATCTTTGTTTATCCTAAAATCACTTTTTTTCACAGATGGGATAGTGTTAGTACATTTCTGTTTTATAGGATAAATGGGAGAAAGTTCCCATTTTCTATCATTTTTCAAATTAGGCAACAAGTGACCCATTATACAAGAATTCTGTGTCCTAAAAACTAATTTCTGGATTAAATGCTTCATGTGAATTGAAGAACACTCCTTGGCCATCACTTTCATGACTTTGGACTTTGACACTGGTGATGTCTATCTGCTTCTTCCTAAGAAAAGACTTGGTAGAGAAGATGGAACAGAATCCAAAGCCTCAGTTTCCCTGTGACTTTGCCTATACGTGCTAAGTCTAGGTCCTCATTACTTTTTCTCTGAGTTTTGCATTTAAAACAGTTCTGTCTTAATTAGTGCTATTCACCAATGTAGACTGCTTTTTTGGATGTCTATTAAGCATTTTGAGCTGCTTTTGTTAATGTTGTTGCTATAGGTCAGCAATGGTGTGTTCCCGCCCATATCCCATTTACACAGTCTCATAACCTCTTGCTTTTGGTATGGTTGAAGTCACACAAGTGAAAATAAATCTTCAAGCCAATATTAATACAGTCTTCTATTTAAATGATATGGTCTGATTCGCAGAAGAACACGGGATTAAAACTATTGCCAAAGCCTCATGACATTAGCACAACCAAAACTGTTTTTTTCCTCCTATTTCTTATTCATTGTAATTCATGAATGATGGCATTGAGAATTAATCATCCACAGAGAGCCTATCAACATGAACATTACAATGGGAAGAGGGCATCTGTGTGTTTATAACCTCAATACTTCTCATCAGATGCATGCAGTGAGGAATGCTTTTGAATTGTCAAATGGAAAGTTGGTATTCTTTCTTTAGGGATGGACTCGTTTGTTTTGGAAATCAAAGTCTGAACAGTCAAACTACAGAAAAGAAGCAAATCGTTTACAGGGCTGGAACAATTATTTGCTCCCATGGAGACACTGTCATTTGCCTTCCTTCTTCATGTGTCATCCAGGACTCTATGAAGCTCCTCTCTCTTGCACAGTATGCCAAGATTTCAATGTGAGGGAAAAAATCACCAGAAACTCAGTAGATTTAAGCCAAGAAAATGTTTAG
>JANHMN010000004.1:142589943-142611201 GCA_030674055.1 Rhabdomys pumilio | reverse complement strand
GAAGGAAGGAAGGAAGGAAGGAAGGAAGGAAGGAAGGAAGGAAGGAAGGAAGGAAGGAAATGAGAAGGCACTGTCAAAAACATTCTAAATCTCAGACACCAAGATGACCTTCTGTCACTGAAATTTAAAACTAAGCAAAACAGGTTAAAACAAACAGATTTGTAAGTCCCAGAGGCTCATGGCTTTACAAATTTAGTCCTAGCTCTCTTGTAAATTTTTCTGTTAAGTTTAAAGAATGCAAATACATCGTTCACATAATTTGGTTTTCTTTTCCCAGCTATAAAATTAAGAGGTCAATCAATCTAGAGTCTCTAAATTGCCTCTTATTTCAAACACATTCATGTCTTAAGCAATAGACTAACATCATCCAGTGTTTATGAGAAGTCTATCCCTTTGAAGAGAATGCATGTAGAAAAATACTGAGTTTTAGAGCCCTACACTTACCATTTCATGACTCTTCTGCTTTCAGGCCTTCCTCACCTTGTTAATATTTGGTTCTCTTAGGAGTCAAAGAATTAAAAGTGGTAAAGTGACCTACCTAAATCTACACAGAATAGATGAGATAGAGATTTTGTGTTGTTTTCTTTCTTGGGTTTCTTTGTGTATTCAATGTGGCCTTATTTAATGGTGTCGTATTTATCACCATGACAAGACTTTCTGGGTTCCTGCTGGGTACACAGCAAGTTACCAGACCCCATGGGAATTTAAGCAGCTCACAAAAGGCATGACTCCCACACATGTGCCTTCAATCTAAAATGATCCCATCTGTTTGACCTTTCAAGTATAGTACATAAACATCTTTGTCCTTCACTGAGTAAATAATACCACTATAGTTCAACTTAAATGGTGTACACAGACAAAGAGACAGAAATTCAAAAGAAGCTAATTTGTCCAAGACCATATGTCGAAAAATTAGTAGGATTAGAAATAGAATGTGGGGTCTTTTTCTTGTTCAGTTTAATTTGATTCAAGCTATTTTACTTCTTAGCTGCATGGTACAGAGGGAAAACCACCCTCAAAATTCTACATATTTTTTCACATTAAAATGAACTTCTCCAGTCTTAAGGACTGCAGCAAAAGCATTTTATGCCCAGTCTTAAAGCTTTACAACCTCTCCTGAGTGAAACTGGACTTCATCTATTAACTAAGCACCTTCTATAACTAGAGAAAGAGCAGAGATCACTGAATGCCACAAGACTGAGTCACCCCATAGCAAGTAGCTGAGATCCCTCCTACACATGAGACCCTATTCTGAGGATTCTCAGAACTATGTAAGAAAGCCAGATAGCCTCAAGCACAAGAGACAGCTGCAGACCGGAAGTGTTTTATTGATGCTGTTGTGGTCCTCTCCCTATGAAGCTGAATATCAGTAAGAGCCGTAGCCTCACGTGATCCCCATGACTACAATACTCAGTATTCTTACCCTTAATAGGGCCAAAGTAACTGGCCCTAGATCTCTAGCTAGTAAAATGTAAAATGTAGGTCTGTTTCTTATTACATCACATTGTCTTCTGGAGTAACATGAGTCATCAAAATCCGCCTGCACAAATGTCCTACGCACTTGTTTAAATTCTATGTTCTGAAAAACAGTTAGTGTCTCTGTGGACTCCTCCTTTCACAAAACAGCTCCTGGGGATTGGAGAGTAGCTAGTAAGAGATCTGTAAACTCTTCATGTTGACCACAGGTAGCTTAACCTACTCATTAGTCTGATTGTTCTCTTATAAGTTTGTCACTGTAAAATATTCTATGATTGTTACTAAATCAATCAATAGAATTCTCACAATAGCATGATGCTTTTCTAATTTTCTAGATCTCCTCATTTTTTGAAGGTTTGAGAAGAGAAAGCATCTCAGCATCACCCTTCAAAGGCTCTGAAGAAGGTGAAAGGTCCTCACTGCCCAAAAGGCTATGGAGAATGAATTCTCTAGAGCCCAGATCACTGCCATCCTAATGTAAATGTTATGATAAAATATTAAACTGTATGTATAATTGATGCTTACTTTATAGTAATTCAGGGTCTTGTTTGTTTGAATAAAATTTATTATTTACAATCCTCTACTAGAAGTGATCTCCCTTTGTTGATGTCTCTTTCTAATTGCTTGAACTACATGACACATTTTCTTAAGCAGCATTTAAATAATTATTATACTCCTTTTAGTTCAGAGTCAGCATCTAAGACTCTGTAAGACAGTATTATAAATACCCTTTTTGCATAATAAAAAATATTTACATCTTGCTTGCTTAAGAGTGTTTACATGAAGATATATTCAGCACATCACAGTAAACGAAGCCAGTGACCTCCACCAAAAGACCATGTTCTTGGGTTACAGACTGAAGGGCACGTGTGAGCATAGTATATATTATTCATTACACTTAAAAGTTTTCATAAAATGTAAAATTCTGTCATAATTTACATTGAAAAGCAATATAAATGTTTGAATGTATATTCTTTGTGCCTTTGAGGGGAAGGAGAAAGTTTAGATATGTTGACATCATCTATTAAGCCATCTACTCAATAAAAAAACACATCAGAAGCGGATCCCCTTGGTACTTTCCCATTGGTGAGATTATGGAATTAACAGAGTCAGGAGACTTACACTTTACTCTGAATTGAGTTATTTTCTATTATACAGTAGCCACTTACTGACTTTTTTTTAAATAATTGTTTTTAACAAATTTAGTAGGAACTCACTGATTAATACTGATTTTCAGGTATATAATTCTTCACAATGAATCATGTATTTAAGATAGGACATTTAATTTTATTACCTCAACAAGTTCAACTGAAAGATTGCTCATGACTAAGAAGTTCAATCTTTCTAAGTAATTTCTAAAATTCATTTGCATAGAAGTCCTGGTTATTAAACTGTGTATTGTTTTGATCATTAAAAATTGAAAAATAAACTCAAGCAATTTAATTACATGAAATGTACACAAAAGCCATTTTATATCTCATTTTTTTCAGCATTTTTGCTTCTCATTGAAAAAGAGCATTAATCATATGTTACTATTTATTTAACAAGCACATTGAACCATGTGACAATCTTTTTTTCAGTTTTTATATATGAACTGTTAATTAGCTTTTTGTATTACAATTATTCCAAAGATCTTTAAAAGCAAATGCCATTTTTTTCTGCATTTTTCCCCCCTTGGGGTACCTAAACCTTTACTTTCAACTTTATATTTGTCCTGGTGCCTATGTGTCCACTGTAAGCCAGGAATTAAAGATACAGTCCCGACTTTAGAAAGCTCCCAACAAATGATATTTGCAGGAGACAAAAAGCACTGAGCTGGGACAGCAGAGAGGAAGTCAAAGGAGTCTTTACAAAGGCTTTTAGACTCATTCCTGAAAGAACAAAAGGGTAGGGATTGTCAATGCAAGGAAGGTAAGAACATTATGTAGAACAGATTTTACACACAGTAGGCACTCAGTAAATAACTGCCTCTTTATTCTGGAATAAGTGGCATTGACTTGAAATCAGTGACCTCTCAACCCCACAAATCTAAGAGTCCATGACTTTTCAAGCCATTAGTGCCCTATTTATGAAGTAAATGCCTCAGGCTTTCTCTTCTCCAAAGAGTGTTTCTCCTTAGTAGGACAGAAAACAGGACTGCTTTTTAAAGAAAGACAAAAAGAAACCCTCAGGCTTGACGTTCATATGTCTATCCTAAATGTAAGAAACATTGATTTGGGCATATTTTTAAATGAAGAGAAAGAAAGGAAGAATAGAAACATCCTACCACTGATAGCCAACCATTGTTAAGAAAACAGTATACATTTGCAGCGTTTTTCATTTGGAAAAATATGGAGATTATTATGTTTACATAGTTGCAATGAAATTAACAGTGCATAGTAAAAACCAGAACCCATAATACTAAATATATGACACAATGTGCATAACTATTAATTAATTAATTAGAAAATATTACTAATGTCTGAGGTGTTGTTCCAGTCATGGGAATCAAAATTGAGGATTTATATTAACATTGACACAAAGCATCATTTTATATACCAGTTTCATCAGTTCTGTTGTCCCGATAACTCATGAAATCAAAGAGATTTCATGAGAACATAATTTAATCAGTTCTATTGTTGAATCCTGAAATACTTTCAAAATTTTCAATTTGTTCTCAATAGTTTTGCAGTAAGTACACTTGATAGAATTTCTTCACTTAATTCTTCTAATTCACTTTAGGACCAAGGGTTAGGATTCGAATGAATGAATCAAGAAATGGGATGTTTTCCTGATTTTCAAATTGCCAACTAGGTGTTCCGAAAAAACTGATCAGCTTGTCTTCTTAGCTACTGTGAATGGGCTTCCAACAGTTGTCATCGCTAGCTTCTTTTTCCATTAAATCTTTGTTATACTGATCACCTTTTTTAAAAAAAAATGATGAAGTTTTCATTTATTTGATCATAGTGAAGCTACCTATTTTCCCTTCTGAAGTTAGTTTTGAAGAATGAAGACTATATTGATATTGATTCTGACTCAATAGTTCAGACTGTCTACACACACCAAAGTCTTCTAGGTCTCAGCTCATTGAGACACCATTGCTCTTTGTATACTGCTCTAAAATGTAAACTAAAGGAATCCCTTTGGTGACAGACTTGTGACAAGAATCCTTCTGGGAACTGACTTTATGTTTCAGAAGAACTCTGGGCCAGCTATCTCAAACCTTCTGAGGACGATTTGCACTAGAGTTTCTCACAGTTTGCTGAACCCTCACACTCTTAAGAGTCAACTCTTTCTACTTGGTTATTGTGGGGTTTTTTTGTTTGTTTGTTTGTTTTGTTTTGTTTTTAAAGACTCCATGCTTCTTCTTCAACCTGTCACAATACATATAATACAGAGGAGAGTGGCAGTCTGGAACATAACACTAGAGCATCCTTAGAGAGACTGAAGCCTGACCTGTCTCTGCCACAGTTATACCGCTCAATAGCTTCTATTATATGCTGTCTGCTTGGGGGTGCTTTCATCCCTCCTTTAGAAGGCCTTTGGGGATTCTGAATACTAGCCTCTATTTATGGGTAACTTTGATTTGAACCTCCTAATCATTCATACAGAGCAATCATCTCTGCTATTGCTCAAGATGTAGGCTAATCAGCAAGGAGAAAATTCTATGGACAGAAAACTTACACTTGACTTCTGGGTTTTGTCCACTTATAACACAGCTTGAATTCGTCTTCATGAAAACCCACAGACATGCTTCTGAGCTCAGATTTATAGAGTACACTACTTTGAGAAAGCACACTCGCTAAGGTAGTAGAAACTACTTCCAGTTTCAACAAATCCTGTCCAGTCTCTGCTTTTCTAGTGCACTGATCATCAAAGTACAGCTTGTGAAGAGATGTTCTGGTGAACTAATGAAATATATTATTGAGATGCTATGAACATTGATTCAACATTTGTGCATGCTTCTCACTACGTCAGTGACTCTCACTATTATACTAAATTCATAAAAATCTTAGTAAGCAAATATTATTTCCCACTTATTTTAGATGTGATTTAATGTCTTTGTCCAAGGTCATGCATCTAGACAGCATTCAAAGCCAGAATATAAATGAGGCTGTCTTTATCTTCATCCTAGGCCTTTTCATAAGCATGACTTTTCACCACATACTTTTGAGTCCCTCCACTGTTTGCCATAGCATATGATGAGTGCTATGGGGTGTTCATCATGGTCTACTTTAAGCTGAATTGCTAAATTCCCTACATACCTCCACCCAAATAAATTTACTGAGTACAAAAATTATCTTCATTTTGATCCCCACAATCCATCAGATTGCCTTTAACTAGTGGGTATTCAATATTATTTTTAATTAATGAATAATTAAACTGATAAGTCATTCAAAAAACTGGTATAGCTAGTAACATTCAGACTATGTACAATTATATTTTCTGCATAGAAAAGTAGAACATATAGTTTGCTTGTCTTCACCTATGTAAAAGTTGTTGCAACTGTATTATTTGTACAATAAAGCATGTGTCAACTTACTTCTTTTGTTGACAGTATTAATTCCACTCTCCAAATAGTTGTAAAGCTCCCTGATATTTTAATCCATTTTGTGTTGTTATACAAGAATACAGAATTGGTAACAGGTAAAGAAAAACAAGTATTTCTCACAATCGTGGAGACCAAACTATGTGAGATCAAGTGCCCAAGTCTGGTAAAGTCCTTGAGGCATTGTAACATGGTGGGATGCCTCACATGGAGAGAGAATGGAATGATAACAGCTTATACTTTTCCCCCTTTCCTTATAAAACCGTTGATATCACCTTTGTCTTTATGAGTCATCAACCAAAATAACTTTCCTTAGGTCTCATCTCCAGTGACCATCAACAGAACAACTTGGAGATGGTTTCTAACCCATAAAATTTAGGAAATCTTTTCAAATCACAGAACTCTAGTTCTACTCTTTGTGTGTGTGTGTGTGGGGGGGGGGTTTTAAGTGAACTATGCCAAAAATGCCCCAATTGTCTCTAGATAGAATATAAGAAGCAAGAACTTTCAACATTCTTCCATATTTCTTTCCCTCCACCTTAAATTCAAAAAGAATCCTAAAACTTCACAAATTTTTCAAATACTCAAATAGATTTCAATTAATTTCACCCTATTCCTACTACCTATTAAAATGTCTCTAGTGCCAGAGAACTTGCCTGCTCTTGATGGACCTTGTTTTAAATTTAGTCATCTTTAAATAGAAAGTAGAAATGAATAGGATATCTTCATTGACAAGTGAATAATGGTAAAAAAAAAAAAAACTTAATAACATAAACTATGCATCTTTAAAGAATTAATCATTATAAAAAGTAATTTTTAAAATCTGTCTAAAGAAAATTACTAGAAATATATGATGTGTTTTCAAGAATGCTCTTTGCAATGTCATTTATAATAATAATTTATCAAAAAAGAAAGCAGAAAGCCATATGAATCTCCAACTGTGCAGAATGATTTAATTGACTGACGGTTCACATGTATAATAAAACCATGAAAATATTGCTGTGTTTCCTGATTCATGAAATGAATAAATAATCATAGAATATTAGTGTGATAGTTAAAAATTGATTGTTAATAGTATCTAGAATCACATAGAATATGATATTCTGGGCATAATTATGGGGGATTATCTAGGTTAAGTTAGCTTCTTGGTATGCCTGTGAAGGGATACCTAGATTATCTTAAACTCAAATGGGAAGTCCCAGCTTAATTATGGGCAACAGCATTCTATGGACTGAGGTCCCAGATTGAATAAAAAGGAGAAAGGGAAACGAATACTGAAATTTCTTTTTTTTCCCCCAATTATTGATCCAATGTGATCAGCTGCCTCAGGTTCTTGCTGCTCTGCTTTCCCTGCCATGATGGACTTTATGTCCTGGTACTATAAGTCAAGATAAAGCCCTTTCTTAAGTTGCTTCTGACTGATATGTTTTCACACCAACTGCACAATTAACTACTACAATTGGTAAGTGCAAATTTCAAGTTATACAACAGCATGATAGTCTCTGTATAACAGGAAATAGTCTATTTCTAAATGGATATTTGTATACATAGAAGAAGGTAGGGAAAATACAGGAAAATTTTGCTAGTCACTTCTCAGCAGTGAAACTATTATTAGCAATATATTTATGTTCTCTTCTCTTACAATCTTTCTATAGAAACACCTGCTTCTTCTACAGTCAAAGGAAAAGTAAATTTAGTGTCGGCCTTGTCCTGAACTGAAATTGCTCTCATCTTCAATAACAGTATACATGTACATAAAGAATATCCTTCCTACTCACGGAGTATTTACAGCAACTGAAATACATCCTGTGCCTGCTGAATGGCCTTCCCTAGCAGCCAAGCATCTCCAGTCTCTCTGAATCCTCCCCTCTTTTAAAACACTTTTTCTGCACACTAGTTAGAATGACCCTAGTAACAGATATATCTTTCCCTTGCTCCAGAATTTCCTGTGACTTTCTGTTACTCTTGAACAAAGCAGATGCTAGGGTCTACATGACTCGTTCTCCTACTGCTGTTCATTTCTAAGCCCATTTTGACCTCTTGCCTCAAGACCTCCTATCTCTGTTCCCATGGCTGGAATTATACCTCCAGTGTTTCCTCATATTTTTTCATCCTCTTTCTGGTCTCCACTAAAATTCATCCTTTTAGAATTACCATCTGTAAACATTCTTTCAATGAGAACCCTTTAAAACTTCAGTGTCCCTACCCTACTTTGTATCTGTCCCTACTATACACTCATTAATAAACAACCTATTCTTTTTTCTGTTTTATTTTATTTTGTGTATTTTTGTTTATCTCTTTAGCTTTTGAGGATCTTGCCATATAGAACTGGCTGGCCTGGTACTTGCTATATAGCTTTAACAGGCTTGGAACTTATGAATATCTTCTGATTTTATCTTCTGGGTGCTGTTTTTACAAGTGTGCACCATTACATTTGGCTACACATTTTTTCTTGTCTAATTGTCTATAGCATAGGTTCTCAACCTGTGAAACAAGACCCTTTTGGGTGCGGGTCTCATTTCAAATATCTTGTATATCAGATATTTACATTATGATTCATAACAATAGCAAAATTATAGTCATAAGCTAGCAACAAGAATAGTTTTATGGTTGAAGGTCACACAACCTGAAGAACTGTGATAAAGGATTGCAGCCTTAGGAAGCTTGAGAACCACTGATCTACAGTCTCTCAAGTTTGACCAGAATATAAATTCTATAAAGGCCAGAGTTTTGCTGGTTCGTTTTTGATGATTTGATAACCATTGGCTAGAGAAGGCACAGATTAGGGATTCCATATATAAGTTAATTTGATGGAGCAAGTTTTCAAGAATGGTTTTAAGTTTTTTTTTTTTTTCACTTGGCTAAGGTGTCAACTCTGGAGTCAACAGATGCCAGGGAGTGGGAAGAAAAACCTCCATGTTTCAGGTATGGTCAAGCCATGAGAACAGCATGCTTTCTTTCCATTATTCCCACACAGCTCTCTAACATGTTTCTAAATTCAAATGCTATCCCTAGATAACACAGTATGCTTCTCACTCACACAAGCATCTAATGAGCATCCTGCTGTGAAGCAGGTATGTGCATTTATTCTCTCCAGCAATAAATAAAAAGACCTGAAAATACATATGTTATTTTAAGGGAAAATGCACACTCATAGAGATTGCTCTTTAGAGAACTATGTATAAAAATTTCTCTTTGAGTTTTTAAACAAACACAGTGCCACACAAGACAGGGAAAGCATGAGACAGAGAAAGGAGAACTGAATAATTGCAAGTTTCTAGAGCTTCAAGTCCTGGCCCTACAAACAGATGAACAATGAACAACTTGTTTGTGCACCATCTTGGCAAAAACACATAGCTTGGGTAGGTATGACTCAGACCAAGGAACAGGACATGCAACAGTTATTCGGACAGATCCTCCCACCCAGGCAGGCAGACAAGCACACAGGTCTCTAGTTTGTCAATAATGTAGAATAAACATGTAGATACAGAAAAGGCTGAATTTTAAAGCAAAACATACACTAAGCCCCAAGATTGACTAAAAGGAACCTGAGTCCATGAGCAAGCTGCTAAAGAAAGAAACTCCCCGGTGATGCTATCTGTGTCTCAGACTTCTAGTACTCTCAGTTACTAAAACAACAAAATAATGTGAGCATGAAAACGTGCTCAATTTAGGAAGTTCTGTGAGAGTAAATGTTAAAAGCAGAGTCGTTGTTCACTGTCACAAGCAGGATTCATTATTAATAAATTAAGGCATGGGCTAACTCAGTGAGTAAATGTTTTGGCATGCAAGTTAGAAAAAGCAAATTGAGATCTGGAGAGTCTTTAAATTACAGACACAGTACAGTGCCCTCCAACAGGGAAATCAGAGACAGAGAAGAGGGACTCACTAAAAGCTCATCAACCTGATCTCCTCATGAGTGAGAAGCAGGAGACACACACATACAAACATACAAGCATACATACACACATACATGCACATTGCACACACACAAATGCACACTTTATACGTATACAACATGCACATCATATACATACAACACACACATATACAACAGAAGCAAACACACAGAAGATAACACTATACATACACATCACACACAAGCATGTATCTGATACATACACAACATGCACATCACACACACACCATATATACACACACAAGCATAGACTATACATACACAACATGTGCATCACACACACACACCAACATGCACTTTATACATATACAATATGCACATCCCATACACAATATACACATACAGCATCCACTTTATACATACACAACTGCACCTCTCCCTCTGTCTCTCTCTCTTTCTCTCTCTCTGTCTGTCTCTCTCTCTCCCTCTCTCTCTCTCTCATACACACACACACACACACACACACACACACACACAAGTGAAGAGCAGAAGAGACCTTGTTTCAAACAAGATGGAAGATGAGACCTGATACCTCACGTTGTCCTCTGACCTCCACATGTGCACTCTGGTACACATGTACACAACACATACATTTTATGCATACACAACATGCACATCATACACACACCTACACACACATATGTACACACACACACAAGCATACACTTTATATACACACAACATGCATATCTCACACACCTACACACACATACCTCTGTACACACACACACACACACACACAAGCATACACTTTGTATACATACAACATGCACATCACACACACATACATACACAAATGAAATGTATTAAATTTTAATTAAAATTGTTTAAGTAACAAAAAGGAGGACACAAAGTCGTAGAAGGCAAGAAAAAGGTGAACCTGGGAGGAGGAGGAGAGAGGAAAGGGGCGAATATAAGCAAATCTCATATTTTGTATGAGATTCTCAAAGAACTAATTAAAAAGTGATAAAAGTATTTATGTTTTCAGTCCAGAGGACAAAACCTAGGGCCTCATGCACACTAAGTGTGTGTTCTTCCAAGGAGCTATGCTCCAGACCAAGAAGATGAGTGTTATAGCTGCCTTTCTAGAAATCTACAGTGTCCTTTAAGGTTTCAGTGCAGGCTTGGATTTACCAATGTCTCCCATAAAAGGCAAACAGGCATATGGAGGAAATAAAACTGGAAGTGAATACAGCGTGTTCCACTTTGTCCCATTACCTTTAAAACATTATTTAGTGCTGCTAAATCATCACACATAAATTCTTCTATATTTTCATGCTTCTCAATAGCAGGAATTCACCTACCTCATTGTACACCCTGTGTCCCTCATGGAAAGCTATAAAATTGGTGACCTTTAATTAATATGCACACATTAGCTCTCATAGTGCTAGAATTTCTAGCAATTATAATGTGGTTTTATAATAAAAATACAACCAAAGTAGTGGCATATGCTTGTAACTCCTAGGGTAGGTAGAGACACAAGGAACAGAAGAACATCCTTAGCTACACTGAAAGTTGGAGGTCATCCTGGAATATGTGAATCCCTACCTTAAAACAGAAAGAAATCCAAAAGACAATCTCACACTCATGGGGCAAAAGAGGATGACATTTAGTCTGTATTTGCATGGAAAGTTCAATTCTGGAATCAAAACCTTTAAGTAAAATATCCAATAAAAAATAATTAAATAATAAAAAAAAAAACCTTAATAAGACTAGTCAAAAACTCTTGGGAGAAAATAAAAATAAAACTTTAAAAGTAGAAATTTTCTGGGCTGCTGCTGCTTCTTTTGTTTTTTTGTTTGTTTGTTTGAGGTTTTGGGGGTTTTGTTTGTTTGTTTTGTTTTGTTTTGTTTTTTGTTTTCCCCTTGGTTTGGTTTGGGTTTTCCAGGCAAGGAACAGGATTTCTCTGTTTCTCTGTGTAGTCCTGGCTGTTCTGGAATTCACTCTGTAGAACAGGCTGGACTTGAACTCACAGATCAGCTTGCCTCTGCCTCCTGAGTGCTGGGATTAAAGTTGTGTGCATGTGTGTTTGCCACTATACTTCTATACTTTCTCTCTCTCTCTCTCTCTCTCTCTCTCTCTCTCTCTCTCTCTCTCTGCCTCTCCCCTCCCCTTCTCCCCCTCCCCCTCTCCCTCTCCTTCTCCCTCTCTTGGTTTTTTGTTTGTTTGTTTGTTTTTGCTTTTTCTTTTTCGCTTTGGTTTTTCATTGTCTGTGTTTCTGAAAAAACAAAAACATAACAAAACAAAACACTAAAACAAGCAAAAACATTGAACTATGAATTCTTTGGCAGAATAAATACTAACCCATTGTTCCATTCTTCAAAATCCTAAGCCAAACCCCCATTAGGCACTAGTACTTTCCACTGACTCCAATTACAAATATGCAGATAGTTGAACAAAAGCCTATGGCGCACAGTAACTTGAGCTGTAGAGTTGATGCAGCAGAGCCAAGGTCAAAATCTTTTCTCAGCATGCACACATGGCCTCTGAAAGGACATCTATTTATCAGATGGCTGTGCTGACTAAACCTTCCAAGGAACTTGCCTTGGGGGAGGCAGGACCAACCATAGGCCTGGATTCAAACACCTACCATGGATTTTTCCCTCTGTGCCCAATTTGCTTGGAATTTTCCCAAATACTAAACAATCATTTACTTATTGCATCATTTCTGGCAAACTGCATGGTGATATCACTTTCTTGGGATGCAAAAAAGAGAAGAATATCTAAATATATCCCCTAGAATTCAGCAATTTGTTCATCCATTCACATATTATTTGGGAATTTAAATCCTTAGTTAGATCCACAGTATTGATTTTAAAAGTTTATTTTAATCTTTGTCTTTTTTTTTTAATCTCATAGAACATCTGTAAAATAAGACTTGCACAGCAACTCCCTGGTGACAAAGACAAAGTGTTGGGATCAGGAAACCAATTCATGAACAGGCCTCTAAGCATAACATCTAGAACATTAAAATGCACACTACCATTCTGATCAGCAATGTCTGTTTAACAAAATCAAATGATGTTTTTTTCTTAAGTACCATGAAAACTTCCCTCTCTGTCCTAAGAATCATTTTACCCCTCTATTAATTAATTTATTTATTCATTTTACATCCTGATCACTGCCCCAGCTTCCCCTGGTCTCACTTTCACAGAGTTCCTCTTCTTATCCCCCCTCCCCTTCTCCTCTAAGAGGGTGGGCTCCCCCCCCCCAGGGTATCCTCCCACCCTGGCACATTAAGTCTCTGCAGATTTAAGAATATCCAGCCACACTGAGGCCAGACAAGGCAGCCCAGTTAGAAGAGTTGGGGGAAAGGATTGAAGTCCCTGAAGGAATAGGAACTCTACAGAAAGACCTATAGAGTCAACTAACCTGGACCCTTGAGAGCTCTCAGAGACTGAATCACCAATCAAAGAGCAAACACAGGCTGAACCGAGGCTCAGGCACATTATATATGTAGCAGATGTGCAGCTAAGTCTCCATGTAGTTCTCCCAACTACTAGAGCAGGGGCTATCCCTAAAGCCATTTAGGGATAGCCCCTAAATGTGGAATCTGTTCTCCTAGGAACTCCTGCTGGAAAGATGGCTCAGCAGTTCAGAGTACTTCATCTTTCAGAAAATCATGTTCAGTTTCCAGCACCCACATGGTGGCCACAAGTGTCAACCACTCCATTTCCAGGGGAGCTGATGGCCTATCCTTGCCTCTGAGAGCATCACACACACACACACACACACACACACACACACACACACTATTCTGAGAGCACCACACACATATACATAATGTGGTACACATCCACTCATATAATGACTAACACTAAATCATGAAATAAAATAAACTCTTTATAAATTATGAAACAAAAGCCTACCATCACATCTTTACATAGGTCTTCATGATTGTCTTGTTTGTTTCTTTTCAGTGTTTGGTAAATACTATCTAAATCTGTCACCCACATTTTCAGAGTGGTGGATACTACCCATTCTATCTTGCTAAGGAAGAAATTCAGATGCAAGTCTTCATAAGTACCTGTATACCAACTTGTGTTGAGCCCAGGTTTAAGTTCATTTTTTTCTAGAAACATTTTCTGGCTCTTGCCATACCCTCCTCTTTCTTTATAGGCCTGGGTACTAAATATTCATTTGGGGCAGAATTTCACATCATTTTTTACCAGTAGAAAATAGGTATGGAATTTTCCCCTTGAACTCTATCTTCCAGTCACACATGGCTGTTATTTATAAACTGAATGTCAGAGAAGGAAGAAATCTATTATCTTATTGACTCTTTTTGCATTTGTCATAAACTGTCCACACAGCTGATCTATGCAGATGTTATATAGTCTCCCCATACATTTGAAGTTTGTTTGAAATGTCAAAGAGTTTTGATATTTTAGGTTTTACACTTCATGTATTTCTCCTTGTGTGTTATGGTGTCTGCCAAGCACCAAATTTAGCACCTCTCAGAGCTTTTTTGAGCCTGCCCCAAACAAGAAGCACTAGAAATTACTGCAGACAAGTTGGCCTTGTGAGATTTCCAAACGAGTTCCTAAACCAGAGAAACTGACTGAGAAAAATTTAGAACACTTGGGGTCTTTGAGAGTCCTTTTCAATACATTTCGGTGACTGGAAAGGTTAAAAAACACACACACACACACATTCAATGTCTCACCTCTGAATAACAACTGTCCACAATGAGTTGTACAAGGAAAAAAACTCTGCTTTGTTAAGAAATAACATATTTTCATTCAGAAGTCATAGCAGGTTCAAACAGATTAAGAAGTTTTATTTCTGTCATTTTTACATATTTTATTATACTACTACTTTTTTCATAACAGTTTTTATTTTCCTGAGGTTTTTACTGAGACTCACAATCAGACCAATTGTTTAAAATTAATATTATCACAGTAAATAACTGCTCTGTGAGTTACAGGTTGGGTAAGTTATTTGTTGTATGGAATCACTTAGAGCAGTGAATTCATTCCAGAATGATCAATAAAGCACTACAGCTATCTACAGCCCATCAATCACAAGTAGGAAATGATTTCAATGAAACAAACTGTTTATAGAATACCAGGAATGCCATGGGTATTTCTGGAAAGCAAAATGTCAATATGTTAAGAATTTATGCCTTTTGGCATGATTCATGCCCCATAATGAATTCCAGGAATCTTTTACAATATATTATCTCTAAAATAGGCAATGGCATGTATACATTATATATATATATATATATATATATATATTAAAGGTATTCAGAATGCCAGCATGTGTATGAGTGAAAAGTTACAAACACATTACCCAGTAATAAGGAGTACCTCCTTAAATCATCCTCCTGTACTTCTGTCTTGACTAGTGTACACCTTGTTCAGGGTGTGATCAGCAACACCATAACAACATATTAAACATTCATTAGCATTTCACACTATCATATATAGCATACTATTAAAATCTCACTGAAGCCCTATGAATCAGAAACTGTCAATATTACCATTTGAAAGATAAAAAATATCACTCGGGAAAGTTTAACAATTCAAAAACCAAATCCTATACTTTCAACCACTGTGCCACGAGTACTTATTCGTCTTTAAACCCTTAAGCTTAATATTTTAGCATACAAAAGAAATTAGTACCACTTAAACTCAGTTGGACTGATATTGCCTGTATATTTTATAACATCTTTGTCACTTAAAATCCTTACTGCTTTTGATTAATGTCTTAACTATTTCTTTTTTGATCCCTGACAATGCTTTGTGCTAGCTTCTGAAGAAACAGTTGTGAAAAACAGTGCTCAAGGTGCTTCTCCATGGTACACACATTTGAAAGAATGACACATATGGGCAGTGCTCTGGAGCACAGGCACATAGTGTTAGGGGAGAATGTTGTACAGGAGTTTTGCTTGAAAAAATGGTGAGGTCCATATAGGAAGGGAGGTTCGGACACTCAGAACTTTAGTCTAACCCAGGTAAATATGAGGTTATTTGCCACTGTGAAGGCAAATGTCTATAAATTTAATGTTCAGTAAAAATGATCTAAGGTGGAGATGTAAAGTAAAGAATGATCAGCCTGGGACATGATTTAAACATCAAATGGAATAAGATCTCCATAAAACTGACTGTAAAAGACAGGACCTTGTTTTGAGTTATGTATGAAGGAGATGAAATACCAGCAAAGGGGACTAAGTAGAGTGAGGGCCACTGGGAAGCAGAGGGGTGAAGTCTGCAGGTAACTGAGTGGGTCAGGTCTATTAAAATGAACGAGTGATCAGAGGGGTCAGATTCTGTCAATAGGTCCAATAAAATGGGGAAAGAGAACTGACTTTGAGTGAACAGCAATGACAATCATGAATGGCCTTCACCATCTTAATGGAATGGGGAGGTCAAAAGCCAGGCTGAACTGAGTTCAAGAGTGAATGAGAGCAGAAAAATTGGTGATGCGAATGCAGAAGAAAAATGGAGCTATAGTCTCTAGGAAGAAATTGGAAACAACGGTTGTTTTTCTTTGTATTTTCTCATCACAAAAGCATATTCAAATGTGATAAAAATAACACAGAAAAGTCCACTAAGAATGCAAGACAGTGAAGGAGAAGAAAACTGAGGCAAAGACTGTGGCTGTAGACGATAAACAATCAAGTACTGAAGTAATAGGACTGACCTTTCATTTGTGCTCAAACAAGGTATCCTTAGCAACAGACTTAAGAAATCACATGTGTAGATGTGGAAGCTGATGAAATAGCATGGTAGAGCTTGTACAAGGTCCCACCGACCACAACTACTTTCCAAGTAAAGCAGAAAGCTGACTCAATTGTGAATAAAAGTAACTGGGAACGTTTTATAAACTAGAGGAGCAAAATTAATGTATGAAACAATCATTAACAAGACAAGACAGATGTACTCAGGACATTTATGGTGGTTGGCTGATAAACCAGAAGGACCCTTGAGATCAATAGAGTTTGGTTTAAAATGAAATGTTGAGGTGATTTTCTTAGGCCTGTAGAGAAATGTATTTGCAGAGTTGAAAGATAGTCAAATAATAATTAAACTAGTTTTAGGAGAGAATAAGAGAGAGGGAGGTAAGGGAGTTGGAAAAGAGTAAGAAGTATATATGCAGAATAATTGATTACATAAAAGGAGAAAGTGCATGTTCTTCTAGATCTGTATAGTATTGTTGAACTAAAAGTATTGGAGAAAGTGACAAAAAAGTAGAACTGAGTATTCAGAGAGCAAGATACTTGACATGTTGATAATCAAACTCTCTGAATACTCAGTTCTACTTTTTTTTCACTTTCTCCAATACTTTTAGTTCAACAATGATAATAGGGCAAGGCCAAGAGTTTGAGTATGAGAGTAGTTATGAGAAAAATAGTCCAGGCATGGATGGCTCTTCTAGCTAGTATGGAAATCATATGGAGTTAGGATGGGGACTGTGACAGAGAGAATACAAGAGTGCCAGGACATCTTTGAAGAAAATACAGACTGAAAGAGGATTCTATAGATGATAACAACAAGACAAGAGGAAATTGAGATTCCAACAAGAATTTAAAAGAGAGGCAGGGAGGAAAGAAAATAACTTGTCTTGCAGGATATTTGATCAGACTGTGAACCCTAAAATTGTGTTAGTTACTGAAAAACGGTTTCTAGTTGTGATGTGGCTCAGCCTTAGCATATAACTTTAATACCTCTGGTTGGAATACAGACATGTTATTAGTATATAGCTTTAATACCAAACAATGAAGGTAAAGGTAGTTTGTAGATGGAAGTACCCATGTTTGAAAGTGATGTCTAATTGAGTGGCAGACAAAGTAATAAATTAGAGAAATATTTGACAAGATGAGATATGCCCAACTCTCATGAAAAGAGAGAAAAGGAAACTCCTTAAGAGAGAGCAGCACAGAGAAGAGAGACAATTTTACCAGAATAGTTATAGAGACCCAGAATGATTATAGAGGGCCAGAAAGAGGAGGAGGCAGTTTTACTCAGGGAGTTTTACAGAGATAGGTTGAAGAGAGAACAAGCTAGACACAGGTAAAGACAGAACAAGCTAGAGAATGAGAAGGAGCCAAAGGGTTAGAACAGATTGCCAGTTAGTTTGAGGACAAGTAGAGCAATCCAGGAGAAGCCATCAGAGACACCAATTTGAATCATTTAGCTTAGAGAAGAGTTTGAGCCAGAACAGCTGAGTTGAGCCAGCCAATCAGAGCTGAGAAAGAAACAGTAAAGATGAACTTATTCAGCTGTAAGTCTCAGAGGCTGAGAACATTCTAGGCCTAGATTAGATTGTATGGAGGCTAGAAGCTTCCAAGACCAGGTGTAGGTTAATAGACCTTTACAGACTTGGAAGATGAAGAGAAGAGCAAGACCATCTTTCCCTCCACAGTGGCCACTGGTGCAAAAGTGAAGAAGAGAAGCAAGTTTTTGAACAGATTCAATGCAACTGTATTTCTTGCTTTCAAGTCCTAACTCATGTTAACATCTCAGATTCATCTGGGGGCTGGTCACCAACTGAACTAAGAAGCCCTCTTTTCAGTTCTGAAAATAAGGAAAACAATTGCAACAGAATGGTGGTAAAGAAATGCTATGATGTGAGTGAATATACCGGTGTTCCGTTAAGCCACAATCTTTCACAAATGGGAAATTGGAAAGAAGCCAAAGAATGTAAGTCATTGTTCATAAAAGAAGCCAGAGGCTACACTCTGACTCTGTAAAGAGACGGAGCTAGGGAAGTAAATGGGGGCAGGCTTGGGGTTATGGCTTAGCAAAGTACTTACTTTGGAACCACAATGACACAAACTAGATCCCTACGACTCAAATTAAGAAAAAAGGAGTTTCCAGTTATGGAAGTATGCTCACTGGCTACCCAGCCTAGCCTAACTGATGAGCTCTGGAGCAATGACAGAACTTATCTCAAAGGAAGTAGAGGGCATCCCTGAAGATGATATCAAGGTGGTCCTCTAACCTACAAACATACATGAACATGAATGCACGCGCACACACACACACACACACACACACAGAAAGAGAGTCAGAGAGAGAGACAGAGACAGACAGAGACAGAGACAAAAGAGACAGAGATACAGAGAGACAGGAGCAGATTTTTAAACACAGTGCCAGTGGAAGCCAGAGTACATAGTAGTCTCTTCTAATCTTGTAAGGAGTCAGGATCATATACAGAATAATAAGACTAGTGTCTTGGGTATAACATGTTTCCTACTATTGTTTTTCCAATTTGAACCATTCTATGTCATGGAGAAGGTGCTATGTAACATCCGGATACAGTCAATGCAGAGGAACATTTTATGCAGAATCCTGGACCCTGAAATATGGTTACTTCTGCTGAGAAACTTGAGTTTAAATTTATTTTAATTGTAGCTAAATAAAAATATACATAAACTGGCTAGCTTACCAAACAGTATTGTTCTAAAACTTTGTGACAAGATAGGGTAGAGAGCATATTGGTAGAGAATCAGAAACTTCTAGGAAGAAATAAGTGGGAGCCCTGCATTACCACCTTGTCACTCAGGGTTTTGTGTTGGTCAAATAAGGTATGAGCCCTGGATACAAGGCCTTCACCCATCAGGACACTGTTTGTATTCACACACACACACGCACACACACACACACACACACACACACACACATGAACACACATGAACACACACTTCTAAATTCTTTCTAAGTACTTTATTAGACATGTGTTTAAAACTTTCAGTCTGGTTATATCAAAGAAGTTACAGCATGCCCTTACTGTACTCCCTAAACATATGAAAGAATGTCCAAAATGAGAGAGGCTGAAAACTCTGCAAACAGATAGATTACCCATGTGAGTTATTAGAAAAACACTATAATTCAACCAGTAGTGATGGAAAGTCATTTTTAATAAAGGCAACAGAAGGGAAAAATGCAGATTTTTAAATGAGAGTTTATTTGATTTTTCCTTTTGCATAAATGGATTTTATGTACCAAAAAGGTAGCTAATTTTGATAGATCTGCCTGAAACTGGGTTTTATAAGCGATGGCCACCAGAGCCAGCCTTCTTCTGATTTCTCTTTTGAAACTTCCAATTGAAGATGACATCAATATTTATGTGAGCTGGGAAAAAGAAATGAGGCACAAGGTACATAAAGCTGATTAATGTAAACTGGAGAGGAAAACCCTAAAACCAAATCTAATGGCCCATCAAACAAGAGCCACTCTTTCCTTTTAACAATGTGGAGGCTGCCAACAGAAAGTCAGTGCTTAAATCACATAAAAATAGCAGAAGGGAGCAAATGTGGGGTTCTCAAAAAGTAAAAGTAGTCGAAAGCCTCATTAAAATCAAAGAGCTGGAGAATGATAGTGAACTCAGAAAAAAACTGGCATCATTCTCCAATTAGCTGAATACCTTAGAGAGGGCTATGTGCCTGTGTGCCATATTTAAATAAGCTTTCCTTGTAAAATTGCTATATGCCACAATTCAAAAGGCAGCTGAGAAATCACCCTTTTTTAGCTTTACAGATGATAACCTAATTCTAACTATTTTTATCTACTTTGTAATTCAAGGGATGCATGCTATATATTATTTCCCTAAGAGTCAAAATTATATTTAGAATTAAAATTGGTTTTATGTAGTTCAAGTTATTGCACCCGAAAGCAATGAGTCACGCACCAGAAGTACACAGATTTGGGAGGCAAATACAGAACCATTAACTGCTCAGCAAGAGCTTGCTTAGCCCCTTAGCTTGAAGAATAAGCTTTAAAAAATACTGTACAGTTAATGTGGGCAGGAACACCAAGGTCACCTCTGTCCTATTTCAAAGGTGCCAAGAGCCTTTTGTCTTCTTTCTTCAGGCCCTTGGATAGAATAGTACTGGAGGAAAGATTCAAACATATTGTAATTACATTCTACATTATGCTCCATGTATAAAAGTAATGGTGCCGACCTACCTTTCAGGCAGGTCTTTTTCCTTAGAAAGAGGATTCAACAGTCCTAACACATTTTTTTCTATTACTTCATAATAAGAACATGTGAATATATAAGAAAGAAGCAGATCTGAGAGTTGGGTTGGAGCTGTTTATGAAGACATTCTACACATGATCTTGGACTCATTATCACATCGTTTGCCATCCTCAATCCTATCCAGGTCAACTCCTGCTGAGTTTCTGAGATCGGGGATTATAAAATGGTCTAAGGTTGGTAGTATGGTCTATGGTAAGGGTAGTATGGTCTATGGTAATGGTAGTATGGTCTATGGTTGGTAGTATGTTCTATAGTAAAGGTAGTATGGTCTATGGTAAGGGTGGAATGGTCTAAGGTTGGTAGTATAGTCTATGGTAAGGGTAGTATGGTCTAAGGTTGGTAGTAT
>JANHMN010000004.1:142560327-142580554 GCA_030674055.1 Rhabdomys pumilio | reverse complement strand
ACCACTTCCTGTCCACTTTTTATTGTTGTTGTTTTCTGACTGTACTTTCTGTTTTCTTTCTGTTTCCTGACTACACTTCCTGGCCTCTTTCTGTTTCTTGTTTCCACTTCCTGTCCGAAAAAGTTGTTTCTGTGGTGTAAATGCAACACAACCAGGATCACACATTCTTATTGTCATTCCTTCTCCACCAGTATTGACTGACTGTATATTTTCTGGAAATGCAAATCAAAATAAGTCTCTCCACTGTTAAGTAACTTCTTATCAGCTTCCTGTTACAGCAACAAAAATAGCTAAGGTGAACTTCATAAAGTAAGAAACATTATTTTTGAGCCCTAAAACATATGTACTTACGTCCCCTGAGAGAATGAAACCCAAAATATGTCTAAGTAAAAGCAGATTCAGCTTGATATTAATGGCTGCATACCACCAGACCACAGATGGACACTACAGACTTGAGGTGAGGAAGGGAATCTGAGAAAAATAACTACCTGAAGGTTTTCTAATTGAGAAAATAGTAGTAAAATTTGCATTTACCAAAATCTTTGTAGGACTGCAGGAAAAACTTAAATATAATCTAACAACTCTCGCAGTAGCCTAGGCCAAAAATTAATAATAAACAAACAAACAAACCAAGGCCAAAATATAAGTAGAGAAGAAGGTGAATGACAGCTGATGAATAGGAAGTCCCAAGAAACTTGACTACTACTGAATAATGAAGGCAGAGCCCATGCCTACTATTGATTATTTCTAGATTCCTCTCATAAAATTAAAAAAAAAAAGTTGAAAAGTTTTCAGACCCCACACTTCTACCCAGGGCTTACAAACTCACAAGACAAGCAACCTGGTAAACTCTTCCAAAAGTATAAAAAAGTAGGAATTTCGTATTAGTAATAAGTGACATTGTCATTCCACAACCTACCCCCTACATACTTTTTTGTGTAGTCTTAAAAAGAAAGAAAGAAAGAAAGAGAGAAAGAAAGAAAGGAAGAAAGAAAGAAAGAAAGAAAGAAAGAAAGAAAGGTCTGAAAATAAAGTATGGGGTTTGTTTGTTGTTTGATTTGTTCTTTATTTTGTAATTTTTTTTCACAGAAAGTCTAATGGATTTTATTTTCTCTATAGAAAAAAAAAACAATTGGAATTAGAAAATTAAGCAGTCTGCATTTGAAGGTCCCATATGATTGTTCTCTAGCTGATATTGTTGTTGTATAAAGCTTGACTACACTAAAGCTGCTATTTCAAATTACACAACAAAAAAGATATGGTGCAATACATATTGTCCTTGGTTGCTCTATCCACTCAGATGACTAAAAGCAGGATACGTGTGTACAAAATCTTAAATCTGTAAAAGTCATTGCTTTTGACATCTCCAAGTAGGCAGCAGGCTGCCCAAACAGAGCTGTTCACTCACAAATTCTAAGCCTAATGAAGTGAGAAGAACACGGTGTAGATACAAATTAAAATCTACTTACCGAGAACACTCTGTATTTTTTCTTTCTGTATACTTCCTTGTTTTATGTCAAGAAAAAAGTATCAGTTGAAAGGAATGACCCTTTTATGTTTTAAGTCAACACAGTAAACTTGCTATTGACCACAAGACATAGCCACTCAGTAATTCTAATCTGTTATTGAAACCTTTGGCTTCTAAAAAGACTATTTTTAGGTCCTTTTAATGATTATTGTTAAGCAGGTGAAGTGCTGTTGGAAGAGAAAAGGGACTGACTTAAGATAATGATTAGCCAGACAATTGCTTTGCCATGGGTTTGTTTTCATTTTGTTTGTTTCTGCCTTTGTCTACCGAACATTTAAATGTTCTTTCTGGAGGTTACATTTTCCTGCCAACCTCCAGATAACTGAGACTATATAGTGAAAAGAAACAAGACTTTAGAATGGAGATTTTAGAGCCGTGTTGAACTGTGATGTCAGTAACTAAGAACTGTTAATTCTCTAGGCAATGAGCCTTTAATGTAAACCATAACTGTTAACTTAAAAAGGTACATAGAAAACTTTCAATAATACATAGCTCAACCTAAAGCCTGTTCCTCATTCTTTTATATCACCTCAGAGTGAAATAGAAGCAAAAATGCATCTTCTTTGACATAGAGCCTTTGATGAGAAAATAAGGCATTATTCAACACATTCTAGCAATACACCATCTATCACTCAACATTCACTTCTGCTTTGGCAGCTCTCATTTAGAGTTCTGCAGCTCAGATAAGTCTCTCTGGCTTTGAGCAATCAGATGAAAACTCATATAAACAACTCTACTTGTGCTGGAGAGAGCAAGGGAATTCTTTTACAACTCTTTTCCAAAATGTGGTTGGAACAGTGTGCCCAGAACAATTTCCAAATATGAATTTAATTGCTGTATTGCAAGTTTAAAAAAAATAGCATGATGTAACAAGAGGAAAATGGGACTGGAGATAGGTATGTTGGATTTGAATCCTTGTCTCAGGCTTCCTGAGTTACTGGGGCAAAAATCTATTACCATCTCTGGCATAGAGACCCTCAAAGGAGAAAATAATGGGTGTCCAAGCACAATGCACAAAAATGAGATGAAATCATAAAATGAATGCATGTGGTAGAAAATCAACTTTAAAAGTTATCATCCATATGATAGGATTCCCAAAGGAAAAGGTACATGTGAGAAAATTGGCATAAAGGGAGGATTTGTAATGAGCTAGAGTTAGTCCATTAGTTTTGACACAAGAGGTTAGCTTTAAGGAAAACTAACTACAGAGTCCATTGGAACTCTCTAGACAGCCTTTACATCTTTCCTCTACATTTGAAAATATTCTAAACATAACTTTCCACCCTTGTATCAATCTTATTTCTTCCTTTAAGATTTAGTTATTTCATTTTATGTATATGAGTGTTTTGCCTGCATGTGTTTACATACACCATGTGCCTGGTCCAGGGAGATCAGAAGGAGTCAGATTCCCTGAAATTGAAATTTCAATTATAAGCCACCATGTAGGTGCTGGAAATCAAACCTAAGTCAGCTGTAAGAACAAGTACTCTTAACCACTGAGCCATCTCCCTAGTCCTCCTCCTCTTCTTTCTCTTCCTCCTCCTCCTATTATTATTATTATTATTATTATTATTATTATTATTATTATTTTACCTTCTTAAAGGTCAGATCTTCTTCAGAGTCATTGGTAGTATAATGTATGTACATTTAGTTCAGTTCTATAAAGTAAATAAGTTTATTTCTTATAAATCATCAGATTATCAGATTATCCCCCACAATGACCAGAGGGTCTCTGCTATTTCTATAATGGTAAGAAGTTTAAGGAAACTTAGAAAATTAGCCCCAAATAAGAAGCCATTTAATTTGGGATACTCCTTTTCTGCCTTTAAATGTACAGAGCCTTTCAGTCTTTCCTATTTACCTAAAATGGCAATGAAAAAGAAATAAGTGCTCTATGGTAACCATGAACTTTCTATAGCTCATGTGAGCCTGAGATAGCCCTCTCTTCAACTCCCTTCTGAGCTTCCCTGCTACATCATAAATATTGACACCAAAATGTTGATTATGGGCTTAGCAGGCTCCATTTCATTCAAGATTATGTTGATAATTAGGAAGTTAAAAACAGGGTGATCTAGAAGTACACAGCCCCCGCCCCCACACACAGAGACAGAAACTATTATGATACACAGAGTGCTAGTATTCACTAGGACAAGGACAGAGAACATAGGCACATTGGTTAGAGAATGTTCCATTGTCTGCAGCATTTGAGTTCCTTTTGCTCTTTCATTTCTTGTCTTTTTTTTACTGTTGCCAAAAGTTCTTATGAAAAATAAAACCAACTTTCAAGTGCTTACAAAAGTCTACAAAAATGCTAAAACTATTTTTTTTTTTTTACATTATATGACTTCTCACCGAATATAAAGAAAATAAAGGTCTGGTTCTGATCCCCCTCAAAGAAATTCCTAGTGTAACCGAGTTGAGGATGAAACGCTTCCAAAGGCAAACAGATGCTCAGTGATAGTCATTGATGACCTATTTGCCCTTGGCATTCTTCTTGGTAGGAAAAATATAAAGAACAATGAGCTATGATTGCTGCTTTCAACAACTTTGAAGTAGAACAGGTTGGATATTAGCATTGAGAAGTCACCAAATTCTCCTTGTTTTTTAGCATACCAAGTACACGGCTTATATCATCCCTTTAAACTTAACAAACACCAGAAGATATCTCAGGGTTGCAGAAATAGCAAGGCCTGATTCTTCCCACATCAAACAGCAAGAAACTAAAGATCAGATTTAAAAAAAAAAAAGTCATGGCCTTCAAATCCATACACCTAATGAGTGATAGAGCTTTAAACTGAAGACTGTGACTTTATCATCAGTGTCATTAACCACTATTCTACCGGACTACGTTTATATTGTCTAATTCAAGTGCTTCTTAGAAAACTCAAAATTCATTTATCTAAACCAAAATAAGAGCCTAAGAGCATAGCATTTTCAAGGAGAGAACTTACTCCAAGAGGAGACTCTCTATGATCTAGCCATGTTGGCCAACACTTTGAAATGGCCTTGAAAGTAATTCGACCATGAAGTCCATGTCTCCTGCATGTGCAGTACAGCAGTCTTCTGGGCAATGGATCCAGTGGACTGGTAATAACATCCTAGCAGACTTGAAACTGCTGTGGTATTCAGGGTCCTCAGCTATTCTGCACATTCCTGAAGCGCTGCCATGATAATGTGTTCACTGATGCACAGATAACAGCATGGCCAGAAAGAGGGAGAAACATGACCTTCAGAAAAACCTTTCAAGGTCAAATGTTACCCAACCACGCAGAACTGTGTTCCACTGGAGGATTATAAACATACAGACCCAGTTTCTCAAGGGCACTGGCATAAAGTTCAAATAAAGCTGTTTAATACGGGGCTCTTAAGAGTTTTATGAGCAGTTTTCTCTAGAATTTAGCCAGTTCATTTGATCACATTAGGCAAGAGGAATTTTCCAGCAGGAGCTACGCAAATAAAATAGCACTGAGTTAAGAACTGTGCTCTATTCTAATGAAGATTTGACACTTTCCCCAGGAAACTCTTCTCCAAAAAGTCTGGAAGATACAATTGGCATGAGAGTTCCTCCAAACCCATTAGAGTCCTGTGAAGTGCTTCAGCAATTCTAATCTCTTAACCTTTGCTTAGTTTCCATGTTGGCTTTCGAGACAAGGTGTCATTCTATATCCCAGCATAGGCTCAAACTCACAGCAAGCCCTCTGCCTCAGATTGGCATAAACCACCACACCCAACTTTCTGATTTTTACTATAAAGAAAGGATTGCTTAATACTCATTAAAGGAACTGTGCCCAGAAAAATAAATGAGTGTGCTCAAACAGTATTTGTGACAAATTTTCATTCGTTGATAACTTGATTTGCATTACTCTGCAGCTAAACTGAGTATATCTGGTGAGCTATTACCCACCCTTACGTTTCTTTACCATCAATCTACACTCTAGAGTTCTGGGTTAACACACTGAGATGCTGAATCAGTGTGCTTATCCACGCATTTTATTTGTTCTTACGTGTGGCATTTCAAAAAGGGGGCCTTACTCTCTGTGCTGCTGGCTTCTGAAAACATATTTGTTTCTGAAATCAACTAAAAGCATCCTTGACCCCATTCTGACTCTTGCATTCAGAATACGTGGATTCCCTAAGAATAGGAAAAGGGTCAAAGAAGGCAAAGAAGGAAATGAATACTTTGTGCAGGCAGTTGGAAGTGACTGGGGGAAGGTGGATGTCATCTAGAAAGAACAAAGAATGGAGGGACCCAGTGGTAGCAAAAATTCGTGCCCCAGTTGGCAGTACAGATGATACCTTGTACCTGCTAATCCATAGAGTGTAACAGCTACTAACATAGCATAAACATAGTAATAATTAGTATGATAAACAAGCTAGAGATGACTTGAAGTACATTTTATAAGCTAAATGTAAATGCTGTGCCATTTTATATGAGGGACTTGAAGACTGTGATATCCACAAGAGTTTAACCCAATCACAACTCATAGATACATAGAAACATTTGCACTGTAAAAGGAAGAAGTACTTCTGGGTGAAATGATTGCAGGGTGAATCTAAAAGAGACTAGATTCCAGGGAGTAGATTCCCTCTTCCCATGCAAACACCATTATGGCTCACTGGCATTGTACATCAGACCCAAACATAGTCAAAAGCCAGTGGAGCATAGACAGTGAGGATCCCAACAGCAAACCGTGACACTCAGCTAATTTTTAAAGAACGATTTTAGCTTTGTTAGGATTGTTAACTATTGAGTTGCAAAATGACTAAGATAGAATCTTTCAAATTTGAAGACTTATTTTCACATGGAATTTAAGATTATTTTCTCATACTTGAGCTCTTTCTGGCTCTAATAATAATCTGACCTTCATAAAGCTTCTGATTCTTGTCTAGAAACATGCTTACACACACACACACACACACTCACATGCACATTGTGTCTGCCTTTTTTCCACATGACATGACAAAGCATAAAATTGGCCAAGTAGCTATTCTACTTTCCTACCTCACACATAGTCATGCACAGACAACTCACGTACATTTCTTATACTCTTTAAAGACTTACTCTTGGTATGTGTGTTGTATGTATGTATGTATATGTGTGTACCTACATGTGCTTATGTTCACTGTGTGCGCATGACTGCGTCCCTGGAGGGGGAACATCAGATCCCTTAGAATTGGAGTTACAAGGGGCTAAGAGCCAAACCCCACTCATCTGCTAAAGCAACAATCACACTCAGCCACTGAGCCATCTTTCCAGCTCCCATTTTGCTTATACTTGATAATGTAGCGTTTGATTTCCAGTATAAGGAAAGACTCAATCATGACTTGAATAGGAATGCCATAAAGGTTTATCTTCATTTAAATATAGAACTAGGAATGTCAAGTAAGTTGCCAATTCATTACCTTTTGAAGAATCTCCTGGAAAATTTGAGCTGAAATTAAGTGAAACTTTTGCCAAAAGGAACATTTGAATTTCGCTTTATTGAGCCATTAAACTAATATATTCTCTTCTTTAAAGTTTCTGCTGTGGTGTGTTTGATTCAAAGCAATCTTTCAATTGTTTTACCATTAGCTTGAAGCAAAGCAAAATGAAAAGCATGACAAAGCATAAAATTGGCCTTAGCAATATCTAAGCTTGGTTCAGCTGGAACCATTATCCTCAATGCTCTTATAGTCTGAGAAAACAGCCATAAAATCAGGTTATTGTTTTTAATTTTATAACCCATGATTCATTTTGTTTAACTTTAGTGACAGCCCACAGTCCCAATAAGTGTCTTCAGTTAGGAAATATAAGCAAGAAATCAAGGCCCAGGAGTCATTACTTATAGTGTGGACTCATTTCATTTATCTTCCTGGGGAACTACCAGAGTGTGAGCCATGTGATCCTTATTACATCACCTAACAATAGCAACCCTAAAACAGTAGCTCAGGATGAACCATATCTTACATCATTAGCTTAACCCTCCCTGGCCCTCTTACTCAACTTGACCAAGGACAGCTAGAACGTTTGTTCTGTGTTCTAAATATAAGGCTTTCCCAAGCAAAATTTCTAGCAAGGAGGCTAATATAACTATCAGTAAAGTGCTTGTCTCGTTAAACATGAGGATCTGAACTCAATATGCAGAACCCCTGTGCAATACCTAGACACTGTAGTGCATTTATTATGCCAGTATCTTAGAGGCAATGGTCCCAGGGCTTCACTAACCAAACAACCTGGCTTGTCTGATGAATTTCAAGTCAGGGAGAAAGGTAGACACACACAGAGAGAGAGAGAGAGGGAGAGAGAGGGGGGGACAAAGATGTCTATTTACAAGTACAACTTTTGTAGCCAGAAAATCATGACCTATAATAGCTGTGTGATATTGAACCATCTCATTTAACTCTTTTGATATCAACTTACTAATTTAAAAATGTGAGATAATATTATTATCTGCATCAGAATCTTTATAAAAATAAATAAGACAGTGCACACAGAGTACATGGTCTGCCCAGCTCTTGGTATTTGTCATTATTGTTATTTTTTTGTGACAGAGATTATGGTTGCACTGTTGTTGAGTTTATGAACTTCTCATCCCTGGGTAATGTCACATTAAGCACCACCAAAAGAAATACTATCTTTCCACATTGCAATGATAGTGTTTCTTAGCACCTTTTACAACTAACCCAGATTTTCTAGATTATAGTGAATTTGTTTGGAGCAAATCAGAAATATATAGATGTTCTTTATTCCTCACAAACTCTATCACTTATCTGTCAGAGTACAGCAATCTTTGACTACAATATTCAGGAGCATAAAGCAGGACGATGACGATTCACTTAATCATGCTTTATAGTTTCTCTAGGTTGGGAGCTCATGAGCAGCTCAGTTGGACAGTTATGGATCAAGAATTCTTGTGAGGTTGGAGTCAAGAGTCAGCCAAGGGTGTAGTCACTCAAAGGAAATGGAAGACTGTTCTTCTCATGGCCTACAAGTTTCCCAGACTATTAGTCAGTGAAGTCCTCTCCATAAGGACTTCTCAGTGTTGTTGAGTGCCCTTTTGTGGTACCAGGACCAGGTGGTTTCCCTCAGAGATGCAATGCTTTTTATGACTTAGTTTCAGAAAATTCATGGTATTATTTCTTCTATAATTTTTGTGTCACGCAGGTCAATCCTAGTTGAGTGATGAAGTTTAAGACAAAGACTGCTGGAAGCCAGGCCAATGATATGAACACAAAAGGGTTACCCAGGCTCTACTCCTATAACAGCATTTGTTCAGGTTCAGTATTAAGGTATCAATGTCTAGAAGTCCAGGAACAGATGAGAATCACACAGTGTAGTTCTACAAATAATTCTCAGATAGGATTCCTTTTTGTGGAGATGAATGTTCCCTTCACATATACAACAAGATAGAATCACAGAACAAGCATGAGATGACCACTATAAAATGTTTAATTGCAGCAGAAATAAACAGTCAGTGCACAGAGGTCACTGATCCATAGCAATTCTAAAAGGTGACTGGACACAAGTCACTAGTTCCCTGAATGACTCTCAGTCCTACTTCTACCTGGGAAGTTTTTTCCATAGCTGCTGTCACATCCCTCTAGACTCCAACTTTGTTGCATCATGTTCCCAATTCAAAGCCTCAATTTGTAGGTAGGGTAAGAATTTAAAGTGTTACAAGCCCCGTCCATCACCACACCAATCATGTTGGCTTAAAAGAACAGTAGTTATCATTACTTAATTTTTCTTTAAGTGGGAAACTTTAGAGTAGGCCTGTTGGGCAATCCTATCCCAAAAGTACCCAGGAAAGTATAGTCTAATGTCCTTAAGGTTACAAGAATCCAAGAGTTTGACAAAGACTGGAGATGTACTTCAGTAGTAATTCATTGTCATAGATGTCCAGAAAATTCTCCCCCATAGAAGCTTCTAAGTGGGACGGCTGAATCATATATGGGGACAAGCTTTCCATGGACCAACCCAAGAAAGCAAATTGAAAAGCACAGTACATTTTATGACTTCATGTTGACAGTCATGCATGGCCCTTTTATTGTGTTTTATTTCTCACAGAGTTCCTCATTCCCTTGAAAGGAAACAGAGAGAGGCCTGAGGCCAGAGGATCACCAGACTCCACTGTCAAGATTTCCTTCCAAAAGAGAAAATTTAATAAGTATTTTCCTAAATTAAATTATAATTGTACATTTATATTTTATGTTATAAACAGGCAGCTAAATCCAATTCTATACATGACCTCCAGGAACTTCAAAGCAGACAACAGACTTTAGCTCCTAATCAAATATAATGCAAAAAGAATTTGAACAAAGGTACCTTACAAGATCCATTTCCCTGAGGAGACTGACCACCTAGACAGAAGTGACAAGGTTAACTGACTTAGGAACTTAGCAGGATTTGGGGTCTATTTGCCCCAATGTTTACAAGTCAAATTTGATGTTCCTACCAAAAAATAATTCATCTTCCAGGGACAGAGTTACATTAAACAAGTTTCCAAACACTGTTTATAAAAACTGTAATACTCAGTTTTAGTTTATTTAAGATGAAGTTCAGGGAAGGGATACAGCTAAACAGGTAGATGGTGGCAGTGATGGTGATGATGGTGAGGATGGTGATGGTGAGGATGATAACATCCTCACTCCTCTAACAGCAGTTGTCTGTGTCTATGGCAATCTACCATAGAGACATGTCAACAAGTATAAATGCTACTGAGAAGGTTGTTTTTTGTTTGTTGAACATGGCACCACAGACAGTTATGGATTCTATTTGGAGGGTGGGAGGGAGAGACAGAGACAGACAGAACATAGAGACACAGACAAAGACAAACAGACACAGGCAGAGGGAGACACACAGAAAGAGGAAGAAGGAGACACCGAGAGAAAATAAATAAATGTAACGTTAAAGCACAATAAAAATATAATAAAATGGGCAGTGTCAGGGGACTGACAGTATCTTTCTCCAGTCTCCAGATGCTTGGCCACATAATGTGAATGCATGCACACACACAACATGTGCACCTTAGCACACATGAACATGCACAGGGAAACACATGCACAGAAATGTGGTTAAGATAAACATGAATATTTCTAAAGTGGTTCATTAGATTGTTTATAATCTAATTCTCAGAGTTCCTGTCCTGTACTCAGGCTTTAATAAGCAGTTCCAGCTCAGCCAGCAGTAGTTCCTATATGCTCCAGTTTTTAGCTTGAACTTGGAGTGAAGCACACATTTTCTTCTGTTGTACTGGATTACATAATGGCTCGATGTACTAACTTTAGAGACAGAAACCAGCAAATTGGCCCCATGTCAGAAAGTTCTCCTTTTCCACTTCACTGGCTGACTCAAGGCAGAACCCCTTAGCCTTTGGGTCTTTTGTGAGTTTGCTGCTCCATTCTGAAAGTCACCTACCTCTCAGGCTTAAGAGCTGCATCATTTTGTGGATTTTCTCCTAGAAATCAGACAACCAATGATTCTCTTTCATCTGGTTTCTAACCAGGGTTTGTACCCGTCTAATTCACATTTTTTTGGAGTTTCCATTCATGTCATTTGGCTTCCCTTTCACTTCCTCATTGAATGTCAACCATAAGCTTTCCCTGGCCTTACACATTTATGAGAGTTCTGGCATCTCTCAGATATTCAATATAATTGGTGTTAAAATTATAAAATTGCAGCTCTTTTAAAACAACATTTAAGTATGTGATCTTTAAAATAAATATATTCTTAACTCTGTCCCCATTTGGCCTTCCCACCTTTGCAATTACATTCTTTTTCTCCTTCAACATAATATTCATAATGTTTGAATAGCAACAAAAATAACAATTTGGGACTATATACAGATCAAGGCAAACAGAAATTGTTATAAAACTTATACAAGCTGACCTGGTAGCCATTGACAAAACACTCAGATTTTCATGCCTTTGGGTATTATTTCATTTTAGAAAATGTCCTTAGAGGTTGTTTAACTGGATATTCATTCTATTATTCCTCAGTTTGAAGGTGCATTCTAAGGTTTCTCTGTAGAGATATTAAGTTCTCTGCTTTTTATTTTTCAGGGCACAATACTCACCTCAAGAACTGCTGAGAATTTGTCAGAATCAGAATCAAGATACGACCACTCTTTGCTCCTTCCTATATTTGAAATACACCGAAGCTCTGTTAGGTGTTCATCTATAATCACCCAGGCAGAAATCAGCTGCATGACCATACCTCAATATTCCCCCAGCTGTTAAGATGGCCACCAAAATCCAACAACACAACACTCACTCTATGAGGTCATCTGTACACTGAGTCAGAGGAAATTTCCCCACGATGAGAAAGGAACCACACAATATAGAAAGTTTTGAAGAATGGTGGTATCTTTTATGGTAAATTACTTAAAATTTTAAAGTCCATAAAACAATAAAATGTTAAAATTCAGTGAGCCCATTTCTTCTAGTCTACCTTAATGAAAAAGTCTCCTCTTTGCCATGAGGGCTAAACTTCCATGATGAGCTTTGCCAAACACTGGCTTAGATTCACTGCCAATATCCTTTATCCCTCATTTACTAATGAAAGATGTCAGCTCATGAGCTTCATCTCTGTGGTGGTTTGAATACGCTTGGCCCAGGGAGTGGCACTATTAGGAGGTGTGACCTTGTTGACTTAGGTGTGACCTTGTTGGAAGATGTGTGTCACGGTAAGGGTAGACTTTGAGACCCTCCCCTTACTTGCCTGGAAGTCAGTCTTCTCCTGTTTGTCTTCAGAACAAGTTGTAGAACTCTCAGAAACCCTAACACCATGCCTGCCTGGATGCTACCATGCTTCTTACCATGATGATAATGGACTGAACCTCAGAATGTGTAAGCCAGCCCTAATTAAATATTGTCTTTCATACGAGTTCCTTGGTCATGATGTCTCTACCACAGTGAAAACCCTAAGACAATTACTGAATTTATTTTGGGTATTTCATGAGCTTTCCAGGGGAAACTAAGGACTCATGAGTGCTCAGACAACTATGTATGACTACCATGTATGGTGGCTGCTGAGACACCTTAGAGGCAGAGTTATGTCCTTGATGATGGAGAAGGAGGCAATGCTTGTGTATATGGTATGTGTATTTGAATATTTGGCTCTAGTATGTGTATGCAGTGTGTGTATAGGAAATATGCGTGTGAATTATGGGTATACATGTGAAAGGTGGCAAGTATGGTATGGTATGTAGATATTGAATATATAGTATATATGTACCATATATGCATATGCATGTGAAGTGTGACATAGCTGTTGTGGAGTGTGTATACTATATGTATTGTGTATACATGGTATATACACTATTCATGAGGTATGTCATATGTGTGTGGCACTTGTAAACATATGAAATGTGGTATGTATGCTATGGTATGTGTGTATGATACATACACAATATATCATGTGCTGTAAGTGATTTGGTGGAGAAAATGGGGAAAGACTCTATTTATTGTAGCTACACCAAATCTGTCCCTTGAACCTCAGATGAAATTGCAACTTCTCCTATTTCTTTTCAGATTCCACTCAATGCTGTTAAGTCTAGCTAGAGGAAAAAAAACCTGCATTTTTCTTCAGATTCCTAGTATCTAGCTTCCCTCACAAGTGACTTTGCACTCCCCTCCACTACTAAATTGTTCATTATTCTTTTAGCCAAGATCTAAAGCTCCAAACACATCACTGCATAGAATCAACCTGGCTAAGTAAAGAGCATCCCAGTATTAGATGGATCTAAGCCTATCTTCTGGACCAGTTAGGACATAGTATTATATGAGCCTATTCATTAATAAAGTAATTTACCTCCTCAATAAATAATCTTGATCTCTTAACATGTGCTCAACAAGGAACTGGTAGCCATGAATGCAGTCATAAATAAGATAAATGAGGAATGTCTGTGGGCACTGAACTTAGCTTAATGAGATATGCACACAATGATCACGTAATTTCAATACCTTGGCTGGGGATGACATGCCTAATAGAGGGTAATGGGAGAGGAAAACACTAAAAAGAACCTCAGCAAAGGCTTCTGGGGAAGACACATATAAGTAGAAGCCTGATTGTCCCATAGGATGTAGAAGAGGGACATGTGTATAAGGAACCAGAACACTGAAAGGACTACATTATAGTAAACTCGAAGAATAGTGTCGGGAGATTCTACAAGATGCTAATTTGGATAAGAAAATAGCAATTATGTTTATTTTCCTCAAAACATTCTCAAAAACAGTGGGTAAACTGCTTATTATATGAACATAAATACCTGAGTTTGATCCACAGAACCTACATTAAAAAGTGGAATATGAGGCTAGAGAGATGACAGCGGTTACGAACACTGACTACTCTTCCAGAGATCCTTAGTTCAATTCCCAGCAACCACATGGTAGCTCACAATCATCTGTAATGGTATCCAATGCCCTATTCTGGTGTGTCTGAAGGCAGCTACAGTGTACTCATAGACATCAAATAAATAAATAAATCTTTTTTTAAAAATGGGATAGGATGGTGTGTGCCTGTAGTCTCATACTGGCAAGATAGGGACACAGAAATCTCTGAGGCTCACTCAGCCAGCCTAGACTAACTAGTTTCGGGCCAAGCAAGAGACCCAGTATCAAATAAAACAACGTGTGCCTACACATTAGTTCACATTCTCAAATACATGGATGCATCCTCCATACAAAAGGACCATCTGAAGCTCAATCACCCACTATAATTTCACATACAAACACATACACACACATATACATGCACACACACACACATGTGCGCACTTTCAGCAACATTCCTGACTCATTTAATTTGAAACAGAAATGCAGAAATATACATTTTTTTTAAAATGAGATGTGTAGGGACCAAGATGGAACAGAGAGAGGAAAAGGCCTACCAACAACTGGCCCAACTTGAGACCCATCCCATGGGTAAGAACCAATTCCTGACACAATTAACGATACTCTGCTATGCTTGGAGACAAGATCTAGCTAGCATAACTGTCCTCTGAGAGCTCCACCCAGCAACTGGTGGAGACAGATGCAGAAACCCACAGCCACGCATTAGATGGAGCTCAGGGAGTCTTATGAAAGAGTTGGGGGAAGAAGTGAAGGACCTAAAGGTGATAGGGATGCCACAAAAAGACAAACATAGTCAACTAACCTGGACCCTAGGAGGGGGTCCCAGAGACTGAACCACCAACCAAAAAGCAAGCAAATATGAGCTGTACCTAGGCCCCCGCACATATGTAGCAGACGTGCAGCTTTGTCTTCATGTGGGGTGCCCAACAACTGGAGTGGGTGGCTGTTCCTGGCTCTATTCCTCTAACTCAATTGCCTTATATGGCCTCTCCTCGGTGGGAGAGGATGCACCTAGTTCTGTAGTGACTTGATGTATCAAGTTAAATAATACCCAGAGTAAGGATCCTCCTTCTCAGAAAAGGGGAAGGGGGGGGTCTGTGAGATGGGATAATGGGGGAAGGGGGCTGCAATCGAGATGTAAAGTTAATTAATTAATTAATTAATTAATTAAAGTAGAAAAAAGAAATCTACATTTTTTGAACAAATTCTCTAGGTAGAGGTGGTCCTCAATAGACTGAATCAAAGCAGGCCAGATAAGCCAATTTCAGTAGTTTGACCTTCTTCCTATACTGAATGGAAAGCCATGTTAGGCAATGAAGTGACATGATTAAGACGTTAGTTTTTGATAGCTTGCTGTAACAGCAACAAATACTGAGAGAATGGGCAGGTTGGGTAACAGAGAGACCTCTCTGCCTACTTGAACTGAGATCATTAGGCCAAAGTCCATGATTTCAGCATACTCAAATAGAAAGATTACCGAGAGATGTTCTCAGCTGAAATCACATCCAGACCCGTTGTCCCTTGACTACCAGTTGTCCCATATGCCAAGAATTGATGAATTTTCCACGATTCACTACTTTGGTACTAAAACAAAAATATCTTGGAATGATATGTTCACCTTCTGCAAATCATATTAATTACTAGGAATAAACCAGATGATAATCAATCAAGTGACACTCAATTATTGATGTAATTTTTTTGTTTGTTTGTTTGTTTTTCGAGACAGGGTTTCTCTGTGTGGTCCTGGCTGTCCTGGAACTCACTCGGTAGACCAGGCTGGCCTCGAACTCAGAAATCTGCCTGCCTCTGCCTCCCAAGTGCTGGGATTAAAGGCGTGCACCACCACCACCCGGCATTGATGTAATTTTTTAAAAAAAGAAAACCTGAGGTTAAAATAATATGTAATATTTATTCTTTGAGAATAAAATCTGCTTGGTGCTGTCTGTATGTGCATGGATGTAAGGCCATCTTCTAATGCACAGCAGCCTACCAGGACCACACTCCTGAACAAGACAGACTGTCCATCTCCAAGTTTTACATATATATATATATATATATATATATATATATATATGTATGATATACTATATTATATATACTGTATTATATATACGTATTATAATATTCTGTTTTCTTCATATATATATACTATTATAAATATATATGTATATTATATATACTTATATGTATATGTATATATACATGTTTATATTATATAACATATACATATATGTGTATATATGTATGTATACACAATATATATATCTTATAATATATGATAGTATATGATATATATATATATGAGTATACGTATGTGTTCTATAATGTTATATTGTACTATTTTATAATAATATAATATGTGGGTATATATATTTGTTTTCACATACATATGTATATATGAATATATTGAGAAGCTACTGAGATGGCATAATGGAAATAGTGCTTGCTGCACAAGGATGAGAACTGAGTTAGAACTGCCAGGTTGTCTCTGGACAGAAACTGGAACCAGAGACGTGCAGCCTGTCTAGCTGAATCACTGAGCTCTAGGCTCAAGGAGAGGCTGTGTCTTAAAAACTGAGGTTGAGAGCTGAAGAACACACCCAGTGTCAAGCTCTGGCCTCCACACCTAGAGATGGATGATCACACGCACACAAGAACAAAATCAAAACAATCCTTCATTGTTTTGAAAGCGAATCCCAAGGACACTGCAGCTGTAATTCAAATTTAAAACAAACAGAACTCTGGTAATGCTTTTCAGTTTGCAGAAGCAGGGCTTTCTGGTGTGGTGCTGCAATCTGGAGATGGGTGTGTTGTGAGGACATTGGTTTTCCTACTCATAATTAAAGGGCTGGGCTTGTAAATGATTTACTACACACACACACACACACACACACACACACACACACACACACACAGTCAAGGTTACTTCAGCTAACTCTGTTCCTCTTCTTCAGCAAGAGGAAAAGTGGTGGAATTATGGCATACCTGCCCAAAATAACCCAAAGCCTGTGGTGGCTCACAGGTTTATACTAGACAGAAAGCTGTCAAATATTTCTCTTAGAGAAGACAAAAAATTGAGGAATTCTATTTGAGTAATAATTTTACAATTCAGTCCACTGATTCTAGACGATAAGATTAGTAGTCCTAGTAGTAGTAGTAGTAGTAGTGGTAGCAGCAGCAGCAGCAGCAGCAATTTAACAGGGTAAATTTCTGCCTCAATATTAGACAGTAGGCAAAGTGCAGTCTTTTTAAATTGTAGATACTTAATTTACAACACAATGGAAAAATATGAAGCTAGTAGGTCAAGCCTATGACTTCATGGATATTACTGTTTAAGATATAAAAGTATCTTTTATTAGAGCCTGGTGTGGTGGTGCATGTCTTTAATCCCAGCACTTGGGAGAGAGAGGCTGGCAGGTCTCTTTGCTATTCTACAAAGCAAGTCCAGGACAGCTAGGGCTCTGTTACTGAGAGAAACCCTGTCTTGACAAACAAAACGAAATAAAATCTTTTATTTTAAAATACAATTTAATTTTATAACAAATAAAATCCATTTTAAAATATCTAGCAAATAATTGTAAAGGTTATAGCAGAGACATGTGAAAGAAACATGGAAATAACCCAAGACAAGGGACACATTTGTCTAAGTGACAAAAATAATAATTCTGTAGGTTTTCATCATTCCAAGGTAAATGCAATGAAAAAATTCTTTTGTATTTCAAAATTCAAGTTCTCAACTTGTTGATTTCCACCAGATCAAATTATTATTTGAGGTATTTCCAAAGCAAATGACCATAACCAAAAAAAGAGAGATAAGACAGAAACACTATAACTAAACAGAACATTTTAATTGTGATATTTGTATATCAATCTAATGTAATATTCTGAGAGCATTTTATGTCATGAGAAGAATACAGCAGCTGCTCAACAACAAGGTTGTTTAAGTCAAAAATGATGGATAGATAGATAGATAGATGATAGATGATAGATAGATAATAAATATACAAATAAATCATCAGAGCAAGCCCCTCCACCACACACACCACATTCCACATTAAAGTGCTTCAACTATTATACTTGTAGATAATCTACTTCCCAGATGTTGAAAGAAAGATTTTTTTTGAAAATAGAGGCTGTGGATTTATTAACTAAGATTTAGAATCAATTTTGATTTTTCCGAAAAGTTTTTGCAAAACTGTATAATGTAAAAAAATCTTAAAAACACCTGCTGTCACACTCGATTTTTTCTCCTTCACAGAAAGACCACCCTCTCAGATGAACTCCGCACTTTATGATCTTATGATTGAATAAATGCAGTGTACCTGCCTCTCAGAAAAACAGATCAAACTGGACTCTTATGGCCAAAAAGAATTTTTTTCTGTATTGCCTCTCTCTCTCTCTCTCTCTCTCTCTCTCTCTCTCTCTCTCTCTCTCTCTCTCTCTCTCTCTCTCTCTCCCTCTCCCTCTCCCTCCCCCTCCCATCCCCCATCCCTCAGTCTCTCAATCTCTCAATCTCTCTCTCTCCTTGTTTGTTTTTCAAGACAGGGTTTCTCTATGTATCCCTGGCTATCTTGGAATTCACTATGTAGACAAGCTAGCCTCGAACTCAGAGATATGCCTGTCTCTGCCTCCTGAGGGCTGGGATTAAGGGCTTCTGCCACCAAGCCAGGCCAAAAAAAAATTATTTTCTTATATTAATGGATTTTTTTAAATTCCCAAGGTCATAGCTACAAAATAAAATAAAACAAAACAGAATACAAATTATAAAACACATTTCAACTCTGGTCTCTTCTCCATTGAATGTATTTGCTTTCTTCCAGTTTCTATGATCTCTGGGAAATCAGTGGTTAACCCATTGTTCCCAGTACCTTATTTGTCAGTTTATATCTAATAAAGGAAACATTTGCTACTTCATACAGCTTCTAACTTTTAACATCACTGTTGCTATGGAGCGGTAATATTTTGGATGTCACATAATCAAAAAGAAGACTCTGAAAATATCCTTGGGTATTGGGTTTTATAGAAACGCCTGTACCTTAAATAAAACATCCAAGAAATATTCTTCTTTCCAGTAACTAAAACTGTCTTTCCCCTTCTAGAAAAGCATAGAATATCATGACAGTGATGACGCCAAGTGCTGGAGCAGAATGCTTCGCTTCAAATTCCATCCCTTGCACACACTCACTTTTGACTTTGTGCTATTTACTTAAGCTCTCGATATCCTCATTAGTAGACTAAGGATTACAGTATGACCTGTCTCATATTGTTGTTAGGAGGGTTAAAGAGCTAATACTTATGAAGTACTTTAAAAAGTGTCAACCACATAGTTTATTCAGTAAATTAGCTTTTATCATAATCATTAACCCATCACTCACACCCTTGTCGAGCTACCAAGAGCTTAGCTATAATCACTACTTTTAAAGACCCATTTCCTTGGAAATAAACTAGAAAGAACTACGAGGGGGTTTTCAAGTAAGGAGGTCCGTGGACATCAACAGCACAATAATTTCATGGTCTTGGACTTGTTCTCCACTTCGATGTTAACTTGGTGTTAACATCAGTGTTATGATGGTCTGAGGTCCTCCTCTTCCCCCTTTCTAAATTTCCTACCACGATTGCTGTCTTCCTTGAGAAAGGGAAGGAGGTGTTACTTAAGAAGAGTCCAGAAATAAAACTGAAGGTAACAGAAGCCAAGACTGCTTTTATCAACATATCAAGATTTCTGAGAGAAATGCTCAGATAGACTAAACGGTTTGCAATACTAGAGAATATATTAATATAACCCATGACACCAATAAACAGAGGGTGATGTGTACAAAGTTTAGTTTTATTTAGGGTGCCCTAGAGTGTATAAGTCCTGACGAGTCGTGTGTGTGTGTGTGTGTGTGTGTGTGTGTGTATTTTAGTAAATGTGGATTAAAATAGCTTTTTCTGAAAATGACTCCACGCAAATTTAAAGCACCCACACGACTTCACATTTTGTACTGTACTTAGATGCTATATGTGATGTCTATTATTTCAAAAACACGGTGTCTAAAAATAAATTTTCAGATGTTATCACTAGACTTTTGATGAAATATCTTCAATTCTGTGCACTTTCTGCTGTAATGTGAATTGTTCCCACAAACATTTTTCCTTTTTGCTTTATGTGTATGAATGTGTGTGAATGGGGGGCGGGTACATTGCAGGCCAAAGGTCAATGCTGAATGTCTTCCTCAATCACTGTCTACCTTGTTTGAAATAAACTCTCTCACTGAACCTTGAGCTCACCCCTTAGGCCCTGTGGGCTGGGCATGAAGCTCCAGAGATTCTCCTATCTCTGCAGTCCCAATGCTGAGATAACAGGTAAAGGTAGTTACAGTCAGC
>JANHMN010000004.1:142536399-142558580 GCA_030674055.1 Rhabdomys pumilio | reverse complement strand
CAGAGGCAGAGGCAGAGGCAGAGGCAGAGGCAGAGGCAGAGGCAGAGATAGAGATATCCACATGCATATATGTGTGTTATGTGTTCCCAAACACATACGTGCACACACACAAACATTCCATATACTTCATGTGTCTACCATACTGATCTCATTTTCAAGGAGTGTGACCAAAGCTCTGCATAGTATATATCTACAGGAGTACTTTGGCTGCACTTTAGAATTAAGTGGGGAGCTAGCACTTAGTCCATACTGATCACCAATTAAATCAAATTCTCTCCAACTGAGACCTGGGCATCATTTTGTAGACCCTCCACTCCAGGTAAATCCAATACACAGCAGGACTGATTCACAGTGTTTTAGAAGTTGGGTAATTTTTCTGCAAATTAGAGAATATTGAGAGATCAAAGGACCAGGTTCCCCTTCTCACCACACTCACTGCCATCTCCCCCTCTCTGCCCCCCCCCCAGTTGATTGGCTTATCTTAGAGTGTGCCTAACTGAATTCAGTCACTCTAGGACTAAAAAAATCCATGCCCCATATTATCTCAACTTTTGTGGTTTATTCAACCAATCGATATTTTTCTAAATCAATCTTAGGTGAGGCTTCAAAAGAATTCGTCAATGCATAGCCCCTTGAGGGGTCTCCTAGCACAGTAGGGAAGCCGATCACAAACAAAAATAATTGCAGTTCTCCTTCTAAGCACGGAAACAGGACTAAGAAAGTGGCTTCTTAACCTTCCCTTGTACAGGCAGCAGGTGCTACCTCACAGAGGAACTGCGTGGTTTGGTCAGGAAGACATTGGTGCCCTACACAAACAGAGGGAGACATGGGGTGGCCTTGGAGTCAGGGGAGGAAAATCTATATAAAGGCATGAGAAACATCGGCAGTCAGATGGAGACTCGGGAGCCATTACTGGTCTGGTGTGGCTAGGGGCCAGTGGGGCATGTATGTGTAGCAACTGTTGTATATGAGGCTAGCAAAGAAAACAGAAAAGTCTTTCATAAACCTAAGACAAGTCAAGCCTGAAATCAGACCATGAACCTACTATGCAAATGTATTGCGTGTTTTACAAACTCTTTATAACACGCAAAAGAAACTAGACTATTACTGAATCTCTATTAATCTTATGAATATTTTAGAATAAATTTCACTTTTTCAACTAATTGTACGCATATATGTATGAAATTATGCCATTAATGTAGAAAACAAAGACAGAGTATCTGACAGAAGTCAAGCAACTCTTCTGAATTCAAATTTTCAAATGAACCAGAAAGTAAAAAGACAGAAACCACCTGCTTTTAGGCTCAGGGGGAACTGCGGTCTCAGAGCAAGCAATATTATCTCTCTCTTTTCTTTATTCAGTAATGGTAACAAACTAGGCTTTATGCTGCTTCAAGCACTCTAGACCAGAGAGCTATGGTCCCAAAAGTTAAGCAATACTATCTTAAGTCACATGGTACGAACTAATGAGAGAAGGATACCAGTATACATGGAAAGGCGTCAGCGCAAAGAATACCCATAGCAGGCAGCTAAGTGCTTGTGAGTTCTCTGGCCAGGCTCCATGAGATCTCATTTCCCTCCTGCAAATGAGCCTTGTCTGTTTTCTCCTGTGTAAATGCTGTTCTGTTCCCACCCATTCTTCAAACATGTTTCCTACTCACTTCCCCCTCACACCCTCTCAACCAGCACAGGGACGCATCTCTCTGTGCCTCACACATCACCCCTACATTCAGGGCTTCTGGTCTTCCTTCAGGGAAGGCAGGATCTTAATGTAACTTTTTGTGGTGTTCACTAAGAGCCTGTTATTAAGTAATAATCACGCTATGATCTTATTTAACCGAGGCCAGTGTTTTAGCTTAGCAGCTATTGTCCAAATATCTAGGTAATAAATTGTTGTGCCAATGTTTGATACAACTAGCATCAAAGTTAAATTTGAAAGAGGCTCCTTCATTCCACCCACTGTGTAAACAGTATTACTCTTACTGGGTGAAAGACACTTCTACCATGCTTTGAAGAGAATAAGTACACTATAAATAATTTGTTTAACAAGGAGCTTTAATCTTGAGTTCACTGCATATGCAAAAGCAAATGTCTAAATATGCATAAATACATCCATATTCCTAAGGACTGATATGATATACAGACAATTCCCCGTTCATGCATCACAAATGCCTAATTGTAAGTGATTTGTATTGGGTGCAGAATCCTTTGTCTACAGGAGCATCACACACACAAAAAAACAAGACATCACATGAAGCCACCAACTGCAAGATTCCATTTGAATATATATTCTTAGTTTTATTTTCTTCTGAACCAAGTGTTAGGATTCCTCATGATCTCTGATCCCTTCCCAGTTAGTGAGGATATGTGGAGGAGCTCCTTTCTGAATTACAGATACAGAACAAATCACCTACTCAAGAAGATACTAATAATTTAAGCTGCTGACCAAAACTGACTTGGGGGAGAAAAAGATTTATTTCAGCTTTCATTTCTAGGTACTGATCCCCAGCTGAGGGAAGTCAGGGCAAGAGCTGAGGGCAGAAACTCAGAGAGAGCAACTGAATGAGAATCATAGAAAAATCAGAGAAAAACTGCTTACAGGCTTGCTTGCCATGGCTGGGACTTATCCAATGCAGCCTCACCTGTTCCATGGTGCGGGCAAACTGATGAAGGAAATTCCTCTTTTAAAGTTCTTTCCTCTCAAATGACTCTAGTTTGTGTCAAGTTGACAAAAACTAACTAGCACACACATGGCACCTGGCATGTAAGGTATAAGATGGCAAAGACACGTATTTTACTCATGGTCCTCAGCCCACACAGCTGCAGTAGCAGGCACATTGTACATACTTAATATTTTTAAATAAGGAAAATCAGTACTTTATGGAACGATATACCTAGGAAAGAAAATTGTTTTGTTTTTGTTTTTAAATGAGGTTACTTGTTAGCAGCTCCTGTCCTTTTTATAAAAACAAATAAAAGTGAGCCTTAAATACTGAATGTAGTCATTTCCAAATAAAATTTGGAGAAAAAGAAATAACAAAAAGTTGCTCTTTCCAATTCATACTAGACTTAGGGGACACAATACACACACACAAATTATTGCAACAGTATTCAGACCAACTGATGGCCACACATAATCTTAAACTAAACAGTTTAAGGAAGAACAGACAAGAGACAAATTTCCCAAAACAATCCATTAAAGAGGCTGCATGAAGTGGACCTGGGAAAGAAAATAGGTTTTTTGTTTGTTTGTTTGTTTTTAAATGAGAGTACTTGGGCAACTTGAAAGCTGATCATGTCCATGTATTGAGTCTACATGTCACCACACAGAGGGGCCTGACCATCTGAGCTTTGTCTCCACTGGAGACAGTACACAGAGCTCTAGACTGGACCTGAGATTGTTAATATTGATTGTCAACCTTATAAGATCTAAAAACTATCTAGGACACAGTACTCTGCGAATGTACTGTAAGGAATTATATAGAGTGGGGTGGGTGCTTTGGACATGTTTTTGTGGGATTATGTAGGTTAGATTCATTGAAGTAGAAGATTTATTTTAATGGTAGGTAGCATCATTTCATGATCTGAGCTCACGACTGAATAAAAGGAGAAGGGTAACTGAACAACAGCATTAATCCTTTTCTGCTTCCTGGCTGGGATGCAATGTGACCTCAATCTCCTATCATGCTAACCAAGTGAACTGCACCCTGAAACTTCAAGCCATAAGAAATCCTTCTTCTGAAAGTTGCTTTAATCAGGGTGTGGTGATTTGAATATGTTTGGCGTAGGAAGTGCCTTGTTGGAGTAGATGTGGTCTTGTTGGAGGAAGTGTGTCACTGTGGGGGTAGGCTTGAAGACCATCCTCCTAGCCACTGAGAGTCAGTCTTCTCCTAGCAGCCTTCAGATGAAGATGTAGAATTCTCAGCTCCTCCTGCACCATGCCTCCCTGGATGCTGCCATGCTCCTGCCTTGATGATAATAGACTGAACCCATGTACCTGTAAGCCAACCCCAATTAAATGTTGACCTTATAAGAGTTGCTTTGGTCATGGTGCCTGTTCACAGCAGTAAAACCCAAACTAAGACACAGAGTATTCTGTCACAGCAACAAGACAAGTAATACAAAAGTAACCAAATGGAGTGAGAAAGCCTGAGTTAGCTGGAGTGGCAAGATGTATACTGAGGTAAACATTACAATCTTTCAGAGATTCAAGTTACCAAGGTAAATTGCAGAGGATTGGGAATGGTAGAAACATTCTTTTTTTGAATTATTTAAACATCACACACACTAGAAATGGGCTAGAGGAGGTGATCTTTTGGGTCATTTACTAGGCCATGAAGCCAGGAATGAAGCCAAGCTTTAACGAAATGTCCTACAGCTTTGTTCTCGTTTCCATGGAATTATTATGTTAAATAGGTGAAGTCCTGCATATATGTGGTGTCTTAGCCTTGCAAAGAACTGAGATAATTTCTCAAGGGAACAAATAGTATTTCACTGAGTTCCTGGAGCAACAGGAAGTGGATACACATAAAAACAATTACCAGACTGAAAAGCCATTCCCTAACCTCTTGTAAATCCTAAGTGCCACTTAAGAGAAGAACGTTCTTGCAATCCTTTAAAATGATGTATTATTTACCTACTGTGGAAAAATTAACTGGACATGAAAATAGATTCCCAATTAAAGAACTCCAACTGACTCTCAGTTTTGCATCTCGTTGTTTGTTACTTGATAGTTTTAGGAAAATTAGTATATACTCTGGCAATATATCATCAAGACAGACACATAGCATTGTCCTCTGCCCAGGGATTCTGTAATGAAAACCAGGACTTAAGAAACACTGCAGTGGTGGGGGGGGGGTGGGATCAGGATTATAATAAATTGAGAAAGTGTCATTTTAAAAAAATGACTGGCCATGGGTGGTGTGAAAGGTCTTGGATTCAAGTGTTGGTATCATCATGACAAACAGCATACATTACCTGGGATAAGCTACAATCTCTCTGAGATCTATTTCCTTTATTCTTAAAATAATGATGATACTAAGTATTCTAAACGCCTGATACCAGACTGGAGTGATACCAGGAAAGCATGGGAACCTGAGCATGTTCAGGGCCTCAGAGCTCAGTATGTGCGGCAGCCCTCCTATGAGCCCGGAATGTGGGTGGTGGTCACAAAGAACAAGAGATATTGTGAGAGTCTTTCAGTGATCCTATGTCAATGTATAAGGTAGAGAAGGATCGCGGAAGACCCCTAACTGCAACTTCAGGCCCCCACATATGAACATGCACACACTTACATACATACTTGTGCCCACAAACATGCAAACATGCATATATACATGAGCATATACCACACAGACATACACATGAGAAACAGAAACATGAGGAGGAAAATGATAGCAATAACATGTGAATTTGTGGAAGTTGGCAGTAAGAAGTTAACAAGAAGTCCATGCCTAGACCTAGGCCCCTGCTAAGTCCCAGCTCACACACCAGAGCTGAAGCAAGGATCGTCTTTTCTTACATTCGACTCCTAGGAAAATCTCTGAATCAATTACAACTGAGGTATACATAAAACATTAGCCTTGTGGAATAATTTTTAAATATCCAGTCACAGAGGACCAGACACACCATTCCTTGGGATTTCTGAGACATGAGCTGAGACATGGGATTTCTACTCCTGAGAAATCTCCTGCCAGCCTGCACTGCTTGCTCACTGCACCACCCCTCCCCCTATCTCTCCTTTGTGTTCAGTCTGAGTGTCCCAAATATCAGCATGCTATCTTGTCTACTGTTTCACTTTCTGAACCTCAAGCTCAAAGCTATTAGACAGACATCAGTTGAAAATTTGGCAAAAACATTTAGAGCATACAGCTGGAAACATCTGCCCAGTGAACTTACATATCTCTTTCTTAGAAGCTTATCTCCTCTCCATGCATTGATACTTGTCAGTGACAATAGATAGTGAGTTCTAGCCTGCAGTCAGATCCATGAAATTCAGTCTTCCTACCTCTTCCTGAGAGTTCCTCTCCTCTCCTCTTTTACAGAGTCACCAGAGAGAAGCCCTAAGTTATTTCCACATGACTGGGCATCCAGTGTTCCTCACACTTCCCAGTCTAGATTGACTTGGAACCTTTGCCTACTTTTTGTAGTCAACAGAATCATTATTTTTCCTAAGCGGTCAGGCTGAGATGATGTAGCTCTCCCTAAGGAGAATTCTCCTCTGGAATAACTTGGTCAAAACTATTATGGGATATAGGTAGATGTCACTACCCTAATGAGAAATCATTACTTCCATCAAGAGAAAGTTATAGAAAGGGTAATCTCTTTATCTTTGTTGTTCCACAGAAAGAGAATCTTCTTCAAGGGTATTTTTGTTATCTCCAAATATTTTAAGGGGCTCACAATCTAAGCTCAAACTAGTCATCAACAGTCAGAATAGATACAGGTCCCCAAAATGGTAGGCGTCAACAAGTGTCCCCCAGAATAGTTCCCTGATTGTCATGTCATACAAGCCCTGTGCACATCCCGGAGCCACTAGCTCAAAACTTTCCATGGCCAAAACCAACATGAAAAACACACAGCATCCTGGCATAGCACCGAAGTTTATGGATGCTTCAGTGTCTGTCTTCCTCTCCAGCCTACTGGCACCACATGTTTTCTGGCCTGCCCAGCTTCAGAAACCCTTATCCACTGCTCTGATGCATGATGCTTCAACCAATCACACGTGTGTTTTCTGAGATAGCTCATTTCCCTCTTTTCCTCATTAGCTACTTCTCTTGCTTGACATAACAAAAGACCAGTCACTCGGCCAGGGAGACCGTCCATTGCTACACTCCAAGAAGGCTCAAATACTTGTAACATCACAGCGATAACTGCGCATTAGCTGGGTATTTGATGAAAACTGGACTTTCCCATTACATCATAATCTGTATGAGATAGGGACTATCAACTTATTACCAACATAGGCCTTTGTTAAATAAAAAAATGTACAAGTCGGCACAGTGTTTTAAAGAACTATCATGAATGTAAAGATGTAGAGTGCCCTAGTATACAGATTTGCTATTCTGAGGTTTACTAAGTTGCTTTCATAACAACTGACTTATTATTAACAGCATTGCCTTTATAATTCAGTATTTTATAAATACTATATTCAGGAATTAAATTGTATATATCCATTATTTATAGAAAAATTCTATGTAGAGAAGCCAAGTCTCATTAAAAAGGAAATCATACTAAAACTCCAGAAGCACCACACTGTGGCAAAGGGTAATTTAAACACCAAGGGTTACATATGGATTTATTTTATTAGTGTTTCCAGGAGGTACAAAAGCCATTTGGAAAATTAAGGCCTTGAGAAAGATCAAAGCAACATTTATAGCCACTTATGGATACCCTTTTCTGGTGATAAACTCATCACACTAGATTTGGCTGGGACCTTAGAGGTCATTTACCCACATTCCTTATTTTATACACGGTAAAGCTAAGCATGGACTTCCATACAGTCACACAACCATAGCAACGCCTGGATCTATTTTTAACTCAACCTCTCTAAAACTATCATATTGCAAACCTGTCAAAACTGGTCATCTGAACTATTCATATCCCACCATTAGAAAGGCAAGTAGTATGTAAACAGCTTGTCTAGGCTGCAGGACTGAAATTTTGTATCAATAGACACTCATTTTTATTTGCTATTTAATGCCTGTCTATATTTAGAAACTAGCTCTGCGGTGTAATTTTATACATGGAGGAAAAAGATACTTCAAGATCATTCATATGTCACTTTCTCAAAAAAGTCTTCTACCTTCAACAGAAATGCTGTATGTCTCCAATAAGGTGAAGCCCCAGGGTGACCCCAAGTTCAGTGGTAGATTCCTTCCCATCCAGCTGTTTTTCACCCACATCCATGACAGCAAATCTATTTGAATGCTCGCCCAAAGAATGTCCATGCAAAACTGTGAGCATGCAATGCAGCCTTCCTGAAGACACATAGGCAACAAAAAGGTGTCTTCTGCACGGGCACGTGTACACACACACACACACACACACACACACACACACACACACACACTCCAGTATCAGCGAGTAACTTCAGGATCACCTAAGGCTTTGAGAGTACTCTGCTCACTTATGCTTCATTGAGTTTTCTTTCTCTTCTTGTTGTCCTAAAGTTTCTCTTCCTCAGAAAAGCCTTACTCCATCCCCGCACACACCTTTCTACTTGTTTTCAAAGCCTTTCTATGTGTGTCTGTGGGCGACTAGTTCTCCTCTGTAAAGCATCAAGGAATTCCACAGAATAGAATATCTGAGGAGACAGATCCACTTTCTTGGATTTTTATTATTGGAGTGTGTGTTGCAGCTTTGCTTATGGTTTGGGGATTGTTGTGTTTGTTAGTTTGTTTGTTTGTGTTTGGTTGGTTGGTTAGTTGGTTTTTTGCTTTTCTTTCCTCCTTTTCTCCCCCCCCACCAAAAAAAAAACATGTAATTTTCCCCTGGATTATTTCTAGTGATTAAAATTTTCTTCATCTTATTTAGCAATAAAAGGAAACTTTCTTACAATGATCTGAGCTGATTCTATGTAGGTTGTTTTATTGTCATAAAGTAGTTTTCTGTGGTGGTTTTGTTTGTAATAACTTTTTATTTAAAAAAATATTGCTCAGAATGGGAATGAAGTAACAACAAATTCTCTGGTTCCCCCAACCCCCTTGCAGGAATTTCTAGGAATCACTTGCCAATAGGGGGTTACGGGGGAACTCAATATACTGTGTAATTGAAATACTGGGAAAATGTAATAGCTTCTCCCTCAGCAACTTTACTTAGACAAAAATCATAAAGTTGAGAGTAAAGACAGAATTTCACACAATGAAACTGACATTTCTCTTCTTCTTCTGCATTATAAACTTGCTTTAACCTTATAAAATGTCATTACACTGATTAGCCAGGACTTATGTACCCCTCTTTGCAAGTAGCACAAAACCCAGATGGTTTTGGTTACCACGAGGTAAGCATCAGGTGCCCACAAACTCGCTAGTACCTACAAGACAAACTATCAGAAGGTTCCCATGAAAGTCCAAGCATAAATGTCTAAGCAACTCCCAGTATAAGGCCGCCATCAGGACTTCTAATAAGACTAATGGGGAACAAGATAGGTAAAAACGACAAATTTTTGAGAAACTGTTGGTTTGTGTTTTTTAGTTCAAGGAACTTGTAAATTACAATTTTTTTTTCATTAAAAATCAAAGATCCCTCTAAGAAACTCCCTTCACAATCTGTAAACTGCATCACCAGTAATACTTAGTGTTTTCAAAAAGTAGCAGACAAGCCTTGTGAGCCTTGCAAAATGAAGGGGAAAATGTAGACTGTTGAATAAAGCTCCTGGGTCCTGTCTGGTGCAACATTTTCTTAAATGGTTTCAGATGTATTAGACTCTCTGAATGAAAATGAACAAATGTTAATTGTCATGAAGATTAGTATATGATCTTTTCATGCTTTTTTCTCAGAAGAGAAAGTTTTATATTGAAATATCTATATGTGTGATCCGTTTATTTTTTTTAAGATTATTGAGTATACAAAATATAAGCCTTTATATGCATCTGCTGTATTTTTGTGTCATTTTAGGGATAAATGAATGTTTTTCTTATTTTTCTAAGTACAGTTGTGTTTTTTAAATGCATTTTAACCTATTTGTTAAGAATAAAATAGAAAAAATATAATTTAAAATTTAAAAATATTTAGTTCCAAATTTTAAAAAGTTTATGTCCTTATTTATACTTCTCAAAAAAAAAACCCAACTACCTTGCACAATTTTGAAAACATTTATCTCAATAGACTCTTCCAGTATGAAATTATTTCACAGTACCAAAAATACTAAATGGACCATATTTGTTTATCAAGCAGAATAGCTAATTTAAAATGAGTCCTAAAGGCTTCAATATTTTCTATCCTCTGTAGCAACATAGAGTCACTCCTATTTAATTAGGTAAGCCAATGTATTTTCAAACAATTAAGAATGCAATTTAATCCAGGGACTTGGTAAACAACTAGGGATTCATTCATTATGTCCTCCACACTGAGTTTACTCTGCAAAGCAGCATACAGTTAATCACTTAGAACTATAGAACCTAAGACCCCGTTTTTTTCTCTCGGAAGGTTACACATGTCTGGACTCATGAATTAAATGTATCTCCTATGAGGATGGATGTTGACTTTATTTGTTTAACTGCCTTTCAAACTTACAGTTTGAGTAAATTAGCTACATTACATCAACTTTGTCCTGGAGTAACTGACAAGACCCTAGTGGCTATGTGGAAAGAGAAGATTCCAGGCAACTCTCAAGTATAACTGTCAGCACATGACGTCCTTATTGCCATTAACAGGTGAATCCACCTGCTGACTGGGGACAGAGATTTTTCTCAGAAGAAACAACCACCATGTGATTTAAATCAAATATTTGCAATACATGTTGGTATAAAGCACAGAAGTCCACAGAAAATCAGCTCACCACAAACATGCAGTGCTCTGGACTTGTTTTGAGGCAAGATGTTTATGGAAACTTCAGGTAGAGACACTAACTCCCAGTGAATTAACCTGTGATGCCACCGAGCCCCTCACATTGATTAGTCATTATTTTTCCCCAATGAAATGAGAATACAGTTCCAGAGGCCACACACTCTCGTGCCCTGAGAAAAATGAAGTGTTCTCTTGCTCTCAAAGGTTTCCCTGACTGTCAATGTCAGGACACTGTGAAAAAGAGTTGTTTCCAAATGACAACTGAAGTGGACTTTGCAAATTGGCTCATGTCTCTGAAACAGATATCAGCATTAGAATGACAGATCATGAAGGCACGCTGTGAATTTAAATGCACGAAGACTCAAAGGCATTACTAAACACCAAAATGCCAAAAGTATAGATTATAGTATATTATTTAAACCAATAAATATGGGCATTTCTGCTTTCTATTGAGTTAAAGCCTACTAAAACCATTTTTTTCATTCTTTTCTTCTTTTTATCAGAAATAAAGAACTAAGAAGTATAAAGGCTCAGAATCTCAAGTGTTAGTCAACAGTTTGTAAAAGTTTATCACATCTTCGATAAATGTCACATACGTACACTCAGATGTTCAGATTGTGACCTGAAGCGATAGGTAACACTATTAGCGATTTATGTTATTATTAAATTATTTTATTTATTTACATTCCAAATATTTCCCCCTTCCCAATCCCCCCTCCCAGAGTTCTTCACCCCAACCTTCCTTCCCTATGACTGTGAGATGGTGTTCCCTCACCCATCTACCCACCTCCTCACCCACCTACCCCCATCTCACAAACCCCCAGCATCCCCCTTCCCTGGAGCATCAAGTCTCTACAGGATTAGGCACATCCTCTCCCAATGAAGCCAGACAAGGCCAGTCCTCTGCTACGTATGTGCCAGGGGCTACAAACAAGCCCATGTATGATCTTAGGTTGGTGGATCCTAGATGTCTGAATTAGTTGACACTTTAGGTCTTCCTATGGAGTTGCCATCTCCTTCAGCTTCTTCAATCCTTTCCCTAACTCTTTCATAAGGCTCAATAACCTCAGTCCAGTGTTTGACTGTGTCTGCCTCTATCTCTGTCCGCTGCTGGTAGAGCCTCTCAGAGGACAGCCATGCTAGGGTCCTGTCTGCAAGCACAACATGGCATCACTAATAGTGTCAGGATTTGGTGGCTGCCCATAAGATGTATCTCAAGTTGGGCTGGTTAAACAGATAACTTATATATTCCCTGAGAATATTTGGAAAAAAATTAATTCTATCCAAAAAAGACAAGTTAGATGTGAGGTATGCCTCAGCAGTATTGTGCCTGCCAAGTATATCCTTCTTTTACTCCCAAAATATGGAAGGGAAAAAAGTGTTTTAATTCTCACCATGTTTGTTTGGCTGGAGGAAACAAGACATAAGCTATAGATTGAGCCTAAAGATACAATAATGTTGTGCATTCTGAGCCATTATTATCATCAGGTCTGTTAGCAATTCCTCATTAGCTGCAAATGTAAACATTGAGCTGACACCCACCTGGCTACAGGCTTGCTATTATCACATACACACACTGGAATGTGAATGCTATGTGTTCTTGAGTGCATTAGCCATACTTGGTTGGTAGGTGAACCGTCAAATCCCAGTAAAACCATGTCTCAAAGGCAAGGTGGATAGCTCCTGAGAAGCGACACCCAAAGTTGGTGTCTGGCCTCCATACATGCACATTTGTACATTCACACACCCATGCATGCATACACAAATATATGCACACATACACACAGACTATCTACTTAAAATAGATTTAAAAGCCTACATAGATAGTTGTACACTGACAATTACATAACTTTCAAGACTTTGTGCTAGTGTTTGTTGCTATATTTCTAGAGCCCACAACAGAAGTAGGAAACTGGCCAGTGATAGGAGCCGACTAGATATTTCTGAAATAAATAGATGTGACATTGCCTACACACCAAAGGTCATGCAATTTGCTCACAGAATAGTGCCCTAAATCCAAATCTGGAGACTGCTTGTCTTATGCAATAGTCAACAAACATGCTCATCTCATCTCCTAGGCCACCAAAACAAAAGAAACAGCCGATTACATGGGCAGGAGGGAGCAGTGCCAAAAGCATGCATACTCAGCAAAATTAAAACTGACATCCTAAACCAGGAAGAGAAGAAAACATAGCTACAAGTAAAACAAGAACAAGAACAAAAAAACAACAAAAATCCCTCATTATGTTAATTTAACATTTGAGTACTTGCATGCTCCTGCAATATTATTACATATATACTCATCCAAACATTATAAATGTATAAATGTAGTGCTATTTTCTAAGTACTGTATGAATGGACTCATGTTGGATAATGTCTTCAGAAACTGACTTTCATCATTCAAAGCTGCTTTTGAGATTCAGCTGCTTTTGTGTACATGGTTCATTCACTTCCTGCTCTTATTTTTAGACCATAGTTTATTCTTTCAAATACCAACACTCATCTAGAATATGTCATCTTAGCCATTATCACAAATGATCCACTGAGTATTCCTGTATATGATGCCATATGTTGCTTGTGCATCTATAGAAACATAGATGCTATTCTATATGGTGCTATAGTTCTTTGGCATTTATATCTCAAAGTAAGGTGACTGGGTGATGGGGAACCCACATCTCCAGCTTCACTAAGTTTTATTAAACAAATATTCTAAATGGATGTGCCAGTTTATACTCATACTCATAGCTGTTCCATTCCCTCACTCTACCTAATTAGAGAATTTAAAGTTGCCCGAATTGTAGTTGAGTGACGATGCACAGCATCTCACTATGCTTTATGCTCACCTTCCAGGACACTAGAAAGTGTGAACATCTCATACACAGTGCCCATTAGCCATTATTCAGAGGCTTTGTATAACCCCTGTCAGCTAACTGTTAAAATCTTCAGTTATCAGGGTATGGAATATAGTGTGTGAGTGTGTGTATGCAAACGTGTGCATGCATGTGTATGCACACGTGTGTGTCATAGCATATGTGTAGAAGTCAAAGACCAACATGGGGAAAACAGCTCTCTTCTTCCACCATGAGTGTCCTAGAGACTAAACCCAAGTTGTCAGGCTTGGCAGCAAGTGTTGTTACCAACTGCACTGTCTCAACAGCTCAGTTGAGCATGTTTGTTACAAATAATAAGAACATGTCCATGTCAACAATTATGGTTGATCAAAGTCTATATTTCATCAGATTTGTTTCCTTTCCCTATATACTTTTCTGCTTCAGAGTGTCATCTTGCATTCAGTGTTATTCTGTTCTAGACTGTGGCTTTCTTAGACCCCCTGTCCTTGATGAACTAAAAGACTTTGGAGGACTTCTGAGCTATTTTGTAGAATATATCTCAATTTGGATTGAGGTTTTTGACAAGACTAGTCTTGGGTTGCGGGCTGGAAGAGAAAGACCACAGAGGCAAAGGACTATTCCTATCTCATCAGCTCAGAAGTGTATACTCTCATCATGATTTAATCACAGCTGATAATTGTGGCCACTTGGCTGACAAGGTGCTTACTCATTTCACTCACTAAAAATATACATTCTCCTGGTTTTTTCATACTATACTCATCAGAAGAAAGTGACCACATGCAGCCTTCTTTTACAGATTAGAAATTATGTTCCACCTTTCTAGTACAGACCTGTCTACAAAAGTCATTGAGAAGTCTTCACCTTAGAAGATGTGTCTTTCCTCTCCCTTTTTTGTAGCGATTGAATATTTATTTATATAAGGAATATTCATGACCATATTTCTCATGCCTTGGGAGTTAGCAAAAGGCTGTCCTGTATCACTTCATGAATACTGCATCATGTACTGATTCGTATATCATTAAGCAATGGATTCAATGTACAAACCACTTAGTGTACCTGCACAAGTCTCGATGACATAAATAATCATTCAACTGGTTTTGTGATGCAAGAGACAAAGTAAACATGAAATATACGAAGCCATTGCCAATGTAGCATTGCAGATGTTATTATTATTATTATTATTATTATTATTATTATTATTATTATTTGTGGATTGCCCTGGTGCTGTTTATATTTTGATGGTAATTCTGCTTCCCCAAGATGGGTTGCCTAGGAGGAGAAGTGAATCACATACTCAGGTGACTTCACTATGAACCTTCTCCCCATTTTAGCTTGTAAAATAAAGGCTAGAGCTGGTGATTGGACAGTGGAAGGGAAGGTGGAGATGAAAAGTTTGAGGGGAGAAGGAGGAAGGGAAGAGAAGAGAGGACAACAGAGGAGGAGGTAGAAGAAAAATGGAGCAGAAGTATGTGGCCTGGAGAAAACACAAGTTATAAGTGGTCTCATAGCTGAGGAATAGAGTAGTGTAGTGGACCTGCCAATCTAGGCTAGCAGTTTGTTTTCATATTAATTGAGTTGTGTTTTCTTTGCACAGGCTTATTTGGGTTGGAGATTTTACCACAACAATTATTATTATCAACTATCACACTGTATATAATTGTATATAGTGTTGTTTTATATAGCTAGCAGGGCAGTGGTTGCATTTACACCAACACTTCTGAAAATACAAAATGTGCTAGGACATTACAGTGGCTCAAATCTAGCTAGGTGATAGGAATCTTTTGGCTCCATTATAATCTTTCAGGAGACCCCTCCTATACGCAGTTTGTCACCGACCAAAATAACATTATAGCATGACTGCTTTAAAATTATTGCGCTTTGCCCAAGTTGCTGTCTGTTTGCCCATTGGGAGTTCTGGCAGTCATCCATGGCTTGGTGTCGGCTCTTAGTTTCTGCAAGCACTCTGCTATTGATATTTCATGTATGTTCATGTCCTGCCTCTCTTCTCTTTCAAACATGTTTATATTACATCTTCTGATGCTATTACTTGGTCTTGGGGATTCTTCTTTTTCTCTTATTGCAGTGTTCTATTATTTTCCTGCATTTTAGCTAGGGGAATTTCTACCACTCTCTTTTCAAGTCTTCTTTCCCCCCACCCTTGGTTATATTTTATATCATCCTTTAATTTTTTTTTTTAGTTTTGATGTTTCTACTTCAACTATGCTTCTGTTATTGCTAGTGTAGGGGAGAGGTCTATATTGGACTAATGACATCTTACTTTGATGACATCTTGCCCTTTACACACATTCCTGTCCCTCTCCAAGCTCCCTTTATCTTCTCCATTGAAGCACTGTCCCTTATTGACCTTGACTTAGCTTCTTTTCTTGTTGCTGTGATAAAATACCCTAAAAAAGCAACTTAAGAGATTGTCTTTGCTCCCAGATCAATGGTACAGTCCATCACGAATGGATCAAGGTGGCAGAAGTTTGAAACAGTCTGAAAGTTTGAAATTGGTTGTAGTCTTGACAGATGAGTGCATGCTGCTGCTTGACCCTTCCTCTACTTATACCATCTGAAATCCCAGTCAAGGAATGGTGACACCCACAGTGGGCAGCTCTTCCCACTGCAATTAATGTAATAGAAATAAACCTCCAGAGACATGTCCAGAGGCTCATCTCTCTATTTGACAAACAACACATCAAAGCCATGTTTTCTTTCTTTTGTTTTTACTTTAATTAATAGAACAAGGCCACCAGAGGTTACAACTGGGAAGAAATTCTCTTTCAAGTGGGAAAAATATTCAAAGTTATGCTCTGGAAAATGTACCAAAAGAAGAGCTTTTGGTGCCAAGAAAGCTCCAGGTATTCTTATTAAAGAAAACCTCTGCCCCCTTCTTGTCATCACCATCAAAAGTTCTTTCCTGAATTGCCTCTCTGACAACCTAGTAGGGTTTCATCTCAGCCTATTTGGATGGCTACTAACAAAATATTCTAAGGCAGATGGCTTTTGAACATCAACTCTGTGTTACTACAGTTCCAGAAAGTGGAAAGCACCAAATCAAAGTACCACACTGTAAGTACCTACTGAGCACCTGCTCCTTGGTTCAGAGTCTACCTTCTTGCTGCACTTTTCATGGTAAAAGATACAATAGTCTTAGGCCAATTTTTAAAGACACTATCCTTGGCTGAGGATGTACCTAAGTAGCAGAAAACTTGCCTAGCTGGCTAAGCACAAGTCTCTGGACTCAAACCCCTTAGATAGATAGATAGATAGATAGATAGATAGATAGATAGATAGATAGATAGATAGATAGACAGACAGATAGATGAGAGATAGATTGATAGTCAAACAAACAGTACTACTCCATTCACAAATTGAAGGATCATAGCTGTGGAAATCACAGGTTACTAAAACAAAAGCCTTCAATAAATATGCCAACAACACAAAGACTTCATGTACCCTCTCTCAACTTCGTGAGTTACTTACTATGCAAGTATTCCTTATTCCAGCCAATTCATACCTCCTTGACAGGGTTGGGAATTTATCACAAGGCCCTTGTTTCTGTCCTCCACTGCCCACAGTGGGGGCTGAGAGAAGACAATATCTATACCTCCATGACTTATGCTCCAGGTCAGTAGATCGCAGGTGCTCTATCTCTTTGGACATACAGTTTTTCCAGACTCTGGGATGCATTTTCCCTAAAAACTCAATTCTCTCTCAGTCCAAGGCAAAACTGATTTCCAGTTTATATAGTTTGTTCTTTCTTCTACAAAAATAGGAGAGAGAGCCATCAAGTATTTCATAGCTCAATGTCAAATCCATTTACCTTCTACTAGCATTTTGGTTTTTCTTTTTAATCGTGATAATAAAAACAAAAGCATATAACAGAAAACTCATCATCTTAACGTTTTTTCAGAGTACACTGGAATGACACAACTGTCTGCACGTAGGTATATAACAAATCTGTAATACTTTTTTATCCTGAAAACTAAAACCTCTCCACCTTCAGTAGCCTCTGACAACCACCATTCTACAGTTTGGCTACTTTCAATAATCTGTATAAACAGAATCTTGTAGAATTTGTCTTGTTGTCATTGGATTATTTCATTCAGCATAATATCCTCTGTTATAGTTGTCAATTAATCCTCGCTCAAATCATCCTGGGTAGCAGCAGCCCTCGCTACTGCTGTTCCTTGCTACTGCCCCAAAGTTCTGGGTCCCTGAATGAAAGACACACACACACACACACACACACACATACACACACACACACACACACACACACACACACACACACACGAATTTCCTTTCTCATTTTTAAGACTGAATAATATCCATTATATGTATGTCCCATGTGTTCATTGTACATTCACCAGTGAACATTTAGGCTGCTTCCTTTTGGGTATTGTGAACAATGCTCAAGTGAACACAAGATGCCGCAGTAAACATGGATGCTGCAGTGAACACAGGGTACCACAGTGAACATGGAATGCCATGGTGAACATGAAATGTTGCAGTGAACATGGGATGCTGCAGTGAACAGATGCCACAGTAAACATGGGTGTGAGGATGCCACTTTAATTTCATGACATCAATTTTTTTGTACAGAATTATGATGACTTGTGAATATTTTCAGATTTCTTTTTTAGAATATCTATAGTGTTTTCCATTGCAACTGTATCATTTGGCAGTCCCTCCCCAAACCCCCACACACAATTGTTTATCATCTTTTCAATTCCTCTTATTTTTCATATTTTTGTAGTCAGCATCAAATAGCTATGAAGTGATATCTTACTGTGGCTTTAATTTACATTTCCCTCGTGGTTAGTAATGTTGACCATCTTCCAATTTGCTTGCTAGAAATCTATTATCTTCCTTGAAAAATGTACATTTGCTCATCTGCAAATTGGTTTGCATAGAGCTTTGCTCTTGTTGAGTTGTGGGTATTTTCATATTTTCTGGATATTGACCCTTTATTAGATATGTGATTTCCAAATATTTTCTTCCACTCAACAGTTAGAATTTCATTTGATTGATTTCCTCCTCTGCTGGCCATTTTTCAGAGAGATACAGTCTTTACCATTCTTGGGTTTTTTTTTTCTTCTACTTTGGGTGTCATAATTGAAAAATTATAGCCAACAACAGTGGCACAATGCTTTCTTCTGAAATTTTATAGATTCATATTTTATATTATGAGTGGATTATTGGGTATTATAGGCTGAGGGTTCCATCTTGTTCACTTGTATGTTCAGTTTACCTTCCAGAATTTGTTGAAGAGAATATTCCCTTCCCATTGAGGAGCTTGGCACTTTTGCCATGCACACAGGAGTAGTTGAAGAACTCTGCACTCTGTTCTACTGGTCTGTCAGTTTCTGTTGGCAGTGTAATGATTTGACTGATACAGGCTTCAACCAAATGATGTACAGCTTTGTGATACTTTAAAAGAATACAGTCTCTAGATCTTTTCTTTTTCTTTCCTTTATTTTAAAACTGGGTATATGATTAATAATGACTTTTAGTTTGACAGAATCTAGAATCACTAAAGGGACAAGTCAATGGTCATGCCTGTATGGGATTATCTGACCAGGTTAGTTAAGATGGGAACGTCCACTTTACATGTGGGCAGAACCTTTCCAGGAGCTGGGATTCTAGACTGAATAAAATGGTTCATAGTGTAGATATAATGTGACCAGCTACTTCCTGCTTCTGGCAACACCCTCTTGACCATGAGGGATTGCCTCACACTGAACTATCAGCCAAAATAAACCTTCCCATCCTAAAATTATTTTGATCAAGTATTTTGTCACAAGACAAGTAGCTAATACTAACTCCCTTGACATTCAATGTGTTATGGATATTTCTTTTTTCTATTAAAAAAAGTCACTGTAATTTTATTTGATAGGGATTGCATTCAACTGGCAGATTATTTCAGTTAGTAACAACATTTAACAATATTATTTTCCAATCTATAAACTCAGGCTAGCTTCTCACTTACTTGTGTCTAAGACTTTTTTTTTTTCAACAATGTTTTACAGAGATAGTTGGTTGTTTGGGTTTGTTTTTCCTTTTATTGAAATTGTCTTTTTTGTTCCCTAACATAATCTATCCTGGTTACAATTTCCCCTCCCTCTACTCCTCCACCTCATCCCCCATCAGCATCCACCTCCTTTCTGGTCACTGGGTTTTCCTAGCAAAGTTGATTTCTAGGTGTTGGGAGCTGACACTTAGGAGTGGAGATGGGTTAGGAAGGGGATCACAGAAGGAAGGAAAGCTGAGCTTTCCACCAGGATCTGTTTAGTTCCCTGAGAAGAGGGGCAGAGTGTGAGGGGAGGCCAGAATAGGTGGTCTGCTAGAGAACTGATGATGCGACTAGGGGCTTAGATACGGAGGAAAGGAGGGAGGAGGAAGATCTGAAGCTTGCCTACCCATTTCGCTGGCCTGCTTATTTCTTCAGCTGGGTTCCCAGTGCAGGTCTGCTGCAGTTGCAGGCTGGGATAAAGTGATGAGCTGGGGAAAGAAAGTGGACGAAATGATCTCTGTGATCCGCTGGAGAGAGCAAGGGATGAGACGAGGGGACTGGATTTGGAAGAGAGCAGTGAAAGATGAAAATTGGCTGTCAGGTTGCCTGCTTCACTGGCTGAAGTGTAAGGTTTTCTGGCTTTAGGTAAGTACGTTTGTTGTTTCCTTGGTGAAGTCTATGCCTGCTTTCCGTGTGCTTGATACTATTATAAACGGAGGTATTTTCCATTTTTCCCTAATTGTTCACCAGAATTATATAGAAACACAATTGATCTTTTTTGCATGATGACTTCATATTATGGCAATTCCCCTGAATTTGTTTATTAGTTCTAAAAGTTTTTCACGAAATATTTACAGTTCTGGATATAATATCTGTAAACAGATACTGTTTTACTTTTATTTTATAATTTGTATGAGTTTAATTACTTTTTTCTTGCCCATTTGGTCTAGTAACATGGTCACTAAAAACATTAGTAGTGAGCTTTCTGCTTGGTTGCCAAGTCTAAAGAGAAAGATTTCAAATTTTCATGTATTCACCATGAATATGATGGTGACTTGGGTTTTTTCATACTCCATTTTGATAGTAATATTAAAGTTGATACCCATCTACCCCCAGTGTGTTTTTTTAAAGCTTGTTAAGTTTTCTCATATCTTTGTTTTCTGAAATTGAGCTAACATGTAGTTTTTGTCCTTCATTCTGCTGAATTGTAGGCTACATGACTGATTTACATTCTTTACCCACTCAGATTATTTAAAGATAAATCCAACTTAATCACAGAGTATAAATCTTTTAGTGTGTTGGTAAATTTGGTTTGCTAGAGTTTTATCAAAAATAAATAAACATATTAATCAGTCTATACTTTCCTTTTCTGGTCTAATTTTGGCATTAAGGGAATATTGGCCTCAAAGAACAAATTTGAAAGTGCCCCTCACCAACTGCCATTTTGTGAAAACATTTAGAAAGATTTGGTATTCATTCTTTAAAACACTTCAGTTGGATTCCCTGGTGAAACATATCCAAACCCACCTTTGTTTGGGTGTATTAATTACTGAGCTCAGATCTTGCTAGTTAGAGATCTACATTTCATTTTTCATGATGAGGCCTTAGTGCATCACACATTCCTAAAGAGTCATCCATTTGCTTTACATTCTACAAGTTGTTGGCATGTCTCCATAGGCTCTTAGTGCCCATACTCCCCCACTTCTATCATTGTCTGAGGCTCTCTGTAGCCTGGTCATCTCACCAGTGTTTATCTTTACCTTTGTAGATTTCGGACTTTGAAAAGTTATTAACTTGTAATAACTAATGACATGGTTTCCTGTCTACTCATGTAAAATGTCCTGAATGTAAACCATCACCTTGGATAAAAGCGAGATAAGATGGTATAGTGGTGTGTTATTTCCAACTGACAGCTTCTGAACAGTGAGAGCACTATTTTCTGAGTACCATCACCAAGGTTATATTCCCAGAACCCTTTTCCAAGAACGGAAAAAGATAAACACAACAGTTTTGCCATGAAAAAGAAGAAACTTGCTTTAGAACAAAGACAAAACACATTGCTTAGTTAAACTCCACAAGGAACAACCCAGGTCCTCATTGGTTCCTTGTTAGGAGTAAGCAATACCCAGACAAAAATTCCAAATTTGACCCTGAAGATACAACACCAATTACAATGCACAAGTCCTCTGACTCTGAGTGTTTACCTGAGAGACCATGTCTATGCTTAGGGCTGACTTGAGATAGTTTGGCTACAAGGGCAAACCAAAGTTACTAAGGACAAATGATGTTTTATCACAACCTAACCTCTGCCCAAATCATTGCCTGATCCTAATACATATATGGAAGCAACCAGGATAAAAGACAAAACTAGGGAGAAAAAGATAAGCAGAAACATCAGAAAAATTCCATGTGAAGAAATATTCCATGTTAAGAGTAAATCTAGAAAGACCAAGAAACAAAGAGAAAAGCAGAGATCTTCTCTAAAAGCCCAGAGAGTTTATTAGAAAAATTGATAAGCCCATCCTAAACTAAATGCAAAAAGACCTAAAACAACCAAACCCAGTTATAGAAGATAACAAAGTTGGAGGAATTACACCTATTTCAAATTCACTAAAACTATGACAATAAATACAGGATGGTGTTGGCCAAGGGTGTGTGTGTGTGTGTGTGTGTGTGTGTGTGTGTGTGTGTGTGTTTGTGTGTGTGCACGTGTGCGTGTGCATTTGTGTCTGTGTGTATGTGTATGTGTATGTGTATGTGTATGTGTATGTGTATGTGTATGTGTATGTGTATGTGTATGT
>JANHMN010000004.1:142519460-142536389 GCA_030674055.1 Rhabdomys pumilio | reverse complement strand
TATGTGTATGTGTATGTGTATGTGTATGTGTATGTGTATGTGTATGTTAGAACCAGACAGACAGACAGAGACTTAGAGACAGAGACAGAGATTTCAATAACCTGGCAAATATATGGCTCAGAAACAAGCCCTTGCTTTTACAGCTGGCTGATTTCAACAAAGACATAGATAACTCAATGGATGAAGACAAGTTGCTTCAACAAATGATGTTGAAATAACCATATACATTAGTGATGAAAACAATAAATTCAGACCTATAAAGCATCCCATGTGCAAAAGTAAGCTCAAAATATAAAGGCTAAACCTACAAATCTCTTCAAATAAAACATAGGAGATGATTACTGTGATCTTTTGTTAAGCAGAGCAGTGTTAGGTAAAAATACCAAACAAAATCTAAAAAGATAAAATTTCAGTCATAAAAAGAGAAATTAAAAGAAAGAAAAAACCAAGACACTCAGAGAAAATACTTACAATCATATATTTAAAAGACTTGTATGTTGGGGCTGGAGAGATGGCTCAGTTGTTAAGAGCACTTTCTGCTCTTCCAAAGAACCAGAGTTCAGTTCACAGCACCCATGTTGGGCAGCCCACAACTTTCTGTAAATTCAAATCAAGGGATCTGATACCCTACTCTGTCGCCTACAAACACTCACAAATATGTACTAATACACACACATACATAACATACACACATACACACATGCACACACATATACACATGTAGAAAAAAATAACAAATCTTTAAAAGAAAAAAATTTGTTTCCTATACTTACGTTTATAAAGCATGAATTCTTCCCACTGAACAAGACAAAAAGAAAACACAGCAAAATTGAAAAGAATTAAACAGACATTTTAACAAAGAACACATTCAAATGGCTAATTAACTCGTGAAAAGATACTCAATCATTAGTCATTAGAGAAATACAAATTAAAACCACAACTCAATAAACTACACATCTACCAAAATGGCTACAGTCCAATAGGCTAATAATGAAAGCATTGATGAAGACGTTGAAAAACAGGAACCTTCAGGTATTGCTTGTGGGAATGTATAATGGCACGTCTACTTCAAAAAATAGTTGGATAATTTTTTTAATTAAACCACATATAGTCTAGTAATTCCATTCCTAGACACTTAGGAGAATTAACTTTATATGCTCATGTAAATACTTAGATGCCAATGCTCATAGTAGCTCAGCTCTATTGACAACAGCCCCAGACTGAAAAAAAATCTAAGTGTCCACTGTTAATCACAGGTGATTATCATGAACACAGATGTTCACCGTGAGTGATGAACAAAATGTGATATACCAATTTAGGGAAACACAATGTGTCAACAAAAATGAATGTGCTGTATGTACTTCTACAGTGTGAATATATTTTAAAGCACTATAATAACTGCTATAGTTGTTTCTCTGTTGTTGTAAGAGAACTCTCTGCTCAAGAGCAAGTCCTGTGTTGGGGGTGGGAGGATATTTGGCTCATAGGTTCTAGTTCGCCATTGAAAGAAGCCTCCACAAAAATTCAGGGTAGGAATCTGGATGCAAAAAAATGAAGCAGCGATCATGAAGTAATAATGTTTCTTGGCCTAATTAAACTTTAGCTCAACCACCTTTCTTACATAATCCAGGACCACCTGCCCAGAAGTGGCACCAGAAGTGGGCTAGTCCCTCCTTTGTCATTTAGAAACCAATAAAACTCCTCTACAGACATGTCCACAGGCCAATCTCATAGAGGCAATCCATCTACTGGGGTCCCCTCTTTCCATGGTATATCAAGTTGACAACCAAGATCAACCATTACAATGACTAAATCAAACACACAGTACAATGTATAGTGGGCAAGATTGTTCAATGTATAAAGACACCTGTTACCAAGCCCGGCAAACTGTGTTTGATTTTTGGGACCCATGTGGTGGAAATAACCAATTGGTGAAATAACCAATTCCCACGTCATGACACATGTACACACCTACAAAACCACATATGCACACACTATAAAATACAATCTTAAAAGCCAACAAGAGTGGTGAGGGTTGTTTTGTTGATGGTGGGTGGCTAGTTGACTGGTTTTCTGATGTTTGTTTGCTTTTGTTTTTGTTTTTATAAATTTGTATAACATTTCTTAGGAAAGCAAAACCCTAGAGGCAATAGGTCTCCAGAACTTTGGGAGTGAAAAACTACTATATGACAGCTATGAAAGTTTCTTATTTTGGTACAAGAGTTTTAAAACTGGATTATTGTTATAATTATACAATTGAAAATTTTTCTACAAATTGGGGATTGCCTTTATAACTAATTAAATAGATTTACAGTGGCTAAGTCACATAGCAAATTATACCCTTGGAAACACATTTCTACATATTGATGGTTTACTATTAACCTTTCTGTTTTGACCTTATTTCAAGGAAACCAAAGAAATCCTGCATTCTATGCATGCAGTTCTGTGAATTCTATGTCTCAGGGCCTTGAAAGAACAGCAACATCTACTTCATTTGCCAATGGAATGATCTGTTTCTCTTGCAAAAGGAGAAGGGGATTCACCCTGCCACCTGTAATGCCAAATTGTAGTCTTTTCCACTCGTAGAGTTTATAAGATAATAGTGGCCCATCCCAGATTCAGTTAGGCTGATAAAAATCTAATCAAATCAAATTGAATTAAATCAAATCGAATGAATAAACAGTAACAGTATTTTGGGGGATGGGAGGCTTTACCACAGATGACACTAAAAGCCAAATTTGTCTGATTCCACACTTCTTACCAATAAGCACTAATCAGTAGACCTCTTATACACTTCCCTCTTTGTCATGTTTCACCCTTCATGGTCCCAACCTTCTGTTCCTACCCAGAAACCCATAACCCTGTAGTCTCAGTCCCTAAATTCAATCCCCAGGCTCTTGTTTTTTAATAGAACTGAATCCAAGTATCGAGTATATGGATTTTTGTTGGAGGGGGGAGAGGAAGGTCAGTGTTAACTGCTTCAGAAGCCAAATTTTAGCCTAAATAAATATGTTCATGGTTCAACACCACCAAGTTCCAAATACCACCAAGTGCAATATGAATTTTCATTCAAAAAATATTCAGGTAGGGCTGGGGAGAGGGATGGTTTGGCCTGTCAGGCAACAATGAAGACCAGAGGGCAATTTCTAGTAACCATTATAAAAGAAGGAAATGGCTGCAGTAATGTGTGGCTGGGAGTAGAAATAGGCTAATTGGGACTACCCAGCCAGCTTCTTTAACATAACTGGTGAGTCCCTGGTTCCAATCAGAGGCCCTCACTCAAAACACAAGGTAAATAGCACTTCAGGAAGCATAACTGATGACATTGTCCTCTGATCTCCATGTAGATCTACACACATGCACATGCGCACACGCATACAAAGCCAGACTAGAGTGATATTTTACCTTTTTCTGTGTAAATGACTTTTTCTTGTGAGTCCCATGAAGTAAGTACAATTACCCCTGTTTTCCAGATGGTAAGAATCACATTTAACATATCCAAACATACCTGAAAATCAATGGTAGAGTCATGCTCCAAGTCTAAACCCACTCCCAACCTTTAGTCATTAAATTGGTTCCATATATCTTCTTGTAAAAAATTAAGCACATAATAATTATTTCTATTCTCCCAGAAGGAGCAACAATGTTCCTCTCTACAGTTCAACTCCAAGCTGTTATAGGCAAGGCTGTTTATGTTGGGCTATACACACAATAACTAGTAGCACCATCAACAGAAACCCACTGGTGCCTGGTCACCTCAAGTAAGTTGTTTTCAGCAAATGTTACCATCTTGATGCATCTGGAAACATTTTTTTTCTAACCTGAAATTAAGTTCTGCTTTGAGTTCAAGACCTTTTGCCAGGCGTCATTTATCTCCTGTGAATTTTAAGGATGAAATTTAACATCCTTTCTTATTCTCTTGCATTCCTAACTGTTGTCTTCTACATTACATCATATTGGAATAAAAAGCATTTGTGCCCCATCATCCATTTTGAATGGTTCATTGAGTAGTTGGCATGCTACATCTATAAATTCCTCTCCACCCCTCTTCCCTTCCCCATTCCTTGTGCTTTCCCATCCAGTATGAAATCACTAAATGCTACAATTATTAAGCTGAACAGTTTGTTTGGAAAGGAAGAAGAAGAGGAGAAGGAAGAGGAGAGGAGGAAGAGGAGGAGGAGGAAGAAGCACAAATCAACTTTTTAAAATTAGACTGGTTAACATTTGAGCATAGTGGCATATGTCTTTAGTCCCAGCACTCCGGAGGCAGAAGCAGAATCTGAGGCCAGCCTGGTCTACAAAGAGAAACCTAGAAAAGCCAGGGTTGTGACATAGAGAAATCCTGTCCCTAAAAACTAGAAGGAAGAGAAAGTAGGAAGAAGAAAGACGACGAGGAGGAGAGAAGAGAGGGTGTCTTCTTTTGAGACATCATTTGTTAATATTTGAGATTTCACTAATATGCCCAGTTTTATGGCTCTTCTCTAATTATCTAGCCATATTGTGCTTCACAAAGACATGTAAAATCCATTATTTGATGTCATTCTTTCAATGGTCATGACAGAATGCAATCACAGAAGTAGACTTTTCCTTCACAGAGACTTAGAATCAGCAATTTAGTTATTTTACTCAAGTGTTTCCATTCTTATGTTTGCTTACCCTAATAAAGTTTTCACTTGACAGCTAAAATTAAGAAATGATGTATTGCTTGAGCTCATAAATAGTTATTCAATAAAATAAAACCAAATGAGGACATTGAATAATGAAGCCAAAAACCAGCTTTTTAGCTATGAATATTATTTTAATTACTTATTCTATTTATTTACTTACTATTATTAATAGCTCTATTAATTGAGATATTGAGATGTGCAAATATTTTACCATTAATTTATACACATTCTCTCACTTGGATTAATCCTTCCTAAGAATGATTAGAAATTACACTTAACTTCATTTAATATATAAAGTACCAAAGATTTAGCAAAAAACTTGTCCAAAATCACACAACAAATAAAATCGTAAAATCACAAATAAGTTTCAAATACTCCAGATTCCAAACAGCTAATTTCTAACCAATAAATCATGCCAAATGCCAGACTTTAAAACATCATAGTCCATGTCTGCACATGTGTGCGTGTGTGTGTGTGTGTGTGTGTGTGTGTGTGTGTGTGTATGCATGTATGTATTATGTCATTCACATGTTTGTGAACACATGGGAACACACCTAAATAACATATAAATATCAATTTTTATATAAGAAATGCCATTTTTGCCGGGCAGTGGTGGCACACGCCTTTAATCCCAGCACTTGGGAGGCAGAGGCAGGCGGATTTCTGAGTTTGAGGCCAGCCTGGTCTACAGAGTGAGTTCCAGGACAGCCAGGGCTACACAGAAAAACCCTGTCTCGGGGAAAAACAAAAAGAAAGAAAGAAAGAAAGAAAGAAAGAAAGAAAGAAAGAAAGAAAGAAAGAAAGGAAAGAAAGAAAGGAAGAAAGAAAGAAATGCCATTTTCTTGATGCTTTCCCCACCCCCTTCAAAAGCCATAGTTGTTTTGAACTTATAAATAACTCTGCTCTAAGAGAGCCATGATACAAGGGACTGCAAAGGCTCTAAAGAAGTTATTACAATTCCACAGAGAGACTGTGCTATGCATGTTATGAATGTTTAAGAGCAAGTGCACAGTCTGTCATGTCAACTCTCATCTACTTCAATGACAGATTATTTTTCTACCAGAACTAGTGTTTTGAATATATCAGCTATGAAAAACAGGGGGACTTTTTTCTAGAGTAAAACACGCGCCACATACACATAAACTGTGATGGAATCATAAAACCTAATTCTAGGAGGATTAAAATTCTGATTCAAACCCACAAAAACAAACAAAAAAGATACCCTTCACCAAACAATTCAGTGAGCAAAAACATCTTTAATTCATCTCAAATCATATCATATTATACATATACATACATATCACAGAAATTCATATCTATTGATATGTATGATATATTGATATATATGATGATATATATGCATAAATGTTATATATGAATTTTCTCATTTACTTTTCAGTTCAATGTAAAGCAGTGATTATTACTTTCCTTTTCAATATGAGAAAAATGCATCAAAAAAAAAAAAAAAGGCGATCAAGTTACTTTTTCAATGCATGCAGTTACAAAGGAGACAAACTTGGGATCCAAATCAGACCTTGGCAACAGAGCTAATATGCTCTATAAGTATGTACATGGATGTTGTATTTGCATTAAAACTTAGAAGCCAAATCTTAGCAAGAATGAAATTCAAATTCTTGTGGGGCAAGCATCCGAATGTCTAGAAGGCTATTTGTTTGACAAAATATTAAAAAGATGATTTTCATAAGCATATGCAGGCTTCTAAAAATAATTTTTTCTATCCCGCAGGAGGAAGCTGAGAGAAATGCTGAGAGTTTGAGGCCAGCCTAAGCTACAAAGTATTAAGCTAGCCTACACAACAAAGACCTTGTATAAAAATACAAACAAACAAATAAAACAATCTGGTGCTGTGGAGATGGCTTAGTGGGAAAAGCAATTGCAGGCCAAGCATGAGGTCCTGCATTTGAATCTCCAAAAGCCACATAAAGACATCACAGCAGCATATGTCTGTAATTTCACTGCTCTGCAGCAAGATTGGGGACAAGAAAGGAGAAATCTCTTCTGGCCCAGGCAACAGCAGACAGGAAAAAACAGACCTTTCTCAAACAAGGTAAAAAGGCCACCAAAGGGGACCAACTCCTCAAGATGTTCTCTGATCTCCACACATGTGCTAAGCCACATATGTGCCTACACTTACATACCCAAATCCACACATATATATACACATATTACATTCTTAGAGACTTTTTTAAAATCTTGCTAAACTGTCAAATTAGGTTATGATTTCAAATAACATTCATAAAGCTTTTGCTTAAGGCTCTTATTAAAATTAATATAGTGGAGGGGATATTTGGAAATAGTAAAGGCAGTGTGTTTTGTAATGTTCCTTTACTCTTTAAAAATGAAAAGCCTTGTTTGATCAATTTGTGTTGTAAATTTGTGTTGCCAATAGTTTTCATCACTCAACCCAACTCAACCAACCCTCTGCCTTAAAAGTAATCCCAAGTTCTTCACCAGAAAGCAGTGATTGATTAGCATTGTCTGTCACAACAGAGGTGGGGCAGCAGGCATGGCTTCATTTGACAACCTTACCATAGACAAACAAACGCACACCTCCTGAAATAGACTCCAGAGAGTCAACAACCTGCCAAAGAAAAAGAGAGTGTAGGGAAAAATAAAGAAGAGAGGGGGAAGGTAGCAAGGGAGAAAATGAGGGAGGGAAGGAAGGAGGGAGGGAGGGAGGGAGGGAGGGAGGGAGGGAGGGAGGGAGGGAGGGAGGAAGAGAGGGAAAAAGGGAGGGAGGGGAAAGGAAGCACAGAGGAAAGAAAGGAGCCAAGGGGAGGGAGGGAAGAAAGAGAGAAGAGGAGGGTAGGAGGGAGAAAGAGAAGGAAAGAAGAGAGGAAGAAAACATAGCTATCTTGTTAATTCATTTTAGAATGAATGAATAGATATTAGACACTGACTTGAGACACCCAGGCTGATGAGCCAAGTGGATTGAACTGATGAACAGTTGCTGAACTTTGCTTGTATCTTGCTTGGCATCTATCTCTCCATCGCATCTCCTTCCTGTCCTGCAGCAGCAGCACACTGGTCCCTGTTACTATAACTCTGCTCATGTTAGGTTTTGGGGTTTGTTTGTTTGTTTGTTTTGTTGTTGTTCTGCCTTGTTTTGTTTGTCAGTGTTTCTACCTGCCTTCTATCAAGCTACTGTCACCCAACAAGTCCTTCCTTCTTGGTACAGGCACCCAAAATAATGTAAAGACTCTTTGAATGGACACTAGCTTCCATCAGGGTCTCTGGAAGTCGACTCCAAGTGAACCGAAGATCACACAGCTGGCTAGTGACAGAACTTGGGCTTTTCACTCAGCTCCTCCATACTTGACTGGCCTTGCTCTTCCTTCTGTCACTACCAATAGGAGTACTGAATTTTCTCTAATGGGTCCCTTTCATCTCTCATTCACTTCATTTCTTTAAAGTAATTGTCTTAACTATTCTGCAAACAGAATCATTGGAGAAGCACGTTGGAGCTGAAGAAGGCAAGCAGCTGTCAGATGACCACTAGTTGATGCCAGCTCTAACAAACCCTAGCCAGGTTACAGCTTAGGCACTGCTCTGAAAATGAGTTTCCTTATCCATCAGAAAGGGTGACTAGCCAGCTCATCTGTTGCCCAAGGTTGTAAATGTAGAAAGAAGGTGTTGCCCTTGTAGACAGTGTGTAACTAGTTGAATACTGTGCTTGCTGAGAAAACTATCCCATGTTGCTCTCCTCAGTCTCAGTATCATAAAAGAGATGAATTTCACACCCTGGACCTTCATCCTCCAGTTTACAACAGCTGGAATTACCACAAATAACCACTTTGGGCTTTTCCTCTCTACTTAATCCCAGAGACCTAACCCAACAAAATTTTGTACAGTATAAATATGGACACAGTATTGTGCTTTTATGAGATTTGTTTCTCTTCCCAGCCCTTGTCAATTTACATTCATAAGGAAGAAGCATAGTGTCATTGCTCAGTGCCATGTGGCATATGTTGAAGCTGCATTACTCCTCTTTGCTTTATTCTGACAAAAATACCCCCACCTGCCAACATCTGAATGCTATAAATAGTGGGAAAAACAGAGAAGCCTTAAAAGCCCATTGAAATGTATTGGATTCAGAGACTTTCTTGGATGGGCAGCATGGAAAAATATTTTGCTAAAAAATAGGGAGTGTTGCTCTGACTGGCATACAGGCAGACAGTTTGCTTAGTGTTTACCCAGCCTGTGGCCAGGGAACACTCGGCTGTTTATTCCAGTGGAGGGGATGTTGGGAGACGCTGTTTGTCTAGTCAGAAGCAAGCTTTGAGACTGCAAGGCTACCTGTGACCAATTTTCAACTAAATTTATCTTTGGACTTTGTGTAAGTAATCTAAGCTTAACCAAATCCTTTTGGCTTTCTCTATAGCCATGTCACAGAATCCTTACCAAAAATCTCCTGTCTTTGGCCCACAAGGATGACTTCTGATTCTTCAGCCAAATCTTCCTTTGAGACCTCAACGTGAGTTCTGGGGAAATAGACTGTGTTTTGTTCAATACAGGAAATAACTATTGCTTATTAAATAAAACAAAATGATATTTAACCAGGCATTTTCAAACATCTTTGCCCCTTGCTCCATGGTCCAATAAATAACACATACTATTGAGCACTGATAGTAACTAGCTTGATTTCATGAAAGCAATTTATGTTTTACTTCATGGCTTACTTAAAAGCATAGCTATGACTAATTTCATTGCCATTCTGACACTGACCTGGAGAAAAGTTGAAAAATGTATTTTTTTTTCTTCACTTTTGGACAGTTCTTTTGATGAAATATAATAGTTTAAGAGCAAGATGGCTCCAGTTAAATGCAATATATATATATTTGCCCTTTTGTGAACACTGATCCGCTGTAAATCTACTTTCTTCTTTTCAGGGGCATTAATTTCCATGTGTAATCCCACAGTTTTCTTTTGTTTTATTTTATTTGTTCTATTTTGTTTGGTTTTTACATCAGAATGATCACTTTAAATTACAATTCCTTTCAGACTGTCCAAACACCAAACAGGATTCTGACTCCCAGAAGTGTTCAGAACTGTTTGACCAGAGTGAAAACCATGCATGAAGCAGGTCTTACATGTTTCTGTTACCGGCACATCTTTGTTTCTGCATCACTAGCAACTTTCAATCTTCTCCAAACTCCTGGTGAATCGTTAGGGAAACCCCATTTCATAGATTGATAAAACTCCTGAGAGAAGAAATGAGATATTACCACAAGAAGTTACCCAATCGAAATTTACCCCACCCCTGAGTCTGAGACCCATGCCAGAGATTTTTCTGCAGGCCCCAGAATCTCAGGAGGGCAGGAATCTGCAGACCCAGCTCCTTGTCAACTTGACAAATGTGTTAAATTCACAGATAAAAGCTTCCATGTTAGGCTGTCAAGGGGTCAGTTGGCCTGATCCCTTCTATCCTTGGAGCTTTACTCCAATGCAGAGGCCCTTCGTGAGCGCTGTTGCTGCAGCAACGTAGTTCAAACGTGGAGGAGGCCCAACTACAAAGATTTTGACAGTTGGCTGAAGCATTATAGGGACAGGCTGTGCTAATGCAAAACCCCTAGAGCTGAGTAAAATTTGTATAGGGGTGCACCAGTCGAGAAGCCCAAGGTATTCCAATTAAGTGCTAGGGCCTGGTGAATAGTACACGTGGGAACTACTACCAGGATAAAGCCAGAAAACAGCAGAGAGAATTCCACAAGAAAAAAGAGGTGCATTGCTGTCAATCAAGGAAAACAAGAGAGAGGAGAAAATAAACAAATAAAAACAAAACAAAAAACCCACAGGTGAGAGAAAGTACTGAATCACCTGCTCCTAATTCCAAGCTGTTGTTCAGTTGTCTCTGTTGCTTCCTTTGTTTGTGGTAGTTTTGTTAATTAAATTAAATTTGTAGGTTACTGTATAAACGAATGAGTTTTATCATGGCATCTTTTACACATGCCTGTGTGGTTATACCTCCTTTTCCTTCCTTCGCCTTCCCCACAGCCTTCCCTGCCTACCTCCCCCAACTTCCAGCTGGTTCCCGCTCTTATCCAGTTGGTCCCCGCTTCTGATTTTTTATTATATGTATCCTTTATTTCCTACTCACTGAGATCTCTTCCTTCCTCTCATGAAAAAGGATAGCTACATGTATAAACAGACACCCCTATACACGCGCCATTTTAAATTTAGTTTTAGTTGATGGAAAAAAACATTCAGCATTTGCCTTTCTGAGTCTCCAGTTGTGTTCACTCTCATGCTCAGTTTTCTTTAGGACTTCATCTAATTCTATTTACATCATTCATTCCCTTTATCCCTTTATCTGCTGACAAACATCAAGTCTGTCCCAGTGTCGTGGCCATAGTGAAGAATGCAACCATAAACGTGAATGTGCAAATTCCTATGTGGTGTGTTCACTCAGAGTCCTCTACCCTCAACACACATGTTCCTGATGAAAGCATCATACTCTGAGTTTAAAGCTACAAAATGTTTCTAGGCTTTATCTCAAAGTGGACTTTTTAGACAGACACACTGGAAGTTTTAAATTATAACCTAATGCCTCTTCAATTATGTCAGAAAGGAATCAAAACAATACATACCCATGTTGCTATCCAACAGTCAGCCATCTGTTTCTTTGCCCTTGGATGACAATACCAGGAACTTAATAAAATTTAAATATATTAGCAGATGCCATGGTTCTTGGAGTGGTGCAAAGAGAAGGAGAGAATTATGAAAATGAGCAGAAGAAAAGAGGAAGTGATAGGGAGAGCTCATATGCACCATGTGAGAAAAAACAAGGTAGGACTCAATTTCAGTTACATAACTGCAAATTACACAGCCAGTCTGAACATCAGCTTTCTTCCTTGACCAGCACCCATCAGGTTAAACAGATGGCACATCACACAGAAGAACTCTGGTCTAACAGAGGATCTCAGTACAGAGTCCCAGCAACCACATCAAGATGCTCACAATTGCCTGCTACTCCAGCTCTAGGAAATCCATTACCTTTTTCTGTCCTCTACTGACATTGCATTCAAATGCACAAATACAATATTAACATTAATAATAATAAATAATGTTGAGAATTAGGCTTACCTTATGAAATACTGTGAAACAAAAAAGTAAAATATTAGGTTTGACTATCGCTTCTTCTAAGCTCAGAAGGAAACATGAGCCATCATTCTATCCAATTTCCTGTCCAAGGTAGGGTCTTCTTTTTGTGATCTCTCTCAAACCAAAGCAGCAATTCTCAATGTGTGAGAGCCATGACCCCCACAGAGTTCACATATCAGATACTCTGCATATCAAATACTTGCATACAATTCATAATAGTAGCAAATTCACAGTTGTGAAGTAGTAAGAAAATAATTTTATGGTTGGGGGCCATCACAACATGAGGAACTGTATTAAAGGGTCCCAGCATTAGGAAGGGTAAGAATTTTAGACTCTAATGCCACCTGCAGAATGAGGTACTTCTGAACTGACAGAATACCCATCACTCTCTGCTTAGCTAAAATTATTAAAAATTTACTTTTAAAATTAAACCAACATTACCAAAAGCTTCCTTCAAAACAAGCCTCTTAAACCACAGGATTGGCCAGTATGCCTGGTGTATCTCTGGGGATCCTGTTGATTCTAGTGCCATGGCTCATGTTTCAGAGATGGATACCCTGAAACTGACAGTCAACTGTCAATCAATCCATCCTGGAAGTCTTTCCTAACAACGGAAACTTTGGAGTTCTCACACATCTACCCATAAAGTGTACAACTTATTTGTACATTTATATTTTACTTAGGAAAGACAAGCATAGTCAAGGCAGAAGAATTTGAAAACCAAAGGCCAAAAGCCCTAAAATTTCAATTTGAATTGGTATATATCTTCCTGCTATTTCTTTTCTGCAAACGATACAGATTTTTCATCAAAATATCACCGTGCTACAGACATTCTGGAGCCTGCTTATTATGTTGAATTAAGTAGAAGATAAAGATACTAGAGCCCAGGGGCTTATCACCCTCCAGGATAATGTGACAGAGACTGACTGGCACGGAAATGAATGAATTAGACACCCCTGCATAATCAAATGTGATTATGCAGACTTGTTAATTTGGGGATTCAGTCTTCTGACTATGACTCTTGGTTATTTGCAACCTTAAGAATGCTTTTGAATCATATATATATTAAAAGTTGTTAGGTTTATCTAATTAAATAGTCATAAATGTAAAACAGGCATAATCTTCCATTCATCTATAATAATCACAGAAAAAAACCATAAATGGCAGTCATGTGCCCTAGCGAGAAATGGAGAGATTATATCTCTGTGAGATGCCTAGAAATACTTGTCTAATAGTTCAATGCATTCAGCGAAATTGGGTTAGTTTTGTAATCTTGGAGATTATCAGTACGTCTCAGTTGTTTATTCACAGGATAATGAGGATCAGCAGATCCAAAATATACAGCCTAGGAACCAGGCGTGGCTGGCATTGAAGACAGGCTGGCTCCCAGAAGTTCAGCTGGACAGATAAAGTGTCCAGACATCTGCTTTGTCAATAATTGCTGTTCTGACAAAAGCACCAAGCATTTTGTGACAAGGCCTGTTATGGAGTCACCTGTGTCCCAGTGGCTCTTCCCAGAGACTGGCCTGTCACAGTAACTCTGCTATTGTTTGGAATTCAAATGTCCTCCAGTGGCTACATTTGGAAAACTTAGTCATCAATCTGTGTGTTGGGAAGTGGAGCCGAATAGGAAGAAGTTAGATTTATGGAGGCATGCCCGACATGGGACTCTGCCCCTCCCCACTTTTACTTTCAGGCCACCATGAGGTGACAAGTTTCCTCAGTCACAAGTTTCTACCCCAATGCTCTGCCTTTTTTTATGGGCTCAAAAGCACTAGGGTCAAGCATTCATGAGCCAAAAGAAAGTTAAATCTTAAAAGTTGATTTTCTACAGTAGTTTGTCATAAAGACAGAAAGCTGTCTAACACAACCTCCAAGTGAGAGTTGCCATATGCTGTTTCTGTTCCCATCTATCACTGGTTTTACCCAGTCCCACTAAACTCACAAAGCTCCAGCGAGATGAGACGTACTAACACATGATAAAGGTAAGGCGCCAAACTAAAACCCAAAGATGCAAAAAGGTTATTGCCGTTTAACAGGCTCACCTCACCTGACATTCAGGAAGCAATGAGAGAAAGGAGAAGGCCAGACACCTAATGTCCCCTTGCACAGCATGCCTTCAGCAGCCTCACTTACACTAGGCACCACCTGCTCAAGATTTCAACACCCATCATTAGTACCACAGTCAGTTGACCAAGGTTTCAACATCTGGCCTCTGGGGACATCTAAATTCCAATCTATTCTTTCAGACATTTACGAAGTATCTACTGTATACTAGAGACTGCCTGGGTGCTAGGAAGTGAGCCCCTTCTCTCATTCTGGAAGTCAAGGTAAAAAGTAAAGTGTACCAGATACATACACAAGGTGATCTCCGAGACAACCTTATGCCACAGAGTTAAAACAACGTGATAATAGACTACTGTGAGATTGGGAGGTGGCTGGCTGGCTTAGAGGGGGTAGTCAGGAAACAGTCTCCAAAAAGGAAAATCCCAGCTGAAGTGTGTATGAGAAAAACATCCAGAAATGGGAATGTCTGAGGGAAGAGAGCAAACATGTACAAAGGCCCCGAGGCAGGAACAGATGTGGGACAGATGAGGAGGTAGGTCAACTGTCTCTGGAGACAGTTTTTAACTTGAGAATAGTGTACAGTAAATTGGAGGTGTCACATTGTCTGAGGTTGACAGTGCTTTGCCAACAGGGTAGTGGATTTGAGTCTGGGGAAAGGACCAAGAACTGGGCAGTAAAGAAAGCTGGGGAGGAAGCAAGCTCCATGTTTGGCCTGCATTCTTCCAGTTTAACCTTGCTGGCCCCTTCCTTGTCATCTCTGTCATTTCTCTGAGGCACAGGTTGTGTTAATTTGATAGGCTTTTCTGAAAGTTTTCAAGATTATCCAAGTCACAACTACATGAAAATGAATCATGTATACTCTGTTACCTTAATGAGTTTCATAAATCTATTAAGAGTCTTAGTCCTTCTCCAACTTGACTGCTATCCCTGATCACTCCCTCTTTACTTTTCCTTCTCTGTGATCTCTCTTTCTCTCTCTATCTCCCTTTCCTCCTCCCTGAACTCTTTTGTTTATATATAGGTGAACCAAAAATAAAATAAAACAACACAATTTTCAAGGAAAATAACAGTATAACATAAACAATATAACATAGACCTGTGTTCTCTTTGAGTCTATAATTCACTAAGTTTGAAAACACCATTTGCCTTTCCTGGGGCTTCAGGCATATTTTATATTATATAAGATTTCTTTGTTTAAAAATTACTGAAAGTGATATTTTTTCCTCAATGATTCATTGATCTCTTCTGCAGGCTCATTCATTTAAGTGTAATTCACTTGGATTTCATGAAGACGGGAAATCACTTACATCAGCCCAGGGTTCCCTCACTATCTCATTAACTTGTGTTTCAGTTTCTCTGAATGATGTTTCTTTTATGCTATTGAGTCCTGTGAGCCTTGCTGGAGAACTGCAAAAAGGAAAAAAAACGGGAGATGAGAAGTTCTGCCTTCTGTGTCATCTGTTAGCCTTGCACCATCTGCCCCAGGCAACTGGTCTATCCCTTCCCCAGTTTTTTTTCTGGGTAGTAAACAGATTTACTCAAAGGGGAAAAGAAAAGAGAGAACAAAGGGTGTGCATGCTGCATGGGGCGGGGAAGGGGTGGAAGGGTACCCACTGCTGCAAGATCACAGTCTGTTTTTCCACAAGTTGCTGTTGGGTCTCCAGTCCACCTGCCTGCTCCTCTGTCCAGTAAGGTCTCCCTAATAGAGCTCCCGTCAAAACTCTGAACAGGGAACAGGGGTAATACAAAGACAGTTGGCTCTGTCTGTGAATACCATAAAGCAGGATTGGTGTCAATCATTTTCAGCTTCCAAACCCCCAGCTCAGGCCATGCCTCAGTAACACTAGCTCCTTTCAGCCTGACCCCCTCCCCCTCTTACAAGTCACTCCTGAAACTCAGTAAACGTCTCCTTTCCCTGTACTGCTGTGTGAGCAAGCACAGTGTTTGCCTCTGCCTGGCTTTTTCTTTCTTTCTTTCTTTCTTTCTTTCTTTCTTTTTTTTTTTTTTTTTAAAAAAAAATGTGGTTGGATTTTTTTTTTTTACATTTGTTTTTTAATTAAGTGGGACTACTATAGTAATTTGCAAAGAGTGCCACAACTCATTATAAAATCTGTATATTAATAGACATCAGAAGTGCATTGAGTTTTGGAAGCCCTGTGTTTGAGATATTGGTTTACTAAGTGTACACAAGGTTGGTGTCTTTGAGGGCTGTGAGAAAGTCCATTTTATCTGTCACTTGGCTTCTGGCAGATTCCTGGTAATCTTTGTTTCTTGGCTTGTAGACACATGCTCCCTGTCTCTGCTGTCATGTGCTCCCGGCCTTCAATCGGTATATCTGGCAGTGGGATTAGGAGAGCAAGCCACTCCAACATCATCTCCCCTTTAAGTAATTTTTTTTTAAGTAACATTCAGAGATCCTATAGACAAGAGCTTCAAGATGTGAAGTTTACTTAATGTTTAAAATCTTTTCATTTTTTGATTCTCTAGAGAAAAAAATAGTCATTTCATGATTAAAGTGCTTATGTTTTGTCACTCCAAACTCAAGACACAAATAAAGTGCTCTGAAAACCCAACTTTCTTTAGTGAGATTTTAATGTAATTCTAATTGTACTGAGTAAGTGAGAGAAGTTCTCAGTCCCGACCAATGCCTTGAGTTCTCCTTGTGTGCTTTTTCCTCAGCTGCTGGCCCTGAGGTCAGTGAATCCTCCGTACTCTCCCTTCTGGCTATACCTCCTTGTTGTTGAGCTTCATGGTTTGTGGCCCCGTTCTCTGTGCCTCTACCTTCTACTGGACGCGACTCCACACTACTTTACCTAGATTGTTTTCGTTCTGTCTTCCTCTGCCTTTCCTTTTCTGAACAATGCTTTGGTGGTTTCGTTATCATTTTTAGTTGGTTTCTAAGTCAGGGTCTCACTCTGTAGCCCTGTTTGCCAGGAACACCCAGCCGTCTTCCTTCCTCTGATGCTCAAGTGCTTAAATTACAGATATAAACAAAAATGCTCAGATAATAATGACTCTTTTTCCTCCTCCTCCTCCTCCTCCTCCTCCTCCTCCTCCTCCTCCTCCTCCTCCT